>JAOSYY010000003.1:9188079-9214501 GCA_025727935.1 Hebomoia glaucippe
TATTAATACTAATAATGCTTACTAATTACAATTTAATATAACAAAAACCTTTGCCACAGCGACGCGTGGCCGGGTCATCTTGTAATTTCATAAAATTTACTTAGGGTTTGAGTTTTTTTCACCTGAAAGATATTTATTTTCATCACAATGAGTGCAAAATCTGCAACGATTCGAGCGTGATGTAATATATTGCTTCTGCAGTTACAGTTACAGGACAGTGCACTCAGTACATTTCTTTCGATTTTACGACACGGACATAATTTTTCTGGCCCTAATCTTATACCACAGAAGAGTTGGTACATAATATCACTCTTGCGCTCTTGGGTATGTTGCATATTTTTATGTTTATTTCAAGAAAATAATATGATTTCTGTCCTCCCCGTAACAAAAACGTTTTTTCTTTATATTTTTTATGAGTTTTACTTTAAAAAGTAAATTCAGTTTCAATTTCAAATTCTGCCAAAAGCCTCTAATAGGGGACTCTATGCATATTCGTCCAGACGTGCCGCATCGGCTTTGCATAATACTACCACTTACCGTATTTGCCACTCTACTATAGAATATAGAGCGATGTGTGAAATTGATTATTATGTGTCTGGTAAGTTTTTAGAGGTTTCGATCGGAATCGATTTTGTGAGTAAAATAGAGAAATTGATAGGATACATACATATACGTATATATAATTAATTATATGGCACTATAAATGAGTAAAACATATTTTAACCATTCTTAGATTTCGTTACACAAAAGTGACAACACGAAATACTAAATATTTTAGATTTAAACTTTAAACACGATAAATATTTATTAAGACTCAATAGCTTTCCTTATCATAAATATTTTTTATAAAAAAATAAATTCTGTCTAGGACGAGTCCTGCACTCAAAAAGATGTGCAACATACTTTTAACTTCGAACTCGCGCCAAATTGAGTCTGGCATTTAATCGACTTTGATATTCCTGCAAAAATGGTCAATGTTATTAAATCTCTTTTATTAGCTTCACGTTTAGCTAATGAACTAAGGTAAAAATCTTATAAATGTTTAATAATTCAAATTGGGCTATCGAAAAATATCTTGATTGTATATTCACTTTGATTGACAGTACAATAATTTCTTACGAGATAGTGAAGCATCTTATTCCATTTTTTCGATACGTACCTTCTTCTATATTACTATCATAACTTTTTCCTTTGCATTTAAAACGTAGCACTGCAAATACTGTCCTGTTTTTATTTCTGAAATAAATAAGAAATGTCTATAATTCGACAAAAGCTTCAATTCTATAAACAACCAAATTCTATTGTAAAGTTATAAGTACTAATTACACAAGTATGAACCATGGAAAATAATTAAGTGTTTTTAGGAACTTTCACAGCTGTTAGTTAACTGTAGTAGCACATTGACTCTTTCTGCTTGTTGGGTGCTTCTATGAGACGTGGAAATATATGTTTGTGGAGAGAAGGGTGAAACTGAGGAGCCAAGAGGGGTGTGGGGACCTGATGATATATAGCCAGAGGTGCATCGCCCTCAGCTAGTAACATTTCGTGACGTAAACAGGTTTTTGTTTCTACCTATTGCAGTAATGGTAGGCGTCAAGTGATCGTCGTAAACAGTTTACAATATTTAAATTATAGTGACATGTGTGTCGGGCATATGTATATGTTCTTTCACGTTTATTATGTATGAGAAAAATTTATTGAAATTTTGCAAACTTGATCGTAATGTATAAATTATTAACGAACAATATTTTTGATGGTCGTATAATTGGTGGTTATACAGTAGGTAGTTTCTCTGCTATGTTACTAAGTACAAGTCGGAAGTATATAAGTTTTTGATAATAAACTGTATCTAAAAGTAGCGCGATCCATAAAAAATTAAACGAAATTATTATTAACATGATTGAATCACATTGTTTGTCTATATTATTATTGTCTGTTATACTAAATGAGCAGCACTAGACTGTTTGTCAAACACGAAGTTGGTCATACGAATACGTTAATGCCCTCGCTAATTACCCTTATTTATTAAAGAGGTAGAATAAATATGAGGCACTTGCAGTGGTGCGTGCTACGACATTAATTTGTAAACGAACAGCGGTAAACGGAGCTGCAATGTAGAGATGAGGCCGCTTGTATAGAATTAAAAATGTGAATTTTGTATCTGTTTTACTGATTGCTTTCTTCTGCGGCCATTAAGCCTTTATCTCTGCTCTACCAATTTTTTTTATTTTTCTCCGGAATTCAAATGCTAGCTAGTCTCGTGATGTAAAATGCATTGCGGGTATCAATATGTCTATAAAGAGAATACATGAATGTACAAACTATTTGCTTCTTATTAAATTATAACGATGTTTCTATTTCTCAGATTTTTCATAATACAAGAGCATCATTCCTGTTGATAACGTATTGCCAATTATATTTATATAAAGATAAATATTAATTGCTTGCAGTTACGATACAAAAATGACGTATATAACTGTTTTGTTAAGAAAAATAAGCATATTATCTTTCGCGTAGTTTCAAAATTATATCAACATAAACAAATGGCAACTAAGTACGTCATTAACTATGTATGGCTTTGTCGACACATAAAGAATTGCTGCACGAAGTTCGTTGCGCAGCGGATTTAAACCAGTCACTGATGTATTGCAGCATTATCACTAACAAGCTGCTATTTAATTCTCGACACAGCAGCAAACAAAGATGTTGGGATAAAGAATACAAACTCTTAATTGTTTGCGTCAGGAAATATTCCCGTAAGGTTTCAAGATAGCATTCGTGAAGATGGAATGAAATAAAGACTATTTTTAACAAATAGCTCTTGCAAACGTTAATTAAACTTTTTGTATGACTAGACTCGCTTCTACGTGCTTCGTGGTTACGCGGACATTGTGAACAGGGGAGAGAATAAAACAAAACAATTACACACGCCGCAGCAAAAATCCCTAACGACCAGGCGTTCGCGAAGAGGAATTACGAATTGGGCAAAATTATGAGGAGCTTCAAATAATCATTAAACATAAATGCGTAATGGTTTCCCATTTAAATGATAGCTCGTAGCAGTTAAGTGCCTCGGTAATGTCTCAACAAATCTCTTTCACGGGAAATTGTTACGTTTAAGGACAGTATTAATGAGTTATTACCTATTAAGTATAACAAGAGCATAGTTCTTTATTGGCATGTAATCTTTTGGGTAGATGTATTAAGTTAATGCGATTTATTTCTTAACAATTTTCGATGTATACTCAACCATTAGAGAAGTTAGTAGTTGATATAAAGTATTTGAGTTATAATTGGCAATTTGGTAACTGTGATGTTTCCAAGATAAGAAAACATAGTTCGATGTAATTAGACGAATTAATGATGTGAATGTATCCAGCGCAAGATGAACAGTAAAGATAAGTAGACATATAATGTGAGCGATTGCAGGAAGATAGTTGCTTTGATTAATCGAGCCTATCTTAATAGTCGTATAATGCATTGCGAGCACCAGGTGAATGTGGAATTGGTCGGATACATATTACATGGCTTTCCTCGTTGAATAGCGCACGGAGAACATAATTATCTTTGCTCAAATACGCATGCGGTTTGCCCGTAATTATCTGTAATTGGGTTAATTGTGTCGTTCATTTAAAAAGTGATTGCTTGAATATTGCACGGTTAAGTGTTATAATTATCAGTCGAATTGTTTTGCAAATTAAAGTTATTCGTAATTAACTCGTATCTATATGAATAAATAGGATGTTTTTAATGATTTTTATACGGACCGCATGAACGACAGAATAATCCAGTTTTGTTTATACAAGGAATGAAATAAAAATATTTTTCATTGCGATCGAAAGATCTCTTCCCTCTGGGGGTTACAATTTTTGGGATAAATATTACTTTATCAATACAAACAAGCAAAGATGCTGTAATATCTAGTAATATTTTTTCACAGCGCTTCGAGCTATTTGTGTTTTCGTTAGGCGACTCGTTGTAGACAGTGAAAATATTGAAAAGAAAACGTCAGCAAATAGATTTACGTGGGAGAAAAGCGTTTTATTGAAAACCATTATAATTTTCTAAAGTTAGTGATAATGATATTCGAGCACTAACGTCTTTTTCCTTCATAACATATACTAATGCTTAGTAAGAATGTGGACATGACCATTTTTAGTAGCTGTAACAATCCATAAACAAGCTATACAGTAGAATTTTTATTACATGTCGTAAGTCAAAAACTATACTACAAATTGCTTCAGAATTGAATGTAAGATGTAGGTATTTATTTTTATAATAGTTTTAAATCTATTTTGTAGCTATTACAAATAATCGTTTCATAAGAAACGACTGTCGAGTTATTCATCAAAGTGTTCACAAGGAGGATATATTATTATTTGTATTCTCTTATTATATTATTATATATTAAAAAGAGTGTAATAAAATTTTCGTGGCCCTAACAATTGCAATTTTTACCCCGATTAATGATACGTTTCATCCGAGTAGCTAAGTAGTTAGTATTGTTTGGAGTTGTTACCGTTTACTTATACTTTGCAATTGAAGGTTTTATACTGTAATAAATTTAATAGAAAAACAATCGTAATACTACTTGGGAAATAAATAACATAACTTTACATAATGTATAAATTAATACCTATTTTTTATACACATAAAATTAAAACTGTGGGTAATTGCCAACACACGAAGGGAAAGGGGTTACAATGCCGACAGCTGCTCTCATGTGAATTGAGCATTTAAGAGTTTGCCGAGCCCTTGCGAGCATGTATTATTAACGAAGCCTTAAAAACAACAATGTACGCATTACAGCGGAAGTGGATAAGAAATTAGTTTAAAACTTAACAATTCCAATTATCTTTCCCATATTTCGGAGTATTAGTATACAAAATATCTGTTTTATTATAATAGTTATACAAGTGAAAATTATTCCTCGCTGCCCTCTTTGCTAGTCTCAATGGAAGGCAAATACTTTTGAGATAATTAGATATTGTTTCAATCGGGTTCTTTTGTAAACGTTCTATCACCAAACGACGGTTGGACCTGCATGCTTATGTTAATGACGTAACTAAAACCAGAACATAAAGATTTTCCTCATTATACATCCAACGAGTATGCAGAGAGTGGCACGAGTTTTCGACATGTCTTTCCACGAGAATGTAACTTACCAAGTTTAAAAAAGAGTGACTAGGCTCATAATCTGCTCACCCATAGGCCACGTTTCCACTTACCATCAAGTAAAACATGGCCTAACGTTTGGCTATCTTAAATTAAACTTTAAAAAACACCAACTACACATCACATCTTTGGTTTTAGTAAATATTGCTTAAGGCAAATTCACGTAACTCGGTATTTACCTGCACCCTTAGAATTTGTGAATGTTATTATTATGCCACGTAGGTCTGTCGGAGTGGTGAAGCCATTGTAAAAGTTCGTAACATGCAACCTGTAAGTCGACTTGACAACTGAGTCCAACGTTAGTGCGACCGCTTTGACTCACTTTGTGGGAAACTCATATGTAACTTTTGCTCCAGGCAAGGTGCTCGCTTTCAATTGTTGAAACAATAACTATAAAATAAGTTCAAATTATAAAAATATGTAAGATATAAGTATATAGACCCGAGAGCACGTTTGAAGGTCATTATAAATATACATTTATATATACCAGTGAAAGATATTTTATATACCAGTATATGATGTATCTATTCTTTATAATTCCTATGCCACGATTTGTAAATTACAGTGAACTAAACAATATAATATAATAAAGGGACGTTTACTGCGGATATTTTATTAAACATTAATTTTAATTTGTTTGAATGCAAAAACATAATTGAAGAATTGTGTTTTATTTATGCTAAATCTTAAAACGTTTTATAAATACATACGTATTTTACTACATAACAAATCAAAATGTAAGTATGTGTGTCAGCGCTGATATACGACTCCAAATATATAAGTATATAAAATATATTTAAAAAAAAAAGTGTGAACCAAAATGTAATTTAACATAAGCAAAAAAGCAAAGATGTAAGACTGCAAATATAAATATAAATAACATAATTAGCACTTGATATATAAATGTCGCATATATTAAAATAGTAGTAATAAGAAAAATCTTATTAGTATAATATATAAAGCTTGCTCGTCTTGTAACATCAAACATTCATAATACAAAGTTTATTATCATTTTGTTTTTGTAATTAACATAAATTCATGTAAAACGGAATTGAAATTAATTAAAATAGTAATTAAATGAAGTTGGTCAGAATTAGGGCCAAAATTCATGGCGGAGAAGTTGTGCCTTTGTCTTATGAAATCGTAACACAATTAAAACTTGCACAGAGCGGAGCTCTGATTTGAATAATAAAAATGATACTAAATGAACTCTATAATATACTAAATTATATAATATTTCATTGTTTCTTAGAACTAAGTTCAGTTTTAATAATTTTAGTCTTTATTTGATAACGTCTTGATAATACGATTTAGAATTGTTATAATAAATAAGCTTAGATTGCACTTTACACCAATAAATACGCTCGATATAGTGTGACTATCATTAGTCGTCATTAAAATAGGTAGGTAAATATTATCATAAAGATGCATTGTTAACTTAAACCTAACTTTTATTTCCTTTTAAGGTTCTTATTTATGTATACAAAATTATTGAAGGGTATTGTCAGAGGTGGTCCAGCTAGACGGACGTATCGAGACTAAATCGAGGACGTCCTTAGGAACGGCGATAAGAGTGTGTGTAATCGGTGAGCATGTATGAGCATTAATAGGAGTAGAGGAAGCGTCACGATGGTAGCAAGTGGAAAGCCGTATTCGCAGTCTATCCCTCCCGGTATAAGGCGTGATTATATGTATGTATATAAAAAAATATTTTAAATTGAAAGCATAACGTATAACGAAAATATTTCAGTCCCATAAATTCTTTATTTAGTTATTTATATTTTCATTTTGTTCAATTCTAAATTTAAATACCGATTTAGAGATTTATAGAGATTCGAACCATTATTTTATTAGGGGCAAAGAATACTTCATGCACAAGTACTAAATGGCAGTGGTTATTTCGGATCCAGCAATTACAAAAGGACCACACGGATAAGAGCTCTCAGATTTTACTTTGAAATCGTATAATGTATGCAGCACAGTTCCGTTGTTAAAGTCTATCCAAGCTTAATAAAATGTATTTGAACATTTATAATATTATTTTATCTTCAAATAAAGAAATCCGCTTATGTTTTGCTATAGTTATCATTTAATATTATGAATGCACCTCCATTGTAGAATATAGAATTGGAGTTTTGATGTTTCAATTTGTAATAAAATAATATGACCCAGAAGTTGTGGTTTTATAGACAGAAGTAATAGCGCATTTTAATCATTGCCCTCTGTAGTATATGTATCTAAGGGAAGATCTCAAAAAGCTTTAATGTACTGTATTTTACAATATTCCCTATTCAGAGATATAGTTGTGGGTCGAACTAAATTACGTATAAATTGGATAATTAAATTTTAATTCCCGCGTTGTGTCAATTTTGCGGGAAAATATGTTAGTTATTATCGCATCCGCGGTTGTCCAATTAATGCTGCAGTAAATATTGCAATATATTTAATTATGATTCATAAAATTTAATGTTGCCAATTGATTAAAGCGAACTGAAATAAATTAGTAATAACCAGGAATTTGAGTAATTTTTATTTGTAAAATAAAATGAGACAAATGATTATTTTTTGGAGTTCCTTTTATAAATAATCAACCTTATATGTATAACATTTGTTGGTGTAATGTAAATATGTTTATTTTACCTCAAAATACTAAGAACAATCTTAGTCATAAATATTTTCATCTTAATAATTGTTTTATCTAGTCAAACTTTAAAGCCTGATTTATGTCATAGTCATAAAAAAATATTGTAATAGTTAAAAAACTAAACTAGTATTATAAAGAATTCCGAGCATTCATTAATTTTAGGATAGGCTGTATAAATAGTGATTTATACAGCAAGTAATACTTTATACACATGCATTACCAGTCTCATTCATAAAAATCTGTTAAAATAGGCTTCAAGTAGGTATGTAGGTACATGGTAAGACACTGATTAGGTTTGAAATTTTTTACGAATAAATGTGTAAAGCCATATATTATTACTTAAATCACAGATTCTTTTAATATAAAATACACACAAAATTTTCTCATAAAACTAAATACATTCAAATATAACTTCCGTTTTGGAATAAAACTAGAATAAATGAAGAGAGAAGTGAGAATTAAAGTCTAAAAAGCACTTAACCGTAGCAACCGCAAGTGGCAGGAGGTCTTTAAGTAAAAGCCGTTATCAAATTATTCATCCTGTGAGCTCATGAGCCGTGATGTAGTGACCCTTTCGCGCGATTAGTCTAAACTAATTGATTACACGGCGAATCACGAGATATGGGTTGAAATAAGTAGCGCAATATTTTTACTTTCGAAAAATCTTTAACGCCGGATTTTGTTTTTAAATATTTTGATTTCTTCAACCATATAACCACAGAAAGTCGACTGAAATCAATCAATCAAAGCTCTGTCTTTGTGTATTATATAAAAACTATATGACAGGTGTTTTATGTATAAAACATAAAGAAATCCTTTTTAATATTATTTCATGAAGAAGGAATGTTATATAAATTAAATTGTTTCCTTCGTATCGATTAATCAGTTTACTTTTTATGTAACAACACGGATCCCGACAACGACAAATTCCAATGTCTGGTAACTCTAAACAGACCCGCTAATAACCTCTGAGTGCTTTCACGCATCGCTCAACACTTGTGGTTTGTATCGTTCATTTAAATTAATGTACAAAATGTTTGGGTCCAAATTATACAAGACGGTTGCGGGCACAATCGGTTATGTTATTAAAACGTGTTTGATGGGTAAAAGTTTGATGTTTTAGATTAGATTAACCATGGTTACGGGCATTGACATTGTAATTTACTGAAACAGATGTAAAATGTATAAACAGGAATTTTGTATTGAGTTTATAAAAACATAACTACAGAAATATAAAATAAAAACGAAATTAACCTTAAGTAAAAAGCCTGCATGTAAAATAAATTAAAAAACTACAAATTTCGTAGAAATAGTAAATAAATAAATGATTTGGTAGATATATTGTTGATTTTTTGCTACATTAATTATTAAAAATTTAAAATAAATTATTGTGACGTAACAGATTATATATATTATAGTTATCGCAAAAGTGCATGTTTCTTTATGGCAATAGGAATTAAAAATATTAACCCATAAATATAAAGTATAAAAACTGTAATTATATATTCCTAATAAAAAGTAAGGTTTCACTTTTCGTCATTACAAGCTTCGTGTACGTTCATTAAAACTTTTTAATTTATTAAGCAGGTCCAAAGCTATTTTTACTCGTATATTTAAAGCAGAAGGCTATTAATAAACAAAACGTTCTTAAATACTGGCACAGGAAATAATTATGGACCTACTTTGATTAAGTTACTTATAAGCTTTTTATAGCGGCTTACAGAAAATAAACTAGATCATAATTCTTACGATTTTCTAACTAAGGAATTTTAGTAGTATGTCGGGTTGGTATATAGCAATAATTTATGCAAATGTAATTTTTTAAGTTAAATGAACACTCTATGATTCTTTAAATGAGTATACCGTAACTTATTCGTACTTTTGCTCATCACTAAGGGTAAATCTATGCGATTATTCGACTTTCATACTAACATAGTTACCAATCCATATGTTTATACAAGTAAATGCGGTTTCTTTTTCGTAGCACGACTCTGAGAGTGATTTCCTAATATATACTATATTATTACTTAGTAGTGGTAATACGTGTATAAAAATTTACTAAATCAGGTTAGTATACTTTGAACATAGATACAAAGAAGTTTCCTAACAGTGTATATCATAGATACAGACTTGATCGTAGAACTATTATGGGCGATACAATGAGCAAGTAATATTGGTATCGCGTGCAATGCAACCGATCCATCACCACTATCATTGAAGTCAGTTTCTAACTTTGATTATCGTGACAGTAACGATAGCGACTTTACTAAATCGCTTTATTCACTTTTTCTGTACTAATGGAAGTAATGTTTAATTTATTGGTCTATTTACAATAAGTACTTTATAGTATGTTCATTGTTAGAGATGGTTGAACTTATCAAAAGGTAAAAATTATACATATGACATACATATAGAGGAATCCTTCTTAATTAATGCGTTATGACTTATTATTTCACAATTTAGCTATAAATTTTACAAAACTTACCAACATTTTGTACAGATTCTAATTAATATATTTTCGTTTTATATGAGATTAATTTTCAGATTATGGTAAGCTTTTGTACTGAAGGTATCAATACTGTTCGGGAATGTTCGTGGTCTCCCCTTTCTCGGTGCGGACGCTCGCCGTTTAAGGTCTCTAACGAGCGATAAAATTTCCCCGAATTCCTTTTTAACTGCAAGCGGAGTTTACCTGCGGGCGGGTAAATACAAGCCCACATTTGGTCCCGGAATTGTGATTCACAATCACAAAATAACAAGAAGAAATTCGGCCACATTCAAAGTTCCTGCTCTACAGTGCGTGATAGCAGAAATAGGTCATTTAGTTTGTCATTAGTTTTTAGACAACGAAGCAATTTAGTTGATGGCATGTCCCTTTGCTTTTGTCTATTAAAATTTTGTCGTACTATAAGTCTTCTCGTAGTCTGATAGAGAAAGAAATTACGAGTTTATTTGAGTATTTGTAAGATAATACAATATTCTATAACAACTTATACTTTAGATAGTGCCAATGTCATACCCTAGGATGGTCCTTTTTGAAGAGTACAGTCTTCTGAGCCCTTAAAAATTGTAACACGTGCCAAACGGAGCATGTAAAAGAAAAGTAGTGGGACAAGTGTACCGTCACGGTTGAACAAATTGATGTTCCTAATGGCCGCCATTACACACATTGTGTGCGCTCGATCGAATATAAAGGTCGACGAGACCCGGGATCAGCATTTAAAAGAGTATATGAAAAGCGATATTCATACATTTATGTTAACTTGTGTAGAGGATTTGAAAAATCCATTTCATATTTTTTGTTAGTCTATTTTGATTATGTTTAACATTTTTATAGTTGAATGCGTATGTTTAGTATTACACATTTTTATACAATGCTTAATTCTATCTGAGTCAAAGCGGAAATCATTTTTCAGCAGTGACAATTAGTCTCAAGTGTGTTTTTTGAATTTGAGGTGGGAAAAATTAACTTTAAATCAAGAAAAATATAGTATAATAGGATGTATGATTTGATTATGAATTACTTAAATTAGAGTACCTACATTCTTCATACTTAGACGTATAGTACATTCGCTAATTAAATATAGGAAAGTAAATCAAAATCAGCTTATTTGTTTTAGCAATAATTGCACTTTCTGCTTTTCTAAGGAGGCGCCGGTTTGATTTACGTATTAATATATATATATATTAACAAGAATGATGTATCTTCTACGTGTACTATCGGTTAAAATAAAAATATAGCGCATTATTGAATGACTAGTAACTAGATTGGATTTATCTACCATTTAAATTAACCTTATATCGTGTCGTAACCATGTACCGCTGAATTTTATAAAAAAGACCTTGAAACGAAAACCTTTATATTTTCTTGCTCCATTTTAGGAGAAATAAAAGTAAATTAAAGATACGTTCATTTGCAGTATAAAAAAGGCAAGTTTGATTATATTGTGTCGAAAGTAAAATCATTACAGTCAGCGAAATTGTTTTGAACGTAGCACAGATAACAAGAAGACGCACAGTTTTATCTTGAAAAGGCTCGACCGCAACAAACTTAGCAACTGTCTTCAGGTAGGATAAGGAAAACTCGATTAAAACAACTTGAAAAAGTAATCAGAATGTTCGAAAGTATATATTATGTACCTACATGTACGTATATAATATGATTATACTTTAAGCTTTAACAAAAGAAATCGACACAAAATTTTGTAGATTGAAAGTTTAATCCGTTTATTTTTACAATAAAACAATTTATTTCACTTGAATTACATTAACAAGATTAATTTAAAAGCTTCATATGCTTAATATTTTTTCGTTCTCTATCTATGTTTTAGTATACAATTTTAAATTACTTAATGGACCCGAGCGTAACAAATAATAAACTGTGAAAAACGTAAATTAACATCATTTTTTATTCAAAGTAAGAGGTTTATGAGAGCTAACCTTTTTGTAGTAGTCTGTAATAGTGGCTTGGAAATGTTATTTACGGAATAAGAAAGTCGCTAGCCCCGGGGTGAAGGGCCCTTGCTACAACTGCAATACTTGGACCTCATTGTCTTGTACCCTTTTAAAGTGGCCTTCTCATCTATGTTTACAGGGTTGTCACTTAAGTGAAAAATTTATTATTTCCTCTAGTTAGAAGTTTAGTAACGTTATTTGAAGTTTCTTTTAAACAGTTCCAGAATTTTTTTTTTTTTTAAATTGGAACTAATTTATCGATACGTATTCATCAAATCACGAATTTAATAATGTTCAGTCTGTGTTCTTTTCACTATAAGTTTATATTTCTACACTGAGGCAGTATGACCTACCTTCATACAAACTACGTATGGAATGGAAAGGCATGCCTCGATCATGCCTCGATCATACCTCTTCATTAATATTTATTGATGTACTGTGAAATTTTGATTTTGGGAGCATTTGGAAATTCACGTATTGAAAACGTAACTTTTGACATTCATTCTTTCACCTATAAAAGGTGATTTGTTACTCAAATTTCGGTATTTCTCCGACGATGTAATTTTGAATAATGGCCAGACTTACTGACACCATTTTCATTGAAATGTAAAGTGTTAGATCCAATTGGAATCAAATATACTCCGTTAAGATTCAACCTTTACCGTACCAATATGCATTAAACGTTATTGGTATACCTAAGTAATTTAGTTTCACTTTTATAGTATATATAAATCCTATTATCAATAAATAAAATAAAGCAAATGCCAACCATAAAAACTTTGAATATTGTTCCATTATTTTTCTTATGTAGCAATTCTGATTTTCGGTTCGAAACGTTAGCGTTGGTTCGCACCAGTCTAGTCTGGAGACTCACTGTAGCACTCACTCAAGAAGCTTGTTAGTGAGAGTTCTGCGGTTTCTAACCGAATACTATCATGCTAAAGATGCAAATTCTTTACGACATAATGTGAGCTATAATTCACTATACACTGAATTATTGTCTACGTCATGAACGTTATCGAATCTGGCCTTAATTAATTAATTAATAATACATAGAGATTCTTGTTTAATATATAACGTAATAAATACCCAAAATTGAACCGTAGGCGTAAAGTGTATTGATCAAATTCTATTCTGCTTATTTACTTTCCCTGATCCCAGTTCACATGATTGATAATGGAATAAATTTACCATTTTATATTACGTAATCTATATATAAAATAGTAGCTTCACTTGTAACTAATAAATTAGCTAATAATATAATCTATCAGGAAATTATACATAACAGGTATTTTGCATGAAAATGTTATTATTTGAAGTATTAGCTTCTGCCAGGTACTTTGTTCGCGTTAATTTTGATTCACTCACTTATAGCTGTATATCATATTATTTTTGGATAAGTTTCATACCAAATCTCCTATTGTTATTTTATATATAATATATCCCTATTTTTTTTTTTGAAAATATAATATAGCCAATAATATCCCTACTCGATAAATGTGCAATCCAACACTGAAAAATTTTTCAAATCGTACCAGTGGTTCGTGAGATTAGCGCGTTCGAACAAACAAACAAACTCTTCAGCTTTATAATATTAATATGTATAGATTAAAGCTAACCTGATGATTGAGCCAGGGGCTTAATGTTATTTATTATGCATACATTTAACGTTTCATTTGAATTTCCGTTATTTTTTTAAATTATTCGGAACATAATGCATAAAAGAGAACTTATATTATGTTTAAGCACATATTTCAGGAGATTACTCAATCTCTGTTTTCGCTAATAAAAGTAAAAGTAATTCAAATTCGCGATTTCACGAGACACTAAAACGCGTAATAGCATCTGAAAAGTTGAAAACGAAGGGCGTGTATGACATTTGATATGACGATACGAACGTACGAGATACAGTTTACAGCCAAACGCTTGCGAATTAGTGTTTCTTTTACGACTGTTTTGAATACCTCCTAAAATGAAAAGTAAAACAACATACTTTATGAGGTAAATTGCAAATAGGCTATATTGTCTCATTGGGACAATTGGACCGACAGCCAATTCTACGATGGTAATTTGGCATTGATATCTTTCAATAGAATCATCGTTTGATTGAATCTAATATGCCGTATTCATAGCTGTATAAGGACCTCTACAATTACTACTGTGCATAGTTGCTGTGTGATATTAATTATTGAATGACTATATTTGAATTCGAATGTGTGATTGTACGAGTTTAACAGCTTAGATGTGACCTCGAGATGATGTGATAATTATAATATTAATTAACTTTTTCATAGCAACAATAAAATAAAATCAATCTCCTATATACATTTAGTTTAGTACATAGCTATTAAAATACTATATACCCAACGATTTTCAAAGCTCGACGAAATACAAAATGTATAATAATTCTAGTAGTTAAGTATGTAATCGGCTTAAACTTGTATGAAAAGTTTATTATAAGTAAGTATTAATAGTAGTCTCGGCCCGAGTGATGAAGTTAGCTCGGGTATTACACAAATTAAGGCAAACGGCAATGTGTTGCAAGTTTTACTTAGCGATTGCTTGTCAAGCGCTGTTTACCAAGTAAAGGCTTTTAACCTAAGTGCTGATGAGCTGTAGTGTTACGAGAAATAAATTGTTTAAATTATAAAGGCGCCGATGTAAATCTTCTTTTATTTAAGATAATGTAAAAGACAGAGGATGCTATTTTGAGAAACGGTTTCGGACACGCCTTTTGAGGTGATTTTCTGCCATAGCGTCTTATGAAGAGCCTTTAGGATAGACGAGGCGGGAAAACTGAATAACTAGATTTAAAACAATCATCGTAAAGTAGTGAAAATCTCATTATCTCACTCCACAATAGAAAAGGCATAAATTTAAAATTGAACAACGTCAAATGTTGAAAAGTTAAATAACACGTGGAAAAATGTTTGTGACAGTATCCTGAAGCAAGGCTTGTGTCGAAAAATCATAATCCTTTACGTCCACTGCCAGTCTACCACATGTTAAACTGAGCAAAGGATTACACCGAGTAAAAGTAAATTTCTGAAGCTCTATAAACCAATTAAAGTGTTAAATGAAAAGCTACATCCAAATAAGCTTTGCTAGGTTTAATTTTAGAGAAACGTAAGAACCAACCAGATTTTTCCCTTTAATTATTTATTCACCGATCAATTATTTTGTATTCATTTTGGATTCTCATATCGAAAATAAAAGTTTGTATCTTGTATGAAATAAAAATAAATTTCTTTAGAACCATAAATATGATTCATCAAAAGATTTTTTCTGATGCCTAAAAGCGCTTTTAGGTTATCAAACATTCAATAAGAATCAATTATTTCTGTCATACCCTATTTCTTATTGAGTTACAAAGGCTAAACGGAGTTTTAATATTGTTCATTACATATAATGTATGTTTATGTAGTAAATTTTATAAATAGATATATTTATAGACTTAAGTTAGCTCTATTTGTTTTATTTAATAACGTGATTGTTTGTTTGGTTCGAATTAATAATTCTATACTTGGAATTTAGCTATTTTATGTCACTGAGGGATAAATGATCACACAGTTGAATTAATGGTTAGCGATTACCCTTTACAAGGTCAGGAGCCTAGCAGAGGTGTAGCCGTCCTATAAAAGTTTTCAGTTAGTTCAACACCTTTGATACTTTATACTTTTTCCATATATACAAGTTAAACATTCGATACATAAAAAATTCACTTACGTACACTATTTATTATTTTATCTTTTAAGTCCTTCGTAATGCTAAAAGCAATATAATAAAACCGTGAGCTTATGCTTATAAAAGTAATATCCAGTATGTTATGATTCTATGTTAAATTATTATATTTAAGTTTAAATAGCAATAAGCTTAGTTTAATCTCTGTATAATATCAAACTTTCATACCATCAAAATCTACTGAATGTTAAAACATTTATCGTATTCGTAAAGAGTTAATATTATGACAGGATGTGGAGATTAGTAATTCGTATATTGGCAGCTTTTGTACCCCGCCGCGAGGGTTCTCGTAAAGGCCTGACGATATTTTCCAATTATTGACTCCGCTATATTGTGCCAAGAGATGTTTAGTTGTTATTACGACATCGTAGATACTACAAGTGGTCCATAATTCTTTTTTATCTTTGTTTCATGACGCTTAGCTTTTAATGGCGGGAGAAAATAATTTCAATAAAGTTAGAGTCGGTAAATTTATATACAACGAAAAGTGGAAAATATATTAAGTGAAGAACAATGTAATGTGAAGCAGTTACGAACATAAAACTATTTGACTAATTTAACTATTTAACTTGATCATAACTAAATGAAAATTCGTTTTAGTAATTATATTTCATTACTAGGCATTTAAAAAAAAGTCGCATAAGGGAATAATCATGTCTCCCTCTTGTTATGGAAATTCCCGACCATAAAGTTGCGTTGGTGGTAAGAGTCTTCTATAATACGTAAATAATCGTCAAGAACACTCCATAACTTTCTAATTGCTTTTTACCTCGATAGGACCATGCTTTTAGTCAGATTGCTTATTTTGTTAATGAACTTCGACGCTTCAAAACTTTTTACATTTCACGATGGCTTTTAAATGCAAAATTTTTAGTAGACAGCTTAATTTCCATCATATTTTTCTGAATTTTTTATTACGTCCAATTCAATTTACTATGATGTTCTAGTAAAATATATAAAATAATTAATCTAGAAATAAACATTTATCATATCAGAATGAAGAGATAGACATCTTTAGATGCAATATTGTCTTTGTAATTTTGTTTATTTGCTTTATGAGAAATAATATTATATCGATATTCTGACGTCATCTAGTTATATTCATTTTAAAGATTTGTAGACGATTCGCTCGTAATGTACTATGTAATACATAGACCAGTAAATAAACTTAACCCGTCAACTTTAAGTTTAAGTTTACAGCAAAGGGGCTATAATCGGATGTCTCATTTTATTTTAAGCTCCTACTACTGACAAATGAAACTGTTACAAAATCTAATGTCAGCGCGCAGTAAAACCTCTGTAAAACTACTCGGTAGGTAATTAGATTGTTACGTCACGTGTAGCTTGCATCCAGTAGAAAGTTTTATTGAAAAATGTTGTGGTATGATTCAGAGCCAGGTAGCATTTCGGACATGTAAAGGCGCGTTTTACAAAAGAATTTCAATTTGGTACCGTATCGCGCAACCCTTTTCAACTTTACAAAGTAATTTCCTGACGCGAAATTGATTCGTTGGCTCCGTGGTTTTTGTTTGGTGTGGCGACCGCGGTTTTAATTAAAGTAGGAAAAATGTTACCTTGTTATGCTCCTCGTTTGCTGACGACAACCACTTTTCACGAGAAACGGTTTGTTAGCGTTCGTCCTCCGAAACGGCAGACGGATGGACGATAAAACGAGATTAATAGGCGCACCACTACACGGCCTGCCCTAAAAACGTCGATAAATTACTTAGTAATAGTCTTACTTAAGTAAAACCGATTTGATGCCCCTGCCGTAATGGCCAGCTTTCCACAGATTCTATTAAATAAAAATAATGGCCTAATAATTTGTTGATCATGTTGTTTATGATCACAGTACAAAGCTATTACTGTTCAGGCATTATGCTTTTACATTAAAACCATATATCATTGCATATATAAATTTTTTAAATATTTATTCAAATCAATACGAGTATATGGTCATGTCTCAATTTAAAATATGGATCAATCTTAATAAAATGTCTAGGGCGTCAAAAGTTGCCATAACCAAAAATCGCATTGACGTTCATTTGAATCAATACAAGATTGGTGTCAAATTACTATTTTAGATTGCCTCAGGGTCTGATTTAATATATTAACATTTCGGCGTGGAAACTCCGTTCAGAGTGACGTTAATATGACAAATAATTTCCTACGAAGCCTACCTTCGGTGTGCCGCGGAAATGCGTTGAATATGGTAATAATTTCCCCAGTGCTTTCCTTGCCAGTTTCATACTTGCTTCCGTCACTTTAACTTAGGAATACTTTATAATTTCAATAACTTAGACGTACTTTCTCACATATATGATCAGGTTTGGCATACGTTTTCAATATAAGAGAGGATGATTTGTCATTCTTAAGTTGTCTGTTATTTAAAAACATTTAAAAAGAAATATTGTTTATTTCTTGTAGGTATTTGTGTAGATATTTATTTTTGTTGCGAATATAAGCTTTATTATGGGTTTGTAATATGTAGGTATAATACATATATAAAAAATTGCTAAATTATGTATATGCCTATACGGGATTAACTCAACGTCCACGCGCTTTTTATTTCTCCATCGTAGCAAGAGAACGTGAAAAAAAATCATACGAGGCTGTAAATAAAACTTATATCAGATCAGTGAAATAATATGAAAGCCTGTGATCCATCTACGAGAAGAGCATTCATTCTAAATGTTATGAAATAAGATTCTATTTTTATAAAGGTATTACAGAAAAAATGCAAAATTTTTATCAGACCATTAATCCACTTATAGTAGTTTATTACCAGTAATAAGTAACGATTATCTCGGACTTAGCGTAGCTTTCATTTATGTGGTGTATATTGAGAAGGCGACTACAAAGGTATTTAATTATACAGCGGTGGATTTCTCAATATTAAAGGTTTACTAAGAATACAAAATTATCCGTAAAGGATATAATAACAAGTATGGAAAAACGTGTTAAACCACCGCGCGTTTTTTAGAAGTAACTGGTGATGTAAGCATGTGTACAGACAAATTTTTTTCTATTTATATTTAAATCGAATTCACGTTGCGAACTACGTGAAGCTGCATGATTAGGGTAGCAGTAATGCATCATTTCACTTAAATCGTTGATGAGAGGACAAATTGCTCTATTGATGCAGTTTTGAATTTACAACCATTTTAGTACCGCTATAATGTGGCGTTTGAAAGACCTATAAACGTAGAGAATATAAATCTTTGTAGCATGGCAATAAAGTTCATTTTAATATAAATGCGAAGGGGTTTAAGACAAAGGCTAAGTCTCTCGGACCATCAGCTGGTCTCCGTAGACATTAAGACGCGTCCTTGTGGGCAGAATTTACACTAAGCAGAGAACTTTTAAACATTTTCTTTAAATTCTTGCAATGTGATTGTTGTGCTGAAAGTACTTCGAGTAAAAGACAAAATTACATTTGCAAATAAATACGAGTATATACCGTGAAATTGGATTGGTTTATATTTGTTCTTTGTATCGTTAACTATCTTTCAGTATTACGGCTTATACCTCTGAGCACTTAGGTCTGCCTTTATGTTGGTAATAAAATTGAGTTTAAAAACCATTGAGGGAATTTATTATGTTCTCCTAGTAAGATTATGAAAGATGAAACATTTCAATGTTGTTTGAC
The DNA here is from genome assembly GCA_025727935.1 of Hebomoia glaucippe. NCBI lineage: Eukaryota > Metazoa > Arthropoda > Insecta > Lepidoptera > Pieridae > Hebomoia > Hebomoia glaucippe. The sequence continues at coordinate 9,207,744 of JAOSYY010000003.1, forward strand.
GTTCTTAATATAAATAAATAATATTTATTATATGTGGATGATCTTTACTTAAAGAGAGAAAAGGTTTTTTTAAAGCCGGTGATGGGAAATATGGTAACAATACCTGTCTTTAAAACGTCCATTTAGCCTCTTTTTGAAGATGTTGTGATTCGTCTTAGGTATATCATTGTATCTAGGTTGACATAAAATATAAGTAGTGTAACATGTTCAACAATTTATTTATTAATTTATATGAAAATATTTTCTTTGTGTATTATGTGATTTATCTACTTCAGTGATAATTGTATTTGTCGTCATCTGAATTGATTCGTTTAGCATATATTTGAGCTTTATAACCATTTATTTAATGATTCAATTTAGGATTTTTTGAAGAAAAACGACGTGGTTGATATAGACACGACATGTTACTCTTATTTGATTGGTAATGTCGGTGATGGTTTTTGTCTGGTCTACCAATATTGGTTCATAAAATTAATCGATGGCCATGTCCAAATAACATTTTTCCGGGTGTGTCGTCTCTACAGCCGGTCACAATGTAACTTATTATCTACCCAAGTCTATTATAGGGGACGTTCTTACGAGACATTATGATACGGTCGATGACCGGGATAGAATTTTGAGACAAACGGTTTAACTTTAGAATTACTTTGAGGGTATCTATGAAGATTATTTCTCAGAAGTGGAGAATTCTTTTTATATATTATTTTGAAATTAGAATTTTTGTAAATTAACCATTGTGTTTTGTTTGTCTTACCAAGAAATTACCTTATGCATATTTTAAAGTAAATAATTTTATTATGTGGAAAAAATCTCATGTTGTGTATAATTTCACAATAAATATGTTAACACAGTAAATAACAGCATTTATACATAAACATATATTTCAGCTCAAATTGCATATACAAAAATATAATATATATTATAATAATAGACTTAATAATCTTATCGTTCCTCCACACTAATTTCCTAATATCTATTATCGTTAAACTAATTACATTAGAGAGACAATTAAATAACGCTTATTATACTGATTGAATCATGACTAAATCAAATTCACATTAAGAATTGATATTTAGAGAAATCGGGTCATACTTAAATAGAAAATAATTTTAGTTTCCATACAGATAATAAACATCAATATTTAAAAATAACTAACCTAAAAACCATGCAATATTACCTGACTAAAAAAGTTTCAATAAATTTATATCTATTAATTTTTTTGCGTTTATATTATTTGCATAATGAAAATAACAACCTGATATGCTATATACATGTATACTAAAATAGAACAAGAATAACCTGATATGATATTTTCTATTATATTATAAATCTGATAACAAACAGTAAATATAACCCATGTTGTTTATCTACGCTCTATAAAACCTATCGTACGTGCCAATCAAGAATTCGTTTTCAATACAGACTGAGCTACGAAGCAATCCGTTGTACAAGTGAACGAGCTCGTGAGCCTTGATAGCACCACAGCCTTCAAATCAAACAAGTGTTCGTTACACCATTCGCTTTGCAGTTTGTAGCAAATAATGAAAGGAAGTCGATCTCATAGTAGTTTTATAGAGAGTTGTCAGCGTGTACAGTTTTGTTTTAAACATTTTTGGCTGTAATTGGTCTGATTGTCAAAGAAACAATTGTTTTTAGAAATAAAATTGTATTATGATGTCATCTAAAATTTACATTATACAAAATAAATATGTACTTAATTCTAGAGCTTTGCTTGATATTAACAGATAAGCATGTCGCTTACTTGTTTTTATCTCAGGCACAAAAAATAATAAATAATTAAAGAAGCGTTGTGGATGTATATTTTTTATTTCAACATGGGCACTGAAACAAAATATACAAACCGAACACAATCTTTATTTTCTTTGCAATCATTTAATATTTGAAAAGTTAACAGCAATATGAATAATACGTTTACATACAAAATAATAAAAACAATATTAGACTCAGCGGGAAACAGACCTAATACCCATGGTGTAGCATAATATATGCGTCAATAGCAGTTTTTAATAAACATCAATAACATTTCATACTTGGTGAGTGTGAGATAAAATCTATTGTAGTCACTAAACGATGCCCGTACACGAGTATTAGTATAAGTTATAGCAAGTAGTAGGCCACGTACGAGTAGAACTGACGTCTTTTACAGATAAATAAATTAAATATGTTAAACCATTTATAAGGTAATATAATGTGTTGGAATGCTTTTGTGTCTTAAGTTTTTTGTGGAAGAGTCTGGGTACTAACTTCTTCCTTCTAAAGAATTCGTGCCACATAACCAAATTGCGATCGTGTACTTTGCTTGAAGGTACTACGAGAGAGAAAATAAAAAGTTAAGTAAATAACTAAAGAATAAACAAATTAGCGTTAAGGCTTGTAGTTGTAACACGATTTTCATGCGTCGAACGTAGAGATTAAATGGCCCTCGAAACGCTTGTTAAATATTCAGAGAGGGGTAAACAGATATTGAGCGAGAATGCTTGATAATGTTCGAAGGAGTCTGTTTATTGTTATCAATTCATTCATTTACTTTAGAATACCTAATGGTTAAGTAAGTGGATAGGAATGAATATAGAATTCAATAAGACTTAGATAGTATTTTGAAACTCTAATTGTCTTTTGCGGTAGCTAGAATATAAATATAATACTATTTGAGTATTATTATGCCAGAGTAATCAAAATGTTTTGCCAATTACTAGTTATGGAAGGTTAAGGAAATGTTATGTCGTAAAAAATACAATTACGCATCCATCTCGGCTTAAACCAATAAAGGTGAATTTTTTAATATAATGTCTACTAGCTGTCCTTACTGGTCACACAAGTAGTATTTCTTTATGGTGGCCATAGAAAGGTACTAATACCTCTATGCCTATTTAATATTTACTTTGGATGAAATTTCTTATCTGAATAAAACAAAACCTTTTATAAAATATCTAAATATCAATGAAAACCGTGTCATATACATTTTTGTTTCGAAAACAAGAAAGTACAGAAAAACATTTTATATATTTAAGTATTTACGAAATTATCAAAGTAAAGTCGTAGAACCAAGGTTTATATTTCAGCTTTAAAATATTCAATAAACATTGCAAAAACTGCATTCTATATTGATGTTATCAAACGCTGCCTAACATTGTACGATTCTGCCAATTGCCACATCCGCTTGTGTTTACACACGCTGAGTTGCAGTTTACCTGCACTCGGCTTTATCGCTAGAGTGTACCACAATGAAAGCCTTACCCTTTGTCTGAGCCCAACTCGACCGAAGCGGGTTTAGAGAACTTAAGCTTTCCAAGCTTTAAGCAAACAATCTTGAACAGGGAAGTGTCGCGATCAAGCTCTACCACATGTTGTTTTTAAGTTTATTTTTTAACTTACTTAGATCACATCTGACTTTAATAAAATACCACCTTAAATAAGATTCAAATCGTTATTAAAACCTTTAAAAATGATTGTCTCAATTCATGATAAGTAGATATGGGGTTAATTTATAAGGTTATCATAAATTTTTCATAAGGTATTGTACAAGCACTATCCCAAAAAAGGTAAGATTCCATATTTCCTATAGGTGGGTGCAAAAAAAAATCTGTATCACAAATTATCATTTTAATACAAGTAAGTGATGAGATTTTTCAGACCTATTCAATAGAAAGTATCTTAATTCTTCGGAAGTGATGCTTGAGACTAGTCTAGAACGATTTAGTAAAAACTACTGCGTCAAAGATTTGACTCACTCTATCTATAAATACTCAAATTTTAGACGAAGAGTTGAATTAACTATTACAGGATATTGGAAAAGCCGAGATCGTTTGAATAATTCATCGTTTTGTAAATAATTAGCTTTGAGCATCGTCTAACGCAAACAATTTAAGTTCAACAGTCTAGTTGTCGGGGTTGTGTCAATATTTGAGAATTTGAAAAACGGCTGTGACTTACAATTTGGTATTTTTTTCGTTTTTCTTCTTTATAACATTTATTTTGCATTCATGATTTTTGCGACAACTTTAAAATTTTACAAATATATAATACATTAATTTTATTATTATACTAGCTTCTGCTAGTGGCTTCGCTCGCGTTCATGTCGATTTTGTAACCCACTTCTAGTTGTTTATCATATTATTTTTGAGTAACTTTATTCATCTATTATTTATTTTATGTATAAAAATATAAAACAAAACAAATTTAGATCCGAAAAAAACCGGTGATAACTTTCAGCCAATGTACCTGAACAGTCTATGCCTATAACCTTTTTTATTTATCAACCGATTGAAATAAAACAAACTTTAAATGTTATGTTAACTGATAACAACACAATCGTGAAAACGACGTCCGGTTCAGCCGTTTCCAAAATAAGACAAGAATTCTAGAAATAATTGTTTTGGGTTCTAGTTCTGTAATAATAGATTTTCTCAAATATCTTCAATGTACAGATATTGAACAGTTACATTTTTATAATATTATAGATTATAGATTACGTTTATATATTTGCATCAATGCTTACTTACAAAAACTTATTGGGTAGACATATTGGAAGTGTTTTTTTTGAAACTCATTATGTATAGGTAAATAATTAATTAGTGTACTGTACCCTGTCTAATGAATTTATTTAGAGCCAACATTGATAGGAAGCATTCTATTCTATATCGCTTTATTTACTGGCTTTGTATTGATACATCTCATTTTAATAATTATTCGGCAATTAAAACACTTTAAATCTTCTGTAAAAATTTTTATTTTCTTATTGAATATAAAATTACCTTCAGCTAGTTTGGGCTGTGTAGTGGTTATTAACAGCTACGAGACGTACAGTTCGCGTCAATGGTATCAATCGTTTGACTTCATTAAGTACTTAAACTTTATATTATAGAATCAACACAATTAAAACATTTAGGCATTTTATAAAATGGCACTACCTAATTTAGGTAAATATTTACATTTCATAAAGAAATACAACAAAAGCGCAACACTTCCGCTATTATTTTTATATTAAATATATTTTACATCTATATATTTATATTTACAAACACACAACCCATTTATTCAAGTGATAGAAAAAGAACTACAAGCATAGTATTCCATAAGAAACTACTTTTTTAAATAAATTATAAGCTTATTGTAAGGACATTATTTAAAAGTATTTACAAAAATTTACAGTCTTGAAAATAGGTTCATCATTACAGTATTTGGGGCTGATACTTCATTAGTCTGTATTCTGTCATTTAAAAATAATCAATAATTTAATTTTACAAGAAATATCTGTAAATACAAAAAATAGGAATTAAAAGATGAATGATTGTGATTGAGATTTGCTCCCTAATTTCTTTTTAATTATAATATGGATTTTCAATATTTTTTTATCGTTCATTGACAAACGAGCTGAGGATCGCAAGGTAGCTATCGTAGTCGTATTGTATATTTATATAACCTTCCGTAAATATAAATTAGTAATGATCATATACAATATATTTTATTAAGCCCATTTGAAACTGGGTCGGTCATCGTTTAAACAAAATGTTTTAATTGTACAATTTTTGAGCAAGATATTAATAAATAAGTTAGGTACATATTTAAAAAAGGCTTACAAGAAATCTTTTTTATTCTCTTACATGACTAGAACGTTCTATAGGAAATGTTGTATTGTCTAGATGTTATTAATTCTATAATGCAAACCTTGTGCCGAAGTTTTTAATTGGCAGTATATTTTGTTGTAAAAGTTTTTCAATTTGAAATTATGCAGTAGGAACACGACAATATACGTTGTAATAAGTATACATATATAAATACACAGGATAGGAACTTAAAACTATTTGTTATAAACTTTGAGATCGAAAAATCCTGTATTATTTTATCATTAAAAAATAATTGTAGACTATCTTGCATAACATTATTACATTTTTAATATATGATGTATGTATATTAAGTATAATTTTAAATCGTTTTAATAATAACGCAATTTCATGAATCCGTGACTTCAATGAATACATAATATTGTAATAATTTTTAAAATTAAAATAAAATGAGTAAAGCGTCAAACTTCTCAAGTCGGCGAAAAGTTTCATGCACTTATTTTTTTTATTTATACACAACTTTCAGGTCCTGGTAAGTTTTCAGCTAAAACATGTTCTCTTCTTCTCACGTTATTTTTTCCTTTTCTATGTAACGTCGACGTTGCCAAGCTTCCCGAACTTAATGTAGGTCCACTTAATGCTAAAGTTTGACTTCCAAACGGTGAACCAACATTTCCATTTGGGCAAACAAAGTTCGGACTTCCTAACGTTGGACTTAAACTAGGTCTAAAATTATTAGCCAGTAAGGGTTGTGATAAATTTTGGTTGATCATATCTTCTTGTCTGCTAAGTGGTGCTATTTCATTTTCTGGTGTAAGCTGCAATAATTAAAAGCATTAAGATCTTGAAAGGATTTAATTTGAAATATCATTTAATATTACCAGTTATTATAACGGTAAAATAAAGCTATGTTTTATTTAAAGGCATTTTATAATAATTACGTCTACTACTTTGGGGAGAAATATTAATTACGTTACCTTACTAACTAACTAACAAAGAAAATTTATGTAATTAGAAAATATTACATTAATCTGCTGTGGCTGTCCGGTGGTGTCCAAAAGCGCTAAATCCTCAGCCGAAAACACTGCTCCAGTTTTTGACCAGTCTCCTATAAATGGTTATGTCAATAATAGATTTACACAATTTCACTACGTATATACTACGCTATTAATT
>JAOSYY010000003.1:9223073-9237157 GCA_025727935.1 Hebomoia glaucippe
ATAAATGAGCTTTTTGGTTTCGAATATTCAATAATTAAGTTAAAAGCACATCATTGAATTATTAATTAATCAATAAAGAAATTTTAGAAACAAACTTATTTTCGAAGAGAATTCGAAGTAATTCCTCGATGGAAGAATAATCTCGGAGATGAAAAATATTCCCTTAGTAATTTGTCTCTTAATAATATAATCCATCAAACACATTACAACTTTTATCATTATACAAGTTTCGTTCAATCAATAAATTGTTACTGTTGTGATTGATGTTTCGATAATGATTTATGATTCATTCTCACCCCACTTGTTTATCAGAACTTTGTAATATCATTAACGAATTAATGATTACTTGAACAAACGAATCCCAGCGGAAATAATTATAATACTCTTAGCTTACTTTCTGATGGATGTTATTATCTTTTAATACTTTTGTACATTATAAAATTATTTTCGAAGTAATAAGTTCATAATTTATTTCCTCCCTAAAGTAAGTATGTATGCTTTCTTGTATTATTTATTATTCAAAGAAAAAGCCTACCGTAAGAATAAATAATGCGTCTTTCGATAAATACTCGTTTCCTCCCGTTGACTGTAACAAATCTAAGCTGTTTTCTTTAGAGAATGATTGATATTCTCCGATTAACGGTCCTCTCTTTCAATGAAATGAACTTAGTGTTTTTAGATAATAGGAAACGAAAGGCAATTGAAAAAGCAATCGACCAATTTACGTATGGCGTAGTTGTGTTTTATTTGCTTTTTATGGATTGGAAATCCGTTTTGTCAATTATATCAAGGATTAGAGGTACACATGAAACAAAGCGGTGGAATCATTTAGTTGGTTTTTAGTACTTGTATTTGGCTCTTTGCTGATTAATTTCCTCAATGTACAGTAAAAAAAACTGATAAAGTAAATTTAGCCTTAACATTATTCAAGGTGAAGAAATCTTAAAATATAAATTTAAGTTTGCCCATAATGTTTTAGATTTAATTTAAATTAATAGCACGACCCTAGTTCTAAGAACTAAATTTATTATAGTAATTCTAATCGAACGTCTACTTGAATATTTATTTCTTTGAATTTAAAGTATAATGAATATATTATGTGTTAGTAAAAGTGCTTGTAATAAAAGCTTGTTAAAAATCCTTACATTGTATACTTAAATGTGTAGTCTGGCTGGCTGTTTCACCCAAGGAATTAGATGCCCGGCAAGAGTAGTCACCGGTGTGTTCCCGGGTTACTTTTTGGAGTACCAATGATTTAGTGCTGACAATAATCCCCAGAACAACATTGTGTACCACTGGCTTATCCTGTATGATGAAAAAAAGGGTATTAAAGATTTCTGTATCTTATAATTTTCTTTTGACATGTAAAACATTTTAATGTTCTTCTCATATATTTATTTGTACTTAAAGTTTTGATAAAGATTAAGATTTATTACAAAATAATATGACTACAAAGTCATATTATTTAGTAATTAATTCAGTCAAGACTTCAAATTATATATATTTTTTATTGATGTAAGTTTTATAAATCACTATTTTCAAAAGTTTCTTGAAAAAAAGCAGCAAAATCTTTATTTTGGCTGCTTTTCTTGTAACCTACTGTATTATTTGTGCCAACATGTCATACCCACATTACAAATACTGAACTAACTCGAACAACACTAATTGACGTTGTATGACTACCTGCCAATAGCAATATATAGTTTGAATTAATCGTGATTTACTGAACTAGTTTATGCTGTTAAACTTAACTGTTTTGTTAGAGAATCGTTTCAAAGGGTCAATTAAATGTTTGGATAATCTTCATAGTGTTCACTGAATTCCGTTAATTGAATTTAAGATTCTTTGTATCACACGAATTGTATGGTATGAGAACCAACTTATAGTGATAGCCTCAGCTTCGCAGGAATCCGGAAGATCAAAAAATAATAATTAGTTAGGCCCATGATGGATGACTTATGGCGATTTTTATAATGTAATGTAAGAAAAGATAGAAACAACAATTGGTTTAAAACGAAGAAAAATGTTTAAACAATAATTTATTTACTGAATTGAAAGACATATTATTATTTTGAGTAATAAGAGAAATACTAGTTTTTTTTTATAATATTAAATCTTTATTCTTAATTGTCATCTCAATTCTATCTTTAACCTAATATACAGCAATATTTCCATTAAAAAGCCTACGTTATCTTCTAGCCCATCCTCTGGTTGAAATAAGGGCAAACTAATAGACTAGAAACTTTCGCAATTCATAATATTACAAAATTATTAGTTAAATTCCGAAAGTCTGGTACCGTTGCTTTTGTTATTTGTAACAATATTATTGTTTTAAGACGTCTACGTTCTTGCCCTTAACGATAAAGATCACGAAACCATGTCTTGATTATTAAGTAGTTCAGCCAACTGTGAATGTAATCATTGTTATTGTAATGAATCCATTTGTTTTTTGTTATATAACCTAATTATTCTTTCCAGCTGTACATTTAATTGTATTATCCTTACCATCGCGTACTTCTAAAAGCTTCGTCTTGAGCACGTAATTTATTGTCTTTAAAAGGATGAAAACAACAAAAATATGTATATAATTTAAATATAGTAGATATATAGAATTTTTAATTATTTTTGAACCACGACGAAAAAAAGGCGTGTTATAGGTACTTGAATGTAGACGTCGTACCTCTATAAGACAAAAGTGGACAATGTTGATGCGGATGTCGTTTCAAAGCTGACAATAATCGTGATGGTTTTTAGCTTATTTCAGGTGTCCGGGGTTTCTTAATCTGATCTTCGTAAATAATGTTTCTAATGTTCTTATAAGAGTAGCATTGTGAGAATTCATTAAAATGTAACGGAAATTTTACAAAATTATTAATTATAACTTAACTTACATTATGGTACCATGAGATACGATGTTCTTTAGGGTTGGCACGAACGGAACACTCAAAGTAGACGTCATCGCCTTCCTTGATTTCATATGGGTTTAGTGTACTACCTAAAGACAACGATACAACAGGAGGATCTGAAACAAATATTATCAATCAAAAACTATAATTTGTAGGTATATTACCTTATATATAGAACCTTGGCTAGCGTGAATCGGTAATGCCAATTCTATTAATGTTATTTAAACGGATATTTGGGAAGCTACATCCATTCCTAGTGATGGATTTTCATATGTTTATCATTCATTTTGTTTCGGAATCCAAACTTTACAACACATAATCTATACAATTAAACGGTAAAAATATATCATAATATAGAGATATTGTTCTTTCTCAACAATGATTTAAGTATAGGTAAAGTAATTATCTTGCTCTAATGAAATTTGACAGCAACGAAGAGTTTATAAAAACTTAAAGCTAATGGATCCATTAGGGACTATAAAAATCAAGAGATTAACGTAATTAATTTATGGGTTGACGAAGTTTGACACATTAGTTGAGTATTAAACTACATAATACGAGGACGTCAAAGTTAATAGCATTGAAAATTCTCTTAAAACGATTAAGGCTGAAAGGCACTGTCTCCCCTTTTGAAGAAGTTGGGTTTAGGGACGAAATTCTATTACATTAAATTGTTGAAGATGAATTTTGTTAGGGTTTTCTTGTAACAAAAGATAACAATCTAATATAATTTACCAGAAGCTGGTTTCTTATTATGGTTCTATGACTATATTCCAATGTACAATAACAAGTATTTTTAACACAGGTAACGATATAGATCATCATATATTGATTCAGGATTAAGAATTTCTAAGTTTATGTTATTACATTATTACAAACTTTACGTTTTATTAGATTTAATAATTAAACAAAGGTTTAGAACTTTGAAGAAAGTTCTAACAAGAAGGGTTGAATTTAATTTAATATTCCTACGTACCAAACGTAAAAACTATAAAATTAAACCTTCGTTGCACCTATTTGTACTTGGCTATTTTTAGCCTTATATATACTGAAATTTAATATTACTTCGTTTCTATTATATGTACGTTGTAGCGGTCAATATAACTTAGGTTAATATGAGGAATCCCTGGTTTGTGAACAGGTTCTAAACTATTAACATTACGTATAGTAAAATTGTCTTTTACGCGAGTGTGATACATTGAAATAGAACCCAGTTTAATCGCTTTTGAACTGATTAATTTTGTAATTTCAAGTCGAAATTAAATTACACTTTTAAATGCAGGTAATAGGAATTTTGTTTTAGATAAAAAAAATATTCATGCGTTTGATATTTAATAAATCCTAGTCTATATAATATTGAATTTAGTGAATATTGAATTGCCGCCCGGACAAATAATAAAAGTCGACACCGCATAAATGAAACAAATGACATATAATTTGTTTCATTTATGGTCCGCCAAAGTATGCTTTTGCGGACCCTATTACATGAGTTTCAGAAACGTATCTTGTAATTAATAAGTGTTCTCATAACAGCCTTTAGAATAAAACGACATTATTAATGTAGGTACAAACACGATAATACTAAATGATAAACTTTCATAGACGTTTAGCTAAATGGCTCCTAATATCTAAGTTGAAATGTCGTCCCATAGCATACGAGTAATAGAATGAAGTAATATTAGTAATAGCAATCATCACCTAGCTCGAGATTGCATCGGAACGTCGGTCTGTTCAGGTGAACGGTTATCTGCGGGAAACGAGCGCTGACACTTTATTGGCCATTAAAGACCTATAACGACGTCGCCCGGCGCCCCGCGTCGAGAAACGTCCTACAAATAAACATTTACGATTCCTCCGTTTAAATTGTTGCCAAAACGATTCGCGCTGGGAGCGGCGAAATTCCCCACGCTCTAAATGCGTTACGGTTCGCCAAGCAGAAGTAAATAGAATTTATTTATATTTGGAAATTAATTTCCTCAGTCGTTACGTAAAGAGTCAGCGTTTTGCTCATTTTGATGACTGGCCCGTAGCGGAATTAATTCGTATTCTTGAACACGACAACTTTTGAGACATACGCCTCAGCGACATCGTCATATTTTATTATTTATTTCAATGTTCATTTATTTTTTTAATTTAGAACGATATATCATTAGCAATATTTGTCTAAAATTGTATATTATTCAAGTTTTATGTTTATTTCTAGTTCAATAGTTCTAAACTTTGTGTAATTGTATCTGGAATGGTAGCGCACATATTCAACTTTATAAGTTCAAAGTAATAGAACTCACAATAGATTTCATTCCCAACGTAAATAGGCGTGAAGTTGTTGCTGAAATTGGTACAATTTTCTATTCTAATACAACGTTCTAAGCTTACATTTTACTATTTTCCTAGGAGTTCGAGTTTTGTAAAACATAGCGTAATAGCTGTGAATGTGTTTCGACTTCTAAACGGATGCGAACTACACCACTCTGAATTAGTTTTTGGGCAGTGCGCGGCAGTTAAATGTTGACGTTGAGGACTCGCCAAAACTAACAAGGTTTTAATTACGCTTTACAAAGTTCCTTACACTCAGAAGCCTTTAATAACAGCAAGCGTCTCTTTGGAAATGTTTACAATATATGTTTGGGGGCTATGCGTGAACGGGTTCATTGTTAAATTACTTTTGAAGCCGTTTACTTTTAGAGTGTATTTTGTTATGTAGTTTATGTTTTGCTAGGATTATTTTGTTTGTATAGAGTTTGTGGATCAAATAATTTTGTTAAATGTTTTATGTTAAACGTTTGTTATTGAATATTTCATATACATATAACAATATATTTATATGCTAGGTGTAAAAGACGTATTTTTAATACGTACTAACTACATTTATTTGAATGTAACAAACCATTCCTGTAATAAATACTTGAAAGACTTTCTAATTGCAGCAAAATAACAGTTATGGTGGTTTGTAGTTGGCATGACGATTTATAATTTGATTTTACAATATAAAAAAATGAGAAAACACAATTCAATTTTTATAATTAATTTCATATTTGGTTTTGATATAAATCCTATACTAATAGGTTTTAAAATAAGTAATACTGATATTTCTTTATGAGCTAAATTTTGATTTTTAAAGGTAACTCATGTATTAAGGATTTATCATAAAGCAACATTTTATGGTATATTTTTTTTGGCTTTAAAACTTTAAACCAAAAGAAATCGTCTTAGAGAACTGAATGTTATAAGAAAAAGTTCAACTAGAAAACTTCTAATTGCATGAAGAAGCAGAGTTCGGAAATCGAGAACGACCTAATAGAAAGCATTAAAAGAGCAATCATTAATTTTGCGGTTTCATCGACTTCAGTGCAAGTATTTTAAAGTTAAAAAGAATAATTTCTATCGTTCATGGCTTAGAAGAAAATATAAAAATGTTACATTTTATTTATCAATTATTTTCTGTTTAAAGTAATATTATCTTTTAAATGTTGTATTACAATGAGGTTAGTTAAATATTTACTTACTTATGAACACAGCTAGGGCTATGGCAAATAATTTATCTGGTTGAGTGGCACGCGTTTAATATGGGATCCAGGTGCCAGGTTCAAATTCCGGAAAACATAACATTTAAACATCTCCACAAATAAATAACGAAGCTCTTAACGAAAAAATAACTTACTGATGCTTCAGTTATATTACATATATAAAAGCCTTTAATATTAAAAAAGAGCTAAATCAAGAAAGACGATTAACGTACATAACCCTTTTTAAGACAATATCCTCAAATTAAGTTTAACAAAACGATGATTTTGTATGTACAGCATGTGAGGTCGTTTGCAAAGGTGTACTCCTAAGTAGCAATAATAATTAAGCTTAACGATGTCAGAAATGTGAAAACTGGTTGAGTTGAGCTTGGTTATTGCTTATTTTGTAGCAATATTCGTTTAGGAAATGTCTTTGTGAATTAAGAAGTGAAGTAAATTCAAGGGTGGGTTTGTCTCGAAACAAATCGGTGCGCCGTTTTAGGAAATTGTGTTTACTCGTCAAAGCTCTGAGCGGAATTAAGGTGAATGTGTATGTTTTTATAATGCTCTTTGTTCTCGTTGACATTAATGATTTAACGAATGGGGAACTGAATTAGATGGTGTATTAGCCTTTAAACTTTTATGCGCTTTCTGTTTTAAAATGTTCTTTTCAAACAATGTATCTTTGTATATTTTATTACATAATTCATTATCTTGTAGTAGATCTCGTGATTGAGCTACAATTTCCATATTATAGTGTGTTATTTAGGATTTTCAAAGAACTGGCATTATTAAGATCTTTGAAGGTTTTCCTTTTTATTCCATAATATTACTGAGGACATCAAATTTCTCTGAACACTTGCCGAACTACCTTTCATAATTTTCATTCTAAGCTACTTTTCATAGAATATTTCAATGACAAATTATCTTTGATGAACAAAACTATAAAACCAGCAAGCATGGTACGTCAAAGAATTACAATTAATACATCGGTATACAAAGTATCAGCACTGGTAGTTTTGGAAAACGTAGATATCGTTCCCTATAGAACGGATTTACGTTTTATCCAGAAATTAGAAAACTGAGTACTATAACATACATTTCGAATAGTAATAAAAGCTTCAGAATGTAACTAGGATTAAATCTAAATTTGTTTTTTTAAAGTGATATAGTATAGATATAGATATATACTGACACACAACATCTAGTCTGAAGGAGTCTTCTATACTTTGTCCTTGTAAGGCAGTGTTATCTGCTTGGCACTTAATTTGCACACCGTCATCTTCAGGAAGAGGCGTAAATTGTACTGTACTGCTTACACACGTGTCGTTCATTGCTTCTGTTATCTGTGGAATTAAAAAAAACGTTTTTCATCACAGCGCTAGACTTAAATCACCACTACCGAGTGAGTGTTACACTTGTGTACCTGTGATAACAATTACAAAATTTAAGCAAATGAGGATATAGTTGCCAATATATACAGTCACGTGAAATGTCTGTAATAAAGATACTAAGTTTTGCTACATTTTTGATGTAAAAATTTTTAACATCACAAGTCCAAAGCATTTACTCCTATTTAAAATTTCTGGATTTATCATTGTTATGATGGCTTGAAATCGTAATTTAAGAATTGTTTTTAGGTACAATCTATAATAGAGTTTAAAGGCTTTTCTCACATTTTTATTTAAGAAACAATTAAGAGACCGTCGTTGCTAATACAAAAGGTAACTAACTCATAGAGCCAGTGAACAATTTAATTTCAGTCACTCAATCAAAGCTTAATTACAATCGAAATTAATCAACTTTATAAAGTTAATCGAACTAAGTCTATTCTTAGAAAAAACGCACGTAACCATTTAAATTAAAGAAATCAATTGTTAAGATCTGATACCTTATTCTATAAAATACGTTTCCATTTAATAATTGGTATGGAAGCCTGTATGACAATGGGAGAGTACAATGAATGGCATGTCGGTATGTGGGTGGCGTTCATTAATCCAGATGTGAGGCTTCGATAATTATTCCATAACGGTTGGTTGAATAAAATGAGATAGCTGAAGTTACAGGAATAATAATCATCGAACAATGATATGGGAAAATAAGCAACATATAATTTAAAATGTTTTATAAATATGTTTATTTCTATTATAGAAGGAAACACAAAAAGTATCAAAACTTTAAGTGATACGAATATGAGCATGACTATAATCTCGATCATAGCCGTATCGAGGTAAAATCATTTACTCCAGTGATTCTTATATTTAGTTATTTCCCGAGATAGGTCTTGTGTAGGGCGTGTAATGCTTTTAAACTACAATATATGTATTTTACATTGAACAATATAATTTATTTGATTTAAGACGGACAAAAATGGGCTGTGGGCACATGATCACCACAAATACTTAGCACAAAAAATTCAAAAGCTTTGTCAAATGGCTATAAAGGTGTTTAGAATTAAATAAAATATGATGAAAGGCATGAATAAACATGGGGCTCGGCTCAATTTAATGTATACTAACAGTAATCTAATTATTACTGCGTATTTATACAATAAAATTCAGTTTTTATTTCTATTTGGCATTTATTATATTCAATTAACGATTATCACTATAATTTAAATTGTTTTATGAAAGGTTTATTATGTATATATACTTTTGTAGCTACCAAAAAATTACAATCTTAAACATAGGATTTTAAGAAAATACCTTTCCCCTAGTGAATTTCCTATTGTCCTTGAACCATGTGAGTTGGGCGGGCGGGCGGCTTCCCTCCGCTACACATGATAAGCTGACGTGCCGTTCAGACGATAACGTCGCCGGCTTCTTTGCTATCTGCACTAACGTCGGCCTCACTGTAACAAATGTACAGCTCATATCTTCAGGGATTGGCTAAAGTGGCTAAACATTACTTAATAATTTACTAATGTTCGCATTTAATATGCCATATTGAATCTAATAATTTAGATAGAACATAGTAATCTGTCTTCTCTCAAAGAAAAGAAAATTAACGTACTACTTAAACTCTAGATGAGAGAATAAAACTACTTATAAACACCCTGACGTTTATCAATAAGGATTAATATAGTGAAACTGTGCCCCGTTAGTATGATTATACAATGGTATTTAGCTAATTAATTCAGACACATAATAATGTCTTTGTGTGTAATATGATTCTTGAATACTTCGCATTATTTAGATTACGCGTAATTCCATCAATACTTACAGTTCATTTCTAAGCGAACTGTCTTCTCTTGAGGGCTGACGAGGTTCGTATTTGACGCTCGACACTTGAACGTGGTATTCAAGTGGGATCTCTTAACGTGAGGTAACTCAAGTTTGTTAACTACGACGTGGGAATCGGATTTCTCCCCGATGTATTGTGGGGCTGGCACGCCATCTATGAGCCATATCACTGTTGGGGAAGGCCGACCTGGGAATATAAGACTATAAGAAAAAGGGAAACAAGTGTAAAACTGAAAATGTTTAATTACATCCGATTCAAAAATATATCTTCGAACCATATCGATTATATTAGTTTTAAAAAAAGTATCGAGATCAATCTATTCGTTTAGGAGCTAGGGTGGCATACCAGGTTAATCTTACACACAAACAAGTTAATCTTACAGCTTTCTTTTTCGTCGAGGATAAAAATAATTTCAAGTATAACATCAATGTTTAAAAATAGTTGACAAAAAGATGCAAAAACTGGGAACATATTTAAAAAATATTTTGTGATAAATCATTGCTAAACAAGTGCTAATCCAATGATGAAGGTGATTCTCCATAAAATTTTTGGTCCATTCTATCGAGAAATTCAGGTGATTAACATACTTAATTAATAATATTATTTATGTTTGACATATTACATTTTAATATGCTCAAAATGTCTATTTGTCGAGGTTTCTTAGCTGCTGTACTTAGACTCAAAATAAAAATTTCTATTAAGTACGACTAACATTTATTTAGATATTAGAAAAAATTCCATTTATTTTTAAAAACTATATCCATCCACGGAACGCTTTTCAACACTAACTGTTTGAAATTTACGCCAAACTTTGCATTTTTAAACACAAAGGCTTGTTTGTTAGATATGATCAACAATTAACAGTTACTGTAGCCGCGAAGGGGTATAAGATTTTATCGTTAGACCAGGAAATGTGCAGTTAAATAGCGAATAGCGTAACATGTTTACGATTAATCTTGTTCTAAGTTGAAATTAAAAAGTCCACTTTGCTATAGTAAAACGTGAATTGAATTTCTAAATTTACTTGCTGCCATTTTGTTCCTATTAAAAACTATATAATTGATGGTAAAGATTACCTCTTCAAGACCGAACTTTACATAGAAAATTACGTCTATCAAGTTAAAAATGTTATCATTAAGTGGGTTAAATAGGGGTAATGTACTTGATAGCAAGAGAGAATCAGGTCAAGTCTTGACCTTTCGTCTTAAAAGGCTTTTAAGTTGAAATGTTATAAAATTCTAAGAAAAATGTTTACCCAATAACCTATTTTAATTCACATTCAAGTCCTATTGAGGTGTGGTACGTAGAAATTGCAGAATTTACCTGATCCGAAGTATAATTTACGATCACTTAGCGACTACGACCACGGAGGTTTGCAAACAAATTGAGCCTGGGCAAAAATAGCCTCGAACTACAGATAGACTCCTACCTGGAATTGGATGTGGCTGAGAGGTTGTTTCAAATTAAATCTGTACTGTACTTGCTTTTACTATATTTTAAAGTTATTCACTAAAAATTATAAGTATTTAGTATCAGTTGCTTCAATGTATATATTAAATAATGAGGTAAAGAAGCGACACAGTCTTTATCTGAAGCCTGAAAACGGTTTCATAAGAATATTTACGAATGTCGACATACAATAAGGATGACAAATGATAAAATGTTTTTAAATAGTTTTTATGAATTGTAGCTATGAACTATTTCAGGTACGCTTAAAAAACCATCAAAATTAGTCATTATATTTATCTTGTGATTAAAAATAACAGACATTTTAATAATTTACTAATAGTGTCGTGTAGCTGACCTACCTGATTACCTACTGTCTAGCGACTTTCATGTTTTAGTTTTTAATCAATCATTGCTTGTCATAAGCAAATAATACACTTAGAATTTACATTACGTTTGAGAGTTCATTACTTATAAGGAAACCAGATTTTTGTCCACCTCATGCTGGCCAAAAGCCAAACGGAACTTTCTTGTTCTATTTTCGTTGATATTGCAAAAAGTTGCCAATTCACGAAGGTAATGTATGATAAATGTATCTCTTGCATAAGATACATATAATATAATAGTATCAATATTAAGTTATGAAATACTTATTTAAAAGTGGTTCACTTGAACATACATTTTTGCTTTGTTCGACTTTGAGGTCAAATCGTTCAACTTAAAAATCTTTCGTTTTTAGAGTCTCGTCTATTTCAATAGAGAGAGTATCTCAATTAGAATTGCATAATTATAAATTTCGGTTTCCAATATTGGTAGAATATTCCTGTCCTTTATCGTATATCGTCTATCTACATAAACTTCGTTCTGCAAGAATATCTCTAAAAGTTGTAAATCCAAGCAGAATAAGTAATGTATTTAGCTATATTTGAGCTGTATAAAGCATTGAATATTTTTTAAACACATTGTAAAAATGGACTTTAAATATATTAATGTCGAAGAAATCGCACGAGTCACGATAGTGTATGTAGTATGTCAAAGTATTATGATATATATGACACATCGTGGTGCGGAATTTAATTTCAATAAAAAATGGTAATATTTGCAAATAATTATTTAGTGAAAATATAGCACTGAAAATTTCCAATGAATGAGAAGATATGGATTAAAACTCGATTTACAGTTGTGTCACGTTTCTCCATACAAGCTTTAATGCATATTAATTATATCCAATTTCTTGGTAGGTCAAGTCATTACGTAAGTCGAGTTAACCTTCTACGGTTATGAAGGCACGAGTAAAATCGTTACATTACGCGGTCAAAGAGAGGAATATATGTTAATGAAAGATAGTCAGATATTTATAGTCAACTAGCTGTCCCACGAAGCGTCGTTTTGGCACATTAATCGCGTATTGTAGAGAAGTGAAAATCGTTGTATCATAAAAAATAAAAACAAAAAATTTCGTATAAAAATAAAAACAACAATTTATAGGTAGACCGCCCTTAGCATATAGGGGAATGAAAAGTAGATAGTAGCCATTTCTGAGATCTACTTAATATGCATTTAAATTTCATAGATATCGCTCAAACCGTTTCAGGGGAGTATGGTACCTAACATAGTGACACGAGAATTTTATATACGAGTGTAACATTTCACATTATTTTTAAATGACCTGTAGACGTGAAAACTGACGACACCGTACTTACTTAATAGAAACTGTTAAAATATATAGATCTATTAATATACTATATTGACGGTTTAATACATTTTATTAACATTAATTTCTATATCCTTTCATATTTATTATTGCATTGTATTTATCGCAGGTATTGCCCTATCAAAGCGGAGAAAATATTTTTAATACAAGAGATCTTAAGCAGTAAATATTAATTATAGCATATATTTAATTATGTTCCTCAATCTTGAATGCCCTGTTCTACATTTAGGTTTACTTAGCGAAAATTGCAGTTGTGTGTGGAAATAAAGTTTTACTCTAGGTTTAAGTGTAGTTAAATCTAAGTGTTATTATTCGTCAGATCTATTGAAATCGCTAGACACGGCCGCGGCTTGCACTGTAATTACAATATCGCAGTCCACGTCGCTCTTCTGTATTGATCACTCTACGTTTCTCGTTACTAGGAAATTTCTTGATTTTCCGTAAGACATTTTATATAATGTCATTCATTTCAGATTACAGAAAGAGGAACAATATTTTGAAATCACAGTGTTATAAAATTTTTTAACGTATGCTCAGATGACGTTTACTGTTCACTTTATTTTTGCAATAAACATTGTTTAACCATGTATATGTTCAAAGGCTCCAAAAAAAAAACCATAAGTAGAGTAGATAGAAATAGGTTAGAAAAACAGATCATCCATCAATGGTCATAAAAAAAAAATAAAAAAAAAAATCGCTTTTAATTGGTATAATTCACACAATAAACACAATTGGCTTTTGGTTATGACCAACAAATTCGACCGCAAAGTGGCATGAGATGACAACCCTCTAATCCCAAAGGCTATGCATAATGCCGTGGAAACCTTAAGCGCCCGGGGGATTAGCCACTGTTTATACAAGAAGATTTTGAAACTTAACGTAATAATATGATGAGACTCCATAAAACTGCAGCTAAGTAAAATTAGGTTTTTGTAGCGGAATTATTCGACGGAACAAATACAGTCAAAATGTTTAATATAGCAAACGAGCAGGCAAAATACCTGGTGGAGAGTGATTACTGTGGTCTATGTATAAAATTAGAATTGTTGATGCGATTCTGCCCTTTGCGGTAGAAAGATTTTGTAGATGGTTAAAATAGTTAGACTGGATACATATAAGTTCGTTGAATTATTGTGAAAGGAAGACTAAAATACAATCATTTAGATAACCAATATGTTGCAAAATTGATGCCGGGCTCGTTACTCTAACAGGAACTAAGACTTCCAAGTTACGGATGCGCATCCTTGCTGTTTGAATATGTTCATATCA
>JAOSYY010000003.1:9254232-9302236 GCA_025727935.1 Hebomoia glaucippe
GAAATGTGAAAATTACTGCTTTTCTTAGAAGAATATTTTCTTTTCGGAGGAATATAAATTTATTGAAAATAAAGCTATGAAGACATATATTAATAATTTAAAAAAACATAATTAGACACTACTTTTTAAAAATACATCAATTATTTCTACCGAAAAATTCACGTAGAATCATTTGCTTACCTATAACTGAAAGTCGTATTTGAAAGTTCCTTGTAGGTGAATTCTTGAAGTCGACCCGACATCTATATACTCCTTCGTCGTCAAGTTGAACAGTGCCGAGGGTGAGAGAAGCAGGTCGGGCGACAGTTGCGAAGTAAGCACGCGGCCCAAATACGTTAGGATCCGACCATTGTAAGGCCTTGTTAAATGATCGCCCACGTACGTCGAAGCTAGAACAAATTACGTAATCGATTACAAACAGTACAATACATCTCTGATAATCTAAATGTCTAGGGAAATATTCCTACAAAGCTTTCACGAGTAGGATTTAATAAATTTCGTGCTTCGAAAGGATTAAAAACGTGGTAACAGTTTGTATAAGGCCGAATAATCCAATGAAATGTGATTACATTCTTTGAACGAAAAAATAACTTCAGCACAAGATGTTTTAATTATTTTTATGTTAACGGCGTGTGATTAGATATATAGTCATTGTTTGTTGTAATATTGTTATTTTAATTATGAAATTTTTCTGTTTGTGTAAACAAATTGTTATACCGTTGTTAATACCATAATACAGCAATACTGAAGAAAGGTGATGGTGAATAGTAATATTTCGTCTACTTGAATAGTGAGAGGTTAGAAAAATATTTCAAGAAGAGAAGAAACAATCTTGACATATTAAAAATAAATTAAAAGAATTAGTATACTAATACAATTTTCTATTTTCAAAGTTGTATAATTAGAATGATGTTATATTTCGAGATCATCAGCTTCAACAAATTAAGTATTTTCCGAAAATGATATCGTACCATAATTTGATTGTGAGAATTTTATTAATTAGAGCTTAGGGTTTCTTACCTCTGTGGTATAAAATTCGTGAAATTCATTGTTATAAAATAGGCATATCTTACGGGCTTTTGAAATTATAAGCAACAATTTATAAAATAACATAACTAATTTACTTGAATAATTAGAAAATTTCTCTTGTAAAATACGCGAACAATTTATATCTCATTTCTCCGTTAGCTCGGATTCTTGATTGTGGTCTCAGTAATGTGTATAGCGTTACCTTAGCGTAAGGTAACTTTATTCTATGGATTAAACCATAGACCACGTTATGTTGTGGCGAACCGACACACGACTCCCCAAGGACGGCTTAGCTGTTAGCGAAGGAAACACTTCTACGTCTAATTTAAGTCAAGCCTTTACTATTTACTCGGCGAAAATAGTTTATAGTGTATATAATAATTTTGTTTTACAATTTAACTATCTATCATCATAGTATTTTCTGTACATGACATTTTTAACAAGCGAACATGAGGAGTAGTTAATCAAAATTTTAAGACGTTATTTATTAGTTATCGACGGATAAGTTAAGGTTTACGCGATTGTAAGGGCTGACTAAGAGTTATGATATCAGTAATTGTGGAATATTACTCTGTTGGCCAATTATTAATTTGACGCGTTCGGAAATTCAAAGACTGAAGTTGAAACGCTCCTTACGGCAATTCACGACCTTTCCGCGTATGAACGATGATACGTGACCCGGACCAAATCTACGAACACCATGCTTATAGCTATTCGACATTTAAATATACATTTATGAGAAGCGACAAATACACCCATGCCCTTCGGCTTTAGTGAAAGATATTATTATACCTCTACATCATAATAAGGTAATTTCTATTGAAGTTTGAATTTTTTATCAAACAGTTCATGTTACATTATTACGAGTAGAAGAAGTGTATATCCAAATGTCAATGCCAGAAATAAAGTTCACAGTTCAATCTGTGATACACTTACTACTATGGCTGTCAATAACAGGAGTTTATTGGGTAGGGCGTAGATATTTAAAAGCTGCGGCGTTGGCAGTTACCCTAATAATAGGGGCAAACGACGTGGAGTGATTAATGGTCCAAATGGGATAGACGATTGTATGGAGTTTACTAATTTTGAGTGTTCTCATGAATGTCTGGACTGGTTTAAAATATCAACCGCACTTTGTTACCATTACCAATTTACATGATCCATAGATATCTAATCAAATAAATATAAATGAGGAATCTTTGCATAATATTAAAATAATATATTTTTGTAAAGGCATATGTAAGTATATCACACAGTACTTATAACAGAAACTCTTTCACTCTTTACGTATTTAAAAGATTAGAGTACATAATTACGGTACTTAAGTGTACATGCTTTATTATTTCGAAACTTGGTAACGTTTGGGGAGACTAAGTTTTTGAACTAAACTAATTTTCAATATATAGGGAGTTCCTAATTCATAACATTTAGTTAGACTATTCTTAAGATAGAGGGTGTCTAAAATTTGTCCTGAAGCCTTTAGGCATTTTAACTATACTTATCATAAGTATACTATAAACTCGTAGTTACTGTTTTTATATGACAATAGATCGACGTAATTTTATTCAAAAGATAAGCAGCTCTGATTGTTTAATAGACTATTTCAATATTTTGGAAGACTTCATAACTGTTAAAGCAAAATAATACAGTTACATATAATAGTTGATATACAGTATCAAGTTGCATCAATAATAGTTATATCGATAAGTTCTAGACTAACAAGCGAGCTATAAAAGTATGACCCACAAAATTTATGACCACATTTCGTAGTACTGACGTTATCAGCTCCTGTTTTACGATATTCGTGATTTGGAAAGCACAGCATGTAAATTGCTTCATGGGTCTCGTTTTAGAGCATTTTTATGCTCCTTGTAATTTTTTATACAAGTTTTAACTGCCTGATTCACTGCAGTCTGACACAGAGTTCGCTTAGTATTAAAAATGTATACATAGTCTTCGGACTACCTGTCCATGATTTTTCTATTTTCAAATCTAAACGGAAGTAAATGATATGATCGGTTTATGTTCAGATCGAAAATAATGAAAAATGTTAAAAACAATACAACAAATTAACGGTTACTCAACCCAAAATAATATATTTTAATTAACGATATAATTGCTGTATTTGTACATAAATATTACAGACATATTAATACATAAATAAATCCACAAACATCTTTTCAAGCAATTTGTATCCTGTAACAACATTATCAACATTTTGACAATAAGAACATTCTCTGAACAAAATGTTTACCTAAACACAGAAATATAATCATTAGTTTCAGTGAGCTGTGTTATAAAATTAAATAAACAAAGTTAACTGAGCTCGTCCGTGCTTAATTAAAATCAAGTTACATCCTAGTGAATGTTTACAAAATTCCTGACAAACACCACTTATAATTTACAACTACATACGAACTATCACAGCAATACAGATTATGTCACTAATTAAAATGTTCATATGATAATTAAAATTTTGCTGTGTTCAGGTAGGCTGAACGTAAGTAGGACGAATTAAAATCGTCGAGTGAACCGAACTTCGGTATAATTCTCGTATTTTGAGAACTGGAACATGCTGTATATCATTATCTCACGTTACACGATACGTACAAACATTGAATTATTGTGTAAGACTGTAATTGTATTATTATTAATCGCTGTTAGTTAGTGTATATTTCTTTCTGTAATGTTTGGTAGCATTTAACCAAGACCCCGCGGTATAAATTTTAGAAGAGACTGTTAAAAGTGATTTAAATTTTAAACAGTAAGGACGCTTTAGGGATCCAAATAACAATATAATTGTAAGTATTCGGAATTTGTTGTTTTGGAAGTTTATTATACCATATCTACTTCGGATACCACTTTCATGTTTTAGTAATTTATCTATAATCATGATGATCTTAAAACCTGAAAGAATTTTTGAAGTACTTAATAATATGACCTTATTAACACGAAATCATTAACTTTAGTTATTAATACATTCATAGATGTACATACGAGTACACTTGTAACTTCAATTTAATAGCCTTTGTTAATGATAACATACATCAGCAACAAGGTATTGTGATGTCGATTATAATTATAATTAATTGTTAATGCAGAACACACCTGTAGTTATATACTAGACTAAATACATCTTCCTGCATCGATTGTAGCAAATAGTCGTATTGTATTTTGAATGTGAGGCTATTTTTGACTTCCGGTGTACAAATGTTACTATTTTTTATTTATGTCAAGTACTTTTAAGACGTTATTAGATTGTTATAAGGTTGCCAGTATCGTACTAAATATCACTATAGAAAAATGGTGTGATTATGTGGATGAATGTTTTTATCTATTTAAGACAGAATGTTTAATCTTTACTTCATGGCTTTCGTATAGTTTTAATTTTTACATAAATATTCAAATGAAATAAATAACAAACTGATATCATATGAAGTTTCATGAAAAAGCAAAAGTGTTGAATTAAGAAAATCTTCTATTAAGATGATTTCCCAGCGTTTGAGTAAAACTAAAAAAGAGACTTAAAATATGCCCATTATTTAACTATCTTCATTTGCTGACTTATTATAGTTCACTCTAAAATGTTTACATAACAAAGTTTACAGCTGAATAGAACAATATATCTATTTTGGATAGATGCAAACAATATAAGAAAAAACTTACGAATGGAATTTCTACACCAAAGGGATTTTTACCATAAAATCACCTTTGAATATTCAGAACACTTAATTATGCAGCTGGAGGTAAAAGCGAGACACTGGACGCATCGCGTATTTTAATTATGGCATTTGCATCGTGTTCATTGACACACATACATCTTTGAATATGTACTTTTGTAATAATATCAAATAATGATTAAAGTACAAACTTATTTTAGATTCTACCATTTGTAATAAAGATCGACAAATCCTGATAAAATCGTAATTTGCTTTTTCTCGGAAGTTTTATACGGTTTTAAAGAGATTTTTAAGATGAACATTCATTTTGAGATATTATTATTGAATTTTTAAGAAACCAATTTAAAAGTGAAGAATCAATTTAAATTAAACTTTTAAATTAGTTTCTCGAAAGTTCAAAAATGAAATTGTAGTAATTGTAGATCCTTACGCGTTTATTCACACGTAAATATATAATTTTAACAAAAATATGCTAGCGGTTAATGATATTTATCATTTTAATTTACCCTCGACGACAAAATATCATTTAACGCCTGAACAAAGAGTAGCCAGTGTATTTCAGGTTGTGATCACATTTAAGTAACAGTTCTTTAAAGAAGTTTCCTGTCAACAAAACGACAAACATCCAAACTTTTGTATTTATATTGTTAATAGAATAAAAATGTTGTTGGATCGGAATAAAGAAAGAAATACGAGTAATGAGGGAAGTAAGGAACGTGCGATTTCCGGACTTCAGAAAACAAACGAAACGCTGATTTTAACTAATATTCTAAGTTTGAATCATTCAATAACTTCTTATTCAATAGGCTAAGGACCATATGACTATTGATTTAGAATTACTAATATTCAAAATCTTTTGCCAAGATACACTTACGGTTATTTGGTGCCCGATAGCAACTATTCACTATACGCATATAATTATACTCCTAGTATGATAGTACTTGATTATAATCTCAATGCGTCCTGAACGTAATATCACAGTGATATTATAATGTAGGACTGTGACCGCTTGTACATATTATATTTATACTATATACGTTCCCTTAGTAATGAATAACGCTGTCACTAATATATGTACTAACATTGATATTTATCTCGTAACAACGTTAAAAGACAATAAATACTAGAACACGATAACAAAGTTTTATTTTCGTAATTTTTGAAGGACTTTATTTCATCAGACGAACCTATTAAAAATATGGTATACTCATTTTGAGTATCTTGATGGATTATAAGATTATTATTATATAACCTATTCTCTTATAAAATAGAAAGATGTTTTGGTATAGTTTTCATGGGAAAATAATGAATGTATTCATTTTATGAAAAAAAATGGCAATTCACAATTTACTTATACTAATCAAAATTATAGTGGTATTAAAGGATAACTTGTTTTTTTTAAAAAAGTCGTTAAAAATAAAGAAATTACACAAGATATTACGAAACTTCAAGTTTTCGTTGCAATTTGAAGTTTATAGAGGTATACAGGTGATTTAGGAGTTTAATATATAGTGAACTAACTTTTAAAAATAATTATTTAATATATGGTATGCTAGACCCACTTAACATATTCAGTTCTTAAAAGAATATTTTTAAAATGAACTTTATTGGATGTCTTGAAAGAATTCCTTTTCAATTGTTGAATGTTTTCGCATAAACTGAGATCTAAAAATTTAAAAGTATCATTTTTACATTTTATTGTATCATTTCTAGCATTAGAATAAAGTGGTATATTGTTTTTTTAATCCTAATTATTTGTTAAAGTAATGAATACTTAACAATTTTTCAGCAAATACCGCTTTTAGAATAGACCAATTTAAATAGTCTATTTATTATTACGAAATTATAATATCTATCGGGCAAAAATATAAAATTTGAAATCCCCTTAAAATAAATTTCTATATTACTAAAATTTCAAGAGTATCGCAAAGTTTTATTTCATGATTAAAATATATTTAAGAAATGGTTAGAGGTTGCAGAGACATAATATTCCATTTTCAAGTTATAAATAACGAGATACGTTGAAATTTTCATTACATTTGCCCATTAAAGAGGCCATTCTACATAATATATATAAAGAGTTCCGCACTTCTTGTTTAAATAAGATTTATACTAAAAATTTAACCAAGTTATGTGCGCCGTGTTTTAAAAATATTGAAATATTTTCAGAGAATGCAATCTGTCTAATATTCAATTAACATGCAACGCATCTTCTAGATTTATTGGTATTGGAGGTGTTCATTGGCCTTAAGAATCGCTTAGTTTAGGTGAACAGTATGATCGATTGCATTCCTATTGCATAAAAAAAATATTTGGTAAAACAATATTTTCCTCTCTTTTTGGGCGTCTTGTCGTCTTAATATTTATGTCAGTTCCACATACACTAACCGATATAACTTTGGCTGTATTTAAGAAAAGAATATCAGTTTTATTAATAAGTATTTGAATATACTACTTTAAAAATAAAAAAATATATTTGTACAAACATTGTGTATTGAACTGTGAGGCACCGCTAGATTTAAATATTAAAATTCAAAAAATGTTCGCAGCTTATTACATAAAAAACCTCCAGTATTTTCTTCACTTAAGACTAATTTATATTTAAGGTTGTTCTACCCCGCATACCCTTAATGGAGCCGTAATGGACGTGATACAAGTTTATAGCTTCATGTATACATTTCTTGTATTTACGAGAATGTTTGTGATTTTGTTTATCGAAGAAACATCAATACAATTTATTAACTAGAGAAAATGTTAATATTGTCATATGAAAAGATAATTAATGAACTTCAGGCATATAATATAACGGTTTTAATGAGGTTCATTGACATCATCATATTCTATCTCCCAGTACCTTAAGAGTTACTTTTCTTACATATAAAAGCATCTTTATAACAATGACTTTAATATTAAACTAAGCAGAACAAAAAACGTTTAATCCTAATGTTACATTAAAAAATCTTGGCCTGTATTTATTTCAAATGAGGTGTAGTGGTTCTGGTTTGCTGTTTATTGTTGACCAAAATAATGTCCACAACTTGAATTTTACTGTCCATCTTTCTAGACAATACGACATTTATGTAATTTGAAAAATATTTTCTTCTATCAAAAGATTATTCAATTGTTCAACAATATAGAAATTAATAGGACGAGAGCAATCAAATAATCAGGTTTAGTAGCGCACTCTCCTATATGCATTTGCACTTAAATTTAGGAGTCTAAAACCTATTTTACTGTATTAAGAGGAGGTAGTTTGAATTATGCGTTAAAACTTTACTATTGAACATGAAAATTCAATTAAAACTTCGCTAGGGGTATTGCAAAGAAGTCAGATATTCTGTAAAATGATCATCTTAGTCTAAGTAAATCAATAGAAAATTGGATAATACACGAGTGATAGACGATAAACATCCCGACATCTCAGATTTTTTTAAACAAAACCAAAATAAATATACATGTATATATATATATATATAAAATAATAATCCACTTAAAAGTGTCAATGCCATGAACCGTCATATAAGTAACCACTTCAGCAATATCAAGTGATAATATCGAAAAAATTCAAATACCTATAAATAGGTTTTCCGCCGGTGCTTTTTCCAGCCCGAAACCAAAGCACCATATAGACGCGGTCCTCGTTAGCGTCCGGCGTGACATCACAGGGTAGAGACGCTGTGCGACCCAATACTGCATCCACGTCCACTGTTGACACTGGAACAATAAGAAAGTTCTGTGAACGACATATTAATAACTTTTACTTTACAATTAAGAGCAACTTCAAACTGGTGACACTAAAGTAACCAAATAACTGCCTCCAAATTGGTACCCAAAGCAATATTAATTCTGTTGATGTGGTAAAGTACTTCTGAACGGCAAACCAAATCTATATTAACACATGACACCGAACGTTAACGTAAACTATAATTGAACAGGGACTGCATGAACAAAGTTCCTTTATATAATCCATGGTTCTATAACACTATTGGTCGTGCAGTTACAAATATAGTTGTTTATTAATAAATGGAAATCACAGAAGACAATTTGCGGTAGGCACAATATTGCTATGCAACTACGAGTTTAGATATTTTCTTGGTACTGAAACATTACATTTCGATATCAGAAACACCTATCGAGAAAGAATTACTAAGTGAATATCGATGTTTCGCTACCAACACGTTTATTACTTTTGATTTTTCCCTCTCGCGATGAAAGAACATGAATATAAATCGGCAGTAATATTAAAATGTCCCATTCGCGCCGCATCAAGTAATCCTCTTTTACGGTAGACTGTCAACGTGTTCAGGCCAAGTAATATGCACCATCATTCATACTTAGTCGGACTTTTCAATTTTCTTTCCTTAAAGAATAGTCCAAATAAAGATAGATTACATCATTGAATTGCGCTGTGTTCCATTTTGCAAAAAAGATAATTTTTTTGCAAATCTCTAACATAACTGTGTACAGAGAGAAATTACTAATACCTTTTAATTAGCTATATTCGAAGATACGTTAAATAAATTAAATATTAGCATTCCTTTTTAAATTAAATCCTTACAATAGAGACTAGGATGGTTTAGACACGAAGGCATTAACTACCAAAACGCACATTTAAATAATAAAATACTCGTACTTCTAAACGTGGGAATCAGAAACTTAATGAAAAATATGACTTAGGCGTTTGAATCTAAAAAAAATATACCAGTCCTTTAGATTGACAGCTAATATATATGGAAGTCTTATTCTAATTAATATAGGAGAATTATTTTTTGTTCTAAACAGTGCAGTTGTTACTTTTGCACCTATGTACAACACATTTTATTGTAGTTGTGTATTTCTATAATCATGATGACTTATTAGATTCAGTCTCTATTTTACAACAAAAATATAATTAAATTAAATTAAGAATTTTAAATGTATAATGTTTCTCATTTGTAGATAGGAACAGTTTTTCTAGATGCACGCTAAGAAAATAGGGACATACAGAAGAATTCCTTGCAAGTAATAAAATAACCTTAATTTATATATTTAATTAAATCAAACAAGAAATAGATTTTACTTAGGTTATTTTATTCTTTCTAAGAGAATTTTTTGCGAAGTAAATTATATTACTGACCTTACGCTTCTAGGCAAAGTTGTTTCAAAGGTCAAAGGTGCTCGTATTATAGAAGAGATCTATATGCTATAGGTCACAACATTATGTATTAATTTAGAACGATTATTCAAAATTTTATTTTAATTATTGTTAATACATTTCCTAGTTATACTTTAGATTTATTTGCTTCAATACGGATGCAATTTTGTACTTATGCAATTGTAATGCACAACTTAAAGATTATACAATAGCATATTATATATACCACACATGATTTGTTTCTTTTTTTTTCTTTTTAGTATTGGTCATCGAATGCTGAGCTGTGATTAATGTGATGTTAGTTGATATCTAAGCCTATAACATCATTAATAATTCCACGAAGTGTTTCAGTTTAGTACACTTCTATATTCAAGATACTCGTGGAATTTAATGTATTCTTGATAATGCTGATCGTGATATGCGCTATAATTATAAAATGGTAACTACATTGTAGACGTTGTTAAATTATTATTTCGACAACGGATATTGCATAATTTTCAATTTTAGGTAAAAATTAAGTTTTCAATAGTGTAAAACTTAATGTATCGGAAATATAAATTATATTAAATTAAGGGTTCAGACCTTAATGTAGAGCCATAACGCTAAGATTATGTCGTGTTTGAGGGCACTAAAGAAATGTTCCACTCATAATTGCGGTGAACAAAACTGCGAGTGAAATTGTAGAGACATGCAAACATTAATAGTACGATTTTTTATGTTTTTTGTTTACGGACACGCATGAGACTGACTCAATTTCGACGTATACAATTACGTCAACAATTCCACTCTTATTCTTTAAATAATATTTATAAACAATCTTGCTAGTTAAGTAGCAGTAACCTCGTGATTAAATGAAATTTTTACGGAAGTCGTATACTTTGTATATTTATAGAAAATATTTTTATATGTATTAAGTTCCCTATTATCAAATCTTCTCATAATGGAATATAATTACTTTATATACATATAGATTT
The DNA here is from genome assembly GCA_025727935.1 of Hebomoia glaucippe. Classification (NCBI taxonomy): domain Eukaryota; kingdom Metazoa; phylum Arthropoda; class Insecta; order Lepidoptera; family Pieridae; genus Hebomoia; species Hebomoia glaucippe. The sequence continues at coordinate 9,265,050 of JAOSYY010000003.1, forward strand.
AAATACATCGCAGTAAGTATGAAAATAACGCGTTAGCATAGTTAAGGCGCTTCTTTTACAACTGGCTTCTGCCAGCGGCTTCGTTCGTGTTCATTTCGATTTTTACACCTTGGATTACGTTATTGGACTTTTAATAAGGATTCCTAAATTTTTGAAAATATAATATAAGTTATGGCCATTCTTGATAAATTTATTATCTAAAACTGAAATAATTTTCAAATCAGCCAGCGGTTCCTGAGATTAGCTCTTTCAAACAAACAAATCAATCAAGAAGCTCTTCAGCATTATAATTTTATTGTATATATATTCACTTGAGCTACATTTTTAGTTTTACAATGTTAACACTAGATATCGCTGTAAATAAATCAAACGAGTCGATGACCGACCAGTTTGAAACTTGAATGATTCACGATACATTGGACCAACTGCACTTCCACCAAGCCTTCAAAAATTCAATTTTTCACCCAAGTTCGTTTTACCGCACGCTCGTCATACGTTTCTCAATCTATTCGCCTGGCTTTGTCGTCAGCCTCAACCATGAAGTCAATTTGAATGTACAAAATGATTATTAAACCGAAAATATGACGTAGATGCCATCTCTTTCTTTATTTCAAAGAGTAAGAAGGATGGAAGTACATTTAAATATTAGACTAGCTGTTAAAATGCTTTTTTATGGTTGCGGCTATGTAATCTGTATAAATCTGTATTGTTTATTAGCTCCATAAAATAGTATAAATGGTTATATTTAAGTCTCATATAAAGTCAAGAAATCGCATTGGTAAAATTTTGTTTTCAGAAGTATGTTCTATAAACAAAAGATTCAAGCACTAAATAGACACTAAACTCTGCGAGGAGCAGCTAAGAAAAGCTCTTACGTCTTTCGTTCTCTCAATATATCATATTTTTTCTCGGCTCTGAAGATATACGAGCGGTCTAGCGCGTGACAGGCTTCCGGGGGCAATATTAATAAAATTATTGTGGCGACACGTACAGTTTTGCGCACGACCTATTCGTCTAAAATGCACTCTACTGTCTAATTATTTGTTTAATTGCAAGCTTTTATAAATTAATTGTCAGATGTTGAAAAAAAGATTATTATATACTCATTGCAATTCATTGCACGGTTCTTGTCGCAGTCTTGTTCGCTAAATAAATACACTAAAGAAAAACAAAGTGCCTTTGACACTCACACATGTATAACCATTAAACTTATACACAAGGGACTAGACCGTTTGATATAGAATTTAGATGATTTAGGCTACGGAATTTGTAGAATTCAGTGTCTTTTTATATTTTTTCAGTTTATTTTTGTATACGCATTAACTGGGTATTTAATTTAGGGCAAATATTTTATAATAGTAATATAATAATGATCATTCGATTATCATTATTAAAGAAATTCAGTCTTAAATTATTATGTAAATATTTGATTATCGATGAAACGTCAATTAAAAAGCTTAAAAAGGGAAAAACATATCATATATATTATACATAATAATATTCTACTACTTAATTTTTTTGGGAGTTTTGAAACGGTTATAGGTCACTGCTTTTTATAAAAAATCATTTTTAATACCCTACAAAAAGAAGGAAAATCAAAGTGTGTTTTGCAGGCGAAGGCGTGGATCGCTATTATAACATACTAGCTGATCGGCGCCACTTGATCCACGTCACATAAAAAAATACAAACTTAGAAATCATTAAGAAGATTATAGTGAGCTAACCTCCAAAGATAAACGGCTTTTTCATAAAACTTTCTAAGAGAAACAATTCCGTCATACATGAGGATTGCGTAACTTTACCCGTTTACGTAAATCACGCAACGGAAGCTTTCAAAACGCATACATTTTCCCCGCTTTGTTTCATTTCTAATTGATGCTTGTACCTATTGGCTGTGGCGTGCTATTATTGAGATAGGGGGTGACAATTTTCATTAGAAACTCATCTCTCCTCACGTTCGGGATATGAAAACTCGTATACATATTCAATATTTTTCATATATCTAGAAATGTTCTATACAACATCTAAACCTTAACAAACATTCATCAATTAGATACTAATGTATTGCTTAGAAAATATTACCGTATACTCACAACTACTAATAATAATCATTAATCACTTAACGTCTGGAACTTCCCCAATAATTCATATATCAAGATCCTTCATTATAAGAAGGTAACAGTCCTATAATTTCATTTGCTAAATGAATAAAGACGTTTTTAAATATTCGTTTTTTTTACATCCTCACCTAACGGTACGAAATTTTTGATAATCTTAACATCTGTATTTCTGTGTTGTGGGCATTTGAAGAGGTAATCGTAGCTAAATGTTTGCTTTCGTTGCGGAGTGGAAGCATACAAAATTCGCCGAATAACTGCTACACGTTCTCTATTGAATTGACTGGATCACTAATGGTTACAAATTATATTAAAATTTAGGTTCATCCATCACGATCGGTATAATCGAATGGTGAATACGTTTTTCGGGTGTTTGCTCTTTGATTAGATTTTTACCGAACAAACCCATCCATTGTAAAACCACAAAAGGTCGGTGATCGGTGAAGCTACGTCCGACTCTCGTTTTCCATTCGTTCCGCTGTCCAGAAATTTTCACAATAAAATTAATCGTTCCAATAAAATCGAAGTAGAATAGAGCTTCCTATGCATGAGCACTTTTTAATTGGATCGCGTTTTGATTTTTTGCAGACAACGAAATGAGAAATCAAACTTGAGTGAGTTGTTCTTTTGAATCCAAGACGCTAACAAAGTGGTTAAAAGTTTGCTGCTTCTTTACCAACTTTTGTGCAAACTAATGTTTGTATTGAGTTATGAAAATTTGTTTGCGAGTACGCTCGATATTCTATCACAATATTATTGTCCATTTAAGTAATTGTTTATTATATCTATCTGTTATGCAATCCTTCGTAAGTAAAGTGTTAAAAATTCGATTGTTTCTATATCTAAATATTAATTTACAAATAAGCTTATTGGTAAATAATGTCAGACTAGTCATAGAAATAGTGGTTAATAAATAAAAATTCGTTGTTGGTTGGCTGATATATTAATTAGAACACCAGTATTTCTAATTGGATCAACTGAAATTCGAAAATAACTGTCTTTCATAGTTAACTTTTTGTTGACCCTATTCGCTATTCCGATAAATTACTAATTCGTTACCGTTTGCTTTGAAATTGTGATTTCAAACATTTTCTTAAAACTAGTGATTCTAATTAAGGTGTATTCACTAACATTAATTTGTAAGTTCGATATTATTACGATTGTTATTACATTTGCAAATAGGTAATTATAATGCGTTTTATCTGTATTTTGTGGACACAACAATACGTTTTCCAAGCTTTCAAATTATTTCGTATAATTTATAACTTTGTGTTAACAATAATTAGTAAATAGGAATAATAAAGTAGATAAAATAAATGATATTAACACGTAATACTGACATTGGGTCCGGTTTTTTATATTGCTCTGGCATATTTATTCGGAGATACTTTAGACCATTGGTACTCAACCTTTTTTTAGTACAGGTCACAAACACGTTTTAATCATAGTGTTGAGGGCCGCAAGTAATAATAATTTAGGGGGAAAATATAACGTTTTTCAAAATTAGCGATTGCTGTACTTTAATAGTTGAAAAAGACAGAGTAGTTATAATAACAACAAAAATGTTACGCGAAATGACGATATGACAGAAACAAATCTTTTGAAAAAAAAATCTAAGATGTTAATCATTCAATGTGATGTTTGAAGCTGAGCAAACAGAACAACAAGAGTTTGCGAACATCTACATAGAAGGAGTGGTATCAGGCCGTCTCTTTTGTGGCAAACGCTGACTGGGACGCACCGCACACTGCTATCTAGTTACTTATTATTTTACTCGGTGCGTGCACTATTTTTCGCGTTGCACATGGGCGTGAAATTTAAATTAATTAACAATTATCTCTAATTGCACGCGGGCCACAGTTTGAGTATAGCTGTTTTAGACGCTTATAAGTTATATTATTATGACTTAAGTAAGCAACGGCTATTACTTTGATGCAAGAGAAATTTTCAACTTAATTAATGATAGATAAATTTTAATCTTTAGAACTTTAAGTCAAATTAAACAACGCTCTTGTTAAAATATTTAATTTTTAAGTCTTAGTGCAAGTGTTAACAATAATTATACAATATACACAATACATCATTTTCCGCTTCGTCAATTAAAGTGAGCAATTTGTTACGTATGAACGCAAATCCCGCTGAGCTTTACAATAAAAATCAGACGGAAGCATGGGATATCTGGCTTCGGACAAACGGAAATATATCCCCATTTTAATTTTCGACAAGCAATCGCGTTTAATGGGTTGATCGCGATTCCCACTTGAGTTTGTTCGATTTTGTTTAATTTGATCGCGTCGGCGATTCAGAGCTGGGAATACAGAATAAAAGCAATAAAATTCTATTTCACAACAGTCTATGAGTGTCAGCTTTTTATAGGTGTATACTACTTTTATTTGACACTTTTAAATAGACTTATTTATTTATGATCTCTTAAATTGTGATACTTTTGTTAATTGTTCAAACAGATGACAATACTGTGTTTATAGGAAAGAACAATGATTAAGGAAAGCAAATTGTTCTGATTTCTGGTGTTTTTGTGAAAAAACCTTCGTAATTTTAACAGAAAATTAACTGTGTTCAATTATAAGTTATTATAATATTTTACTGCATAGTCGTTGGAAATACTAATAACGAAAATAAAACACTGAAACTGAAACAATGAAGGAGGAAGCCGAGTCACGAGGCGCTAGTTAAGAATAATTAAGACAAATGCTTGACAACCGCTTAACTTCTGGGGTCTCAGCTATGCGAACCTCCCACGAGCCCTCGCGTTGCTTTGAAATATGCCTACTACTTTTTACTATTTTGTTTTATAACTTTAATTTATGTTACGTACTCATTAAACTATGGTTTTACATAAGTAGTCTTATGGGGACATGTTCAACATTCATATATCAAATGTTGCTACGTACCGATGTTTTAAAAACATGTATTTTGTTTTTTCTTTTAATTATAAGCGGTGTCCCCCCGCTTCACTTGGGCCACAATATCTTTACAGATTTCTTTTACAATATGTTCTATAGTTTTTGCGTGAAAATATGTTAGCATACGAAAAATACGAGTATTAGTAAGGATAAGGCATGTTGGGATACTTTTATTTGCTTATAGGTTTTATAATAATTTTTTTTGAGCAAACTCAGACATTATTGACTGACTAATTATGAGTAAAAGAACAATTCGACACTGAAAAGATGTGATGAATGATCTATATTAAATAGTTACCGAAGTTAATTATGATGACCATCACCAACATTGGTGCTACTCACCGAGGTCCTCCGCATCTTCGCTCCACTCTCCTTCTTGTGCCCAACAGGTAGCCAGCACTACAAACAACCGGATCCACTTAACGGTACACATTGTTACATCATCCGCACTCACTCACACACGTTTGCATTTATGTACAAATGTTTTATTCTCGTCATACCACTGTTGTTTAGCATTTTCAGAGAATATTTCATAAATCACATATTACAACGGTTTTGCTACAGTAACAAAAGGAGTTGAATATGACATTCAGGTGGGTGTATATTATTTTGAAAGCTAAGAAATAGACTAGCAATGATCGAAATGTTTTATAAACAAATTGCACAGGTAGAGCTTTATATCGTTTTGCTGGAAAATACAGGGGCTTTTCGAGTGCAGTGAGTCTCAAATTCTATTTATTGTATAAAATGTCTTTTGGTCTTTAGTTGGGTGTGAAAAGAAAATTTACCCGTTTTATTAGTAATTTTTATTATCGGAAAAATATATACATCTTTTTATTATAAAATTGTTATCGTTAAATAATCAATTTCCTGAAAAACTATTTATGAAAACATATTTATCTGTAATCGAAACCACCGTGTCCGTTGTTAGAGTGCGTATGAAACCCGAAATCAATATGGTTATGTCTTATAATACCCTTGATGTACACCGGTTTTTGTAATTCATATTCGTAGATAGATAGCAATACAATAGTTATTTATTGTTTTAATATATAGTTTAAGAGCTCCTTAACCTAGCGGTCGGATTTAGCAACCGTGACACCAGAGTACCGGGTTCGGGCCCCGGTTGGATCCGCAAATTTTATTTTTCCTAATTTGTGATTTGTGTTCCGCTTCGGGCCTTGCCTGTGGCCGGACGAGTATCAAAAACATAGGCAATTTGAGTATTCAATGTGGTGGGAGCAATTTCTAATGAATTATAGGTTCCGCTTAGGTCACTACCATTGTAAAAACCCATTGTGGTGGATTTTAAGTGCTGTAATGTGCAAATTGATTAAATTATGAATTTCCGAATGCTTATAATAAAATTAAATAGCTTGGCAACACATCATTGAAATTGATGATGTCAGTTTGCAAAGCCTTCTCCTAACATGACGTACACCTCAGCTTGTATATCGATTAGGTATATAAAAAATAATAATACAAATTGTTATAAACGAACATTTCCAAAAGACAATCAAACAGTCTAAACTCTCAAGTGATCTTTATACCTCCATCAAAATATAAAAGTTTGACGCTGAGTTATGTTTAGCATACATGAGTAAATAATGTATTTAATCTCCACACAAACGACTGACCCTTACCCCGGGAATAAAAAGTTATGTGAATAAAAATAGGAACAGTTACGAAAAATTTATTTTTCGATTATGTTGTACAACATTCGGTCAAACGGAAAGGACAGAGGGCTAGTTCGAGTATGGAAACCCTTTACTAGATTTGTGCGGTAAATTTAACTCGGAAACGTGACTACATTATATGAAATATAACAAATAGTTTATTTATCAATAACTAAATTTATTTATTTCTATAGTTTTGTAAATGTAGATTTTCTATTGGTCATAATATTTGTATTATTTTGGCGTTCGCCTTTCAGTGCGTGTTTAATATATACTAATTAGTGTTATAAATAATATTTTTTTTTAAATTTAAATATTTTTCACTGTTTTTAAATTCTATGTTCAGAGTAATACAACGGTTTTTCTCTATTATAAATTGCCATATCTATGCCTACATGTACACTTTTAAGGTTTTTGTTTAAAAGACGCATAAACGAACAAACAAAACATTTTCTCGACGGAGACAAAACCACAGCAAAGTAAATAAGATAGTTAGAAGGCGATATATCATATACATGGTTACCAAATTACCCGAGCTAACTGAAATAAGCTCTCAGTTTGAAGGATATGTTTATTTATTGCCCCAGTTTGTTTTTGACCGCCTCACGTACAGTATGGGAACCTTTCCAATACGGAATTGCCAATCGCTATTTTGATCTTATTCTTTATTCAGTAACATTCACTCTAATATTTCTTTGATTTTATGTTAGATTGAATGTTATTACGTTAAACTTTAAGAATGCTCCGTAATTTAGTAACAGTGTTTTTCGATTTCTTTAGTAATGATTTTCATTAATGGCATCAAGAAATATATTATGAATACATTTTATGATGAGATTACGAGAACATTTGCAGCTCACAAAATCCATTTTAATTCCACGTCGGCAATCAAATTATGGGAAACAAAAGCCTAAAAGAGCTGTCATGAAGGAAAAATTATTCATATTCACTTTATGAAATTTGGTCCGATAATGCGGCCCGAGAATTTGACGACCTCAAAATTCCCGAATACGGTTAGAACGCCAATGCTTTGGAAGGACCCTCTTTCGGTTGAACGACACTGCTGAATCTTTTATTAGCTTTGTGAATGGATGGCCAGTTGACATAACCGTCGTAGACATCTGTTGTGATATTACGCCATATTTCCTAGGGTCCTTTCGCTCCATTCCATCGATTTAGGAGGCCGATTCTACTATTTTTGTGCACGTGGAATATTTTAGGGACGAATTGAAATCGACGTAATACGTGTCGGTAGGGGAAGACAATTGCTGAAACAGCGAATATGAATGTATTGTGTCATCAGAAAACTTGTATTATACGTTTACATCGGAAATTGGATACGGGAGGGTTTATTCAATTGATTTTTGTACGCGCGCTTTTCTGATTACGGGTTTTGGATCCAGTTACGTAGATACTTCAAAAATTTTGTACTGTACACCCAAGGTGGTGGAAAAACTTTAGCAGGACACGCTGTAGAGTAGTCCAATATTATGTATATGCTTTGCGCCAACAGGCGTGGCGCTAACAGATTACATGAAAGGTTTGGCTAATTCATTACTTTCGTCAATTAACATTTCAAAAGTTTATTATAATGTTCATTAATATTTGAAAAACCTGGCTTAAGTCAACTCAGTGAAGATTCAAAACGTTGATGACAGAATTAGCTATTTCAATTAAATTTATATATTGCAAATAAATTTACAATTTAATAAATTCTTTTCGGGAAACGCGGAATTTCCCAGCTGTATTATCCTCATCATTTTTATAAAATGTAATAATGACTAAACCAACCATCATGACAATAAAGTCCAGAACACTTCACTTTGGTATAAATTGAGTAGGTATTTCCAACAAATTAAGCTCGGAAGAATATTTTCTAAATCAACTTCAACGCTTGAACGGAGGTTAGTCGAGGAAACGTCTTCTTATAGACATTTTTTCAGCTCGTTTAACGTTTAACTCAGTCGCAGCATCTTTTGCAAATGGTTGGAATTCTTTAAAATATGCTACTGTTGGTATTTTCTGAATTATATCAACGCAATGAATGAGCGCTATAGCGAAATATTTTCCTTTGACTTGAATATAGTAATGTTAAGTTAATTTTGAGACGGAAATTTATTACACTCTCAAAAAAATTCTATTATCATGCAAATAAATTGTTGGTGATATTTTTCTATTATCAATGTGTATACTAGAAAGTAGGCTACTGATTAGTCATAATTATAATATATTCAAGAAGGAAAAGTTTCGCTCCATGGACAAGACATCAAAAAAATATTTTTTTTGTGTTTGTCACGTGAGTTCAGCCTTCTATGGCTTACCCACTAAATTAGAGCAGGATAAGCTAAATCGTATAAATGTATATGTTATTAAAAGTTTACAAACTATTATAAGGACACGTAAACATCGTAATACTTTTTTTAGAAACTGCTCATTGTGGAATTAGCAATATTTGAAAAGTTGACAAAATGGCATGATTTTCTGCCTATTTAAATTAGCATAAATATTTACATAATATAATAAAACTGTCCGAAATCATTAGATTTGACAACCCTTAGATATCCCTTGTGTCCGCCCATCATTTCCAGTTCGTTCAAGTTCTATCCCTGAGGTCTAATTAGAATAAAAGAGTGTGAAACTTTTACGTAACAAAATGATACGCAGGTCTCTCTCGGGATAGACGTTCAAACTTATGACAGAATGAATATTTAATCATTTGTTATAATATAATATTCTCATATAAAGCAGTTTCATAGTTTCTTTTAATTTATGATATGTAAAACAACTATACATACAACTATAATGTATAAAATACGCTAGGGCTTACTGAAGGACAACTTCGCATATTATTTTTGTAAAAGATTTAGTTTGCTAGAGATGCATCATTGTATAACTGATAGTAAATTTTTAGTTAAAAATTTCGAATAAATTTTTGACCACAGAGTACGGAAGATTTTACCACTATGACCCCTGTCACAGGACCATTGAAAAGCCGTCGGGTTTATTTTCATTTCTTCACCAAGATTTATTTCCCTTAGATTAGCATTTCTCTTATTTATGCTAATGTAATTTTAATGGCGCCAGCTTTTTCGACTAATTTCATTTTACGAAAAACTCGTCGGATTTTGTTTTAAATCTGAGCTCATTAAAGGGACTTTAGTGACGATTGCGCATAAAAAATATTTAATTATCGATTTAGTAAGGAATTAATTACAGGCTCCCCTAATTAAACAGTTAACAAGCCCGTAAATAATCTTCTTTATGGTTATAAAATAAGCTTCTAATTTCGCAGATATTTTAATCTTTTAATTCCTTTAGGGAAGGCGATTATGTAGTCGCTTAAAAATATTTTCCTCATTCCAAATTACCATCGGTTTTCTTTTCTTGGTACGCCGAGTTCGGAAAGAGTCAACACGTCATTTTTGAGTTCGCGATGTTTTCGGAAAATACAGTATAAATTGAGTTAAATTCTTTGGAAACATTTTACAAATAAAAGATTGTAACTAATTGTACAAAGCTTCGTTTTTTTTATTTTTTATTTTATAAGTCTTCATTCTGTGTGTAAGACAATTTTCGAATTTTTATAACATTTTAAATATATGAAGAAAATAAATTATCTACATCTCTTTAAAGTATAATGTTCTTTTATAATATGTGGTACTTATCTATATGCCTAAATTAACATCTTTATCAATTACAAGGTATAAATAATTATAAATTGTAATTGATATATAACTTATAACACTCTAACAAAAACTGATTTACAGTGGGATTAGGACCACTGGGAAAACGAAAGAATAAAAAATTAAAAGGAAAACTATTTAAATCTCTCTGTTTTTCCTTGGAATATTGTTGCCCAAACGTGATTTGATTACGATTATCACAAGATAATTGTTTTTAGAATATGAAATTTACAGTATATAGATACAGTACAATGTATCCTTTTAGGCTTGTTTATTTCTTTCCCATTCCATCTCAATCTATAGCGGGCAAGATAGCGAGGGTTCTACGCACAACTGCCTTCCTTATCTATGGTCTCTATCATGCATAGAGTTTGTAAAGATCATCCCTGTAACCTCTTGCAATTGACAGTTAAATGTTAAATTTTTGTTTACGTATTACTATTAAGTCGAAAAACGTAATTAAAACAATAGCAAAATTAATGTTAAATTGTGAACTAAGCAGACCTTCGCCTTTTTTCATAAAAGAGATAAGATTAAAATATGTGTGGACTAAAATATATTTTATATATTAATTATGCTTATGAATTATCTACAAATACATTTTTGCAAATCTATTGATCAATAATAAACATACATAGTTTCACATTTGTTATATCAGAATAGATAACTTCAGTTAAATATTATATATGATGTTACGGATATATAACTTATGTAAACACTTGTTATGATCGAGTAATTTTTAAAAATGTATTAAGAAATACTAAAAATGAGCAGTGTTAAGCCATATTAAAGTAATATATAATGATTTCGATGTGGAATTTCATTTTACCGCCTAATAAAATATTTTACGCATTCCGTTTTTATTCCAATATTTATAAACCACATTACGAATCAGTGCCACATTATTAAAAGCATAATAATTGTTATTCTATCCTATGCAAAACTAGTATTTTAATAAAAATAAATGATTAGTTTTTTTTTTATCTATCGATACATAAAATAATTAATAATCATTATCTAAATATATGAGTAAGTAGTGTCTTATCCAGAAAATGATTTGAAATCCGTGGCCGGAATTAGTTCCCAATATAATTTAACATGCAATAGCCCTTAAAACATACAAATGTATAGCCTAAAAAAATAACTTCCTTCAAAAACGACGATGATTTTTTTATACGATAGGAACAGTTCATACTTTACCAACTGAGTTATTTGATACCTAAAATATAACTGATTATATATTCACGTATGGTGGTTTCTCATAATCTAAAATACTCGTCTCAGTTAAGTAAACGGTTTTAATAGAAAGTTATTTATGACGTGTAAAATTATGGCAGCTTCTAAAGGAGCAACATTTTTGTATTAATATTAAGTTTTGAAGTATTTCGTTTGTAAATTTCTAAAAAGTTTAAGTAGAAAATGAATTTGTTTTCCTTTAGCAAGTCTTATCTTTTATAAAAATTACCGAAACAATATGCGGAACTAAAGCAAGCCACGTTGGCGTCAGAGCTTTTGGTGAGAGAGTCTGAATAAATTATGAGCCATTTGCTAGGTTTCTGAAAATTCAAACTACCTTAAGTTCTTTTACTCTCTTATTTAAATAAAGTAGAAATCATTATATTAAATTAATTTATGTACTTACGACGCGAGAATCTTAATAATAAATATTGACAATGTAAAACAAAAGTTAAATAAGTTTGCTAATTAAGTCATTAATTCTTTATAAATTTAATTATTGTCAAGCGTGTCCACATTATTTTTAAAAACGATAGATTAAATTACTGTTTAAAACTTGTCACAGATCACAAGTAATTATTACATTAGTTATAATACTATATACAAGAATATACGAGCGCCACGCGTTCAGTAATTCGGTATCGCTGAACGAACACTCGCGACCTATCGCGCCGAAATGGGAGCGTATACTGAAACGGCATTGGATGGCGATTTTCAAAGGTGAGGACACCGACAGCTTTCGGCATTCATCGACTATTTTCGTCTCACTCTGCTCAATTCGATTGTAAAGAAAGAATTTCATATTTCACGAACAGGAACATTTCTTATTGAAAGGCATTTCTTAATACATTGAATGGAAATCGGCACAAGCTGAAAGCATATAATATGCTAAATAAGTTCAGAAGTAATGAAAAGAGGAAATTTACAATAAGGATTTGTGTGTTTGCTATAGATTGACTAGTCTACGATTTTCTCTTGTTTTACAGATATAGTCCTTAAACAAATTGTCTATGTCCAATGTTATGGATTATGACAATTGTATTATTACAATGAATTATTTTGTTCTTTTTTCTATTATAGGAGGGTAAACGAGTATACGGGATATTATTACGGTTGCTCATGAACATCAGCGAGATCAGGAGTCTTGGCGAACTGTGGCCGTCCTTTCAGGTAAGTGTATGCTTTTTTGATGAAAGTCACCAAAATACAAGGATTCGAAAAAACCTCCGTTGAATGCTGTTTTCATAGAGTGGTTGTGCGTTTGAAATGTTTAGCAAGCGTTTGTGGAACAGTAACATCTTAATCTTAAATTTTTAATCAATTAGATGTCTCTTTTTTTTTATAGAAGTGTGTTAGATACTACCACCGTTGGTAATAATGAAATGGATTGTTCTATTGTTTCGTGTCAAATACAAAATAAATAAATGTTAGTTAGAAGATTTAAAACATAATTTAAAAAAAAAATATGTCATTTTTTAATCTACAACGACTTGTACAAAATAGATAAGATTCAATACAATATTCAAGAACGATAAAAGCACTCATAAATATTTTAATATATATGAAAGGTTTCGTAACAAAAAATTGTTGTTAGAAATGTTCCACTGTATTTTGTAACTAAATTGTTTTTAAATATTGAATTTGACTGTTGTAACGCCTCGTCAGAAATCGGTGGACAAATAAACTCCATGGACATCTCAGCCCCTGGCGTTGTCTGTTTACGACGTTATATTCAGCGAAGTAAACGGTACAGATTTATTCAGAGAAAAGCGAACAGAAAACAATAATGAACAGTTCGTTTAACACGCTCTAGCCTTCAGCTCATTTTGTATTCAAACGAATATAGAACTGTTTTTGATGTTAAATTTAGACGGATTACAAAAACTAAAAAATATTATTAAACATAATAATTAATTTTTAATACATTAATATAAAATTCTAGTGACCAGAAAGTTCACAGTATAAAGAACAATTATAAAAATAACAGAAAGTTTTTATTCTGATTGCTATAAGACAATTAAATAACCATATGATGTTTTAACTTTATTTTAGCGAAAATATATTTGTCTGAAATGATCAACGTTGACAATTCTGGAATAAGGCAATATGGAATGATATTTATGTATACAATTACGTTACACTATATATATATAACACTCGCACACATAATTCCTTCTTTCTATTAATCTTATTTTCTTGTAAATACAATTTTTAGTCAAATTGAGCATATCTTTGGGAGAATAGTCTTTCCAAGGCCATTCGGGACTAATAGGAATTTTAGTACATACATACAATCATGGGTTTTTTTGTGGGGATAGACAGAGACTACGTCTTTCCAACTGCTAAAATGTAAAATTTAAAAAAATAATTTATTTTATAAATCTTACAATAATTGTGTTTAAAGCTTTTCTTATCAATTTGTGTTTACCTTTAATTTAGAATTATGCATATTTTGTATATTAAACGATAAAAAAGTTTATATATGTTATATGTGATAGTGTATTAGAGAATTATCCGTGTCTTGCCAAGTTTATTACACCGTAAAAGTTATTGATTTGATTGTAAAACTATTTTATTCAGTTTGCTAATATTAATCCACCGTTTAACTTATTAAATTCTCTGTGGACGGTCCTGTTAAAAATGTAATTAAACGCGTAAAATTCCATAAAATTGTGCTTTTTGCTCGTATTCTACAATCGTTAATGCTTCAAAGCCTTAGTTTTATTCATAACTAATTTTTAGTTTTAAAAGAAACCGTCACAATTCAGCCATTTTGCTGTAAAATTGACTGTTAGAATATTTTGAGTAAATCTCATGCGATTTTGTGCGGAACACAAATTCATTTACTAAAATAAGAATTAATGTCAACGTTATGCAATCACATCAATTATATGTCAGTGAAATTTCCGCCAAAATATATCCACTCGTTTTGGACATCAGCAAGAATAGCCAGACAAACGTTTTATAAATCGAGTTTCTGGTATACTGGTAAATATCGTGTATATTCTTAATTATTCATAATTCTAAAGCCTATATTGAAAATAAAGTTGTCATTACTAAAATTGTTTTCCTTACATTTTAATTAACTAAGAAAAATTTAAAGTCACTGCGTTTTACATAAACGCAAAATAGTTTACTTAGGAAGCTTTTGATCGCAAGATAGGAGCGTGCCAGTTAAACGTTCGATACATATATTATCTTGGCAGGGTACAACGAGTAATTAAATTTGTTTGTTTGCTAAGGGTTATACAACTTAAACAACACGGTGTTGAGCAAACACTAGCGAAGTCATGGCGTTTTGTAATTTTAACTACGAAAACGAAAACATCGATTAGCTTTATTATTTTTTAAACAAGATTTTCAATATTCTTTAAAAATATAGAATTGAATTTCTATGTTTATGGGGCAAATATGACGTGTATATTTTTGTTTGAGTATTTGTTTTTTCGTCTAAGTAGACTTTATTGTTTCCTCCTGATCCGTCCAACAGTTTAAATACTAAACTCATGTTATTGCTCAGTTGATGGCTATGCACCTTAAATTGTAAAGGCAAGTGGAATTGAGTTTGGAAATTTTTTAATACGACTACTTTGAAATCTCTATAGCTTAGCGGTTGGATGAAGCAACCGCAACGGTAGAGGGTTCGAGGATTCGAGAACTGGTAGAGCATAAGTGTGCGTTTTCAATTTATGATTTATGTATTGTCTCAGATGTAGGCTGTCTGTGGCTGGAGGAGTGTCAAAAACACAAGTATTTCCGTTTACGGGTCTTTCAATTTTAGCCAATAAAATTCCGAATACTCGATATAAACATAAATGAGTGGGTAGCACTTCATTTAGTATTTGATGATGTTAGTTGATTAAGCTCTCGCGTACTATCAAGTTAATGATCGGCTCGAGTGACTTTTAGATGTGTAAAAAAAATCTTATTGTGTTGACAAAAATGAAAGTATTTTGTAAACGACCTATACATGGTTTCATGAAAAATCCATGACACGGCTCTATTCATTGAATGTTTTTGACGTGCTTTCATTTCTATTAGCTAGTTCAGCAAAATGACAGGGCTTTGAAAGCAAAGAATTTCACGTGACTTATTATGACGCGTCCTTCAAAATATTTTGACAGGGTAGTTTCGCTTGAGATTATCAACAATGTAATTACTATGATAATAATTACTAAATTTCCTATTATATCTAAGCTTTCGAGTAGTAAACTAAACTTCGAACTTTAAGATTATCAGTATTCCTCTAATCTAGTGGACTTAATATCTAATACATATCCATTGAGGCTATGATAAAACCAAAAATTTGTAACAGTAATAAATTACGAGAGAATATAATATTAGGCAGAGAGTAGCTTTGTGTAGCTCTTACGAGATAAGGCACGCCCCTCGACCGCCAAGGTAGATTATATTAGCGACAACCTTGAACTAACATTCAGATCATAATTAATATTTAATCTTTCTTAATCATTGAAATCGACCATTCATCACCCAGATCATGATACAGTTCTTCAGTTTGTCACATTCTCAGGAACCATAATTAACTTATTGCGAACATTATTTATAAATCATATGTTAGTTAATTTATTTTATAATTAAATAAAGTTTATGAGTAACAGGAATACGATATATATTCTTCAGGTTTTTTCTTTTATAACATGGTCACTATATTTCCTGTTCTTCTCTTACTAGGCGGCGTCTTTTTTTTGGCCAGGGTTTAGCAGATAAGTAGTTTTAGATATTATCATCAGGAATTGAGTAGTGGCGATCCTGCCACTAACTAGTACTACGATCTTCACCTTAACGTTAACTGTAAATCATTAGCTAACGATTTCCAGCTAAGCTTTAAAGTATAGAGCTGTTGAAATTTACTTAAGTCGGAAGAAGTACTTCTGATGCAAAACTACATTATTGTGGTAATGATTAACGGATTTCAATGTCAATTTCATTTAAATACATCAATAAATATGCTAGTTCATACAGATTATTATAAACACGGGTCGTAGCAAATCGCTACGAGGTGTAGCATGTCTATATTCATAGCTACGCGCACCACCTAATTTTTCCCACGTGCTACGTGTGGGTGAAATATAGTCCCCTCGAGTTACCCTGACAGGGCCACCGATTTCTCTCTAGAGATACGTCCAGACATATATCATGAGGCTACTGTACCAGCTGTTTAACCAATAATGATCTATACTTTTTGACTTGCTAAAATGATAAAATATGAATATCTGCATAGTAAAAGTATATAGAAATATGAAAAGGAAAGAGATAGTTTTACAAGTTTTCAAAATACACATTAATTAGTTTTCAAATGAATTAGTTCTTATAAATATTGTCTATAATTATTATTAAAATAAAATTGCAATGATAATAAATTGTCATCAATACCTAACTATATTATTATAGTTATTACGTAATATTTACCGATTTATGTCAGTAAATATTGCGTGTCTGTACATTTAAAATCTTCATGCAAAACAATTTTGTTCGATTAGAGAAAGGCGATAGAACACACTAGGATCTTTCCAAGTTTTGTCGTGGTTTTCGTCAGTAAATTAAGCGTATTTCAAAGCATAACAATGATTTTCGGTGTTTCATTGAAATGCGGCGTCAGTGAAAACGTAACCCGTGTTAAAGATATTTTATGTCTTTCTTCTATTATATATAACAAATTAGCAGAAATAGCGTATCAGTACATTTATGGAATTTACTCAAAATTAATATAATAAAGACCTAGAAGTTGACAAAATCGATATAAACGCGAGTTGCAGGCAGAAGCTAGTAATAACTATATTTATTCGATAGTTAGCTGTTTTGAGTGTAACCATGGAGCGTATGTTCCAGTAAGGGCTCCGTGCTCTATCGCGCTGTTCTACGACTCGATTTGAGAGTCCTCAACGTTCACTGGACAAGACATAAAGCCTATGATTCAGCTAAATCATGTGTATCATATTATCCGTTGTGTTTTCAACATACATTGCAAAAAATATAAAACGTGTGTCAGAATATCTGACAGTACAAACTAAAAACAGCAATTTTTGACAGCAATCATATGAAGTATATAAATAATAATTTGGGTGTTGGAGAATCGATAATACCTTTGCAATGTCATTAACACTCTTTTTTATTAAAATATATATTATTGGCTAAGATCTATTCTATATCAAAATAATCTGATAAGATTGAAGCGTGACTCTGCATTAATCAACTTTCGTCTTAAGATCTATCGAAATAGCGTCAGAAGTTTAATAGAGGTATTTACTCACAAGTAAGAGTATCAGGTCTGCCCTCTTAATTTAATTACAATTTCTAGAACGGAATTTCACAAATGACTTTAACACGTCATGTACATACAAAGGCCCAATAGTAAGGGAAAATTGAGCTGCTTTTCTTAACTTCGAGCGAAACAATTTATCGAACATTACGTTTCATTTCAACTCTATATATGTTGCAAGTTTATAATTGTTTCACATTTTAGGAAATTAAATAAACGCGCGTGAAAGTTTTAATTATTTCTTCATTTATTCATGGGTATAAACGGAATTGTTCTGAAAATTGTTTCGGTCTGTTTCAGGAATTGTGTTCGGCGTGTGAAATTTTCAACTCAAGATCCAAAGTAAAACTTGTTCGTTTTTCAACAATACGTAATCGTAAATTGTATTAAGATAATGGATATAAGAACAATTATTCTTTATATAACTATATTTGGGTTTTGTACCGTTTCACACCGTAATATGTGAACATTAATATATAAATTACACTAACCAACTAAACAAGATAATTCATTAAAACAGCAAATAAATAAAAAATTATCTATCACTTCAACAAATCTTGTAAAAAAATGATATTTGAAAACAAAATAATATAATTTTGTAGACAAAATAATCTTAACAAAGTCGCCAAATTTAGACAGGGTCTTAGTTAATAAATGAAACTTGTAATCCCAGTTCTGTGGTAAAAAACGCCTATTGTCATAATAATATAAAACGGAGTGTCTGAGTAACACCGCCCCGCCGACACTTTCATAAGGCACTTTCACCATAAGAAATCCAATTTAACTTTGTCACCGAACAAATGTTCCAATAGAAATAATTTTGTCAAAGACTACCAACAGCTGTACAATTCAATCAGTGATTTCTGTTTTTTTCTTAACCGTATTTCGTGTCGTAAAGTTAGACAATGTTATCAATACTTTTTAACACCTCTGTAATGTGTAATTTTTATGTTTACAGTCAGGTACATATGTTTTCCAAGTACCTAAATCTTTAAATCACTGATTTAAACATTTAAACAAAGATCGATCGGATGGTGCGATGCGAATATAGGCAAATGTATTAAGTGAATTATAATCAAACTGAAATATACCTAAATTGATGACCCTTACAGAATGTTACCAAGGCAGGATTTACATGTATACCAAAGCAACCTTAATCCTCATCAGCAATCATTATTCGAAGTTTAATTAACACATTCGATGTACGAGCATCAAATAAACTTTAGGTCAAATTATTACTCGTTCATTACAATAATACTTCAAATCAACCTTTAATACGAAAAGGCGTTCTTACGCCTGAAATAACTGGTGGAGGATGTTTTAATTTAGCAATGAGCTATTCGTATTTTTTTACTTGATACTTTAGTATCTATAATACATATACATACCTATTTAATTTTTAGCGAACGTACTATTAACATGATTATAGAAACTAGAAAATTTGGTATGAACTTCTGAGGCAATGCGGGAACAGAACCAGTGACATTTTGGTTTAAAGGAAAGTATACCTATTACTTATCCAACAAGCATTTTAAAATAAATAGTTCGTTTTTCAAATGGAGTTCACAAATGTAGAAATTTGACAAGGTAAGACTTAGGAGCCTGTACGAATGTGAATAGAGTAAGCGGTACAACCTAATGCAAACGACCGATCGAGGTATTCCGATGCTCGGCGAAGTTTACATGACCTCTTCGGAGCACCCTACTCGAAAACTGTCAACTAGTTTATATACCTTAGTCTCGAATTTAGAACCAATATATAGTATATTCAACCAAATTAATATTATAATTGCGAAAATAATTTTGATTATTACGCTGCCCTGTCAAATTTCGAACATCGATAAAACTCCGAAAACGGTTATAAGCACTTCTTTATGTGCGAAGAAAGAAGAGGGGTTGAAACGTCATACTGTAACCGAATATAGCAGCCTCAAATCCTTCATAATAAAAAAAAAAAAAATAAACTTTGTCAAGTTTACATAACATATAGGCTCTAATAATGATGGAAAAATTTAATAGTGTATTGGTGACGATTTTCTTTACCTTGAACTACGATTTGAGTTTATGATGAAATCTTAGAATCGCAAATTACAAGTATTGGGCACACAAGTTTCGTTCAAAATCTGCTCCAGCATTTTTCCGAGTAAAATACAGTAGCTTTATGTTTTTATTACTCAGTAACTGTACACAGTTTTACAGTCAGTTTTACTGGTTTTATAAACGTGACTGCTGTCTGTGGTTCAGCGAGCTTTACTTCCTAGATGTCCCACCTTTATGAAATTTGAAAGAATCTACGATTAAATGATATTATTAAAGTAAAAAGTATTTATAAGATTCAAGATAAAAGTTTAACAAATTTTAGTTATAACTAGGGTTTGCTATAAGTTTGTTGTTGTATGTACTTCTATATGCTGAAATGAAATTGAATAAAAAAATAAACAACAAAACATTTTAAATATGAAATATATGAGAGACAATCACATATATTTATTATACAGAGATCGTAAAATTGTAATTTTAAAATTAATCTTGCTATATATCGTTACATAAAAGCTTTAACACGCGAATTCAATCGTGTCGATATTACGTATCAATGATGGTGATGATAATGCAATAAAAGGAGCCTACATTACGTACTACGAGTATTACATCAGCTACTTGCCAGTGAAGGTTCAGTCAACATAAAACCAGTTTTCAGAGAATAGACTAATTAAATAGACAGACAGTTTGATGTTAAACATTTCAATTTGATTTATATATATAGATATAATTCCATTAATTAATAAACTATAATGATAATTATAATTAAAAAATCCTTATTTGAATGTGTACATGGTAACCCTAGTGACAGGTGTTCTTTTAATACTATATTACTGGTAGTGAGACACGTTCGACGAAATCATATTTTACGTGATTCAACTTTATAGAAATATTTGTAGAAAACGATATTAAGTTTGTGTAATCATAATAGTTACTATCAGACCTTTTTGTTGGTATACAAAGTGCTATAAAATGTATTACGATATAGAAAAAAACGAATAATAGAATATTTAGTGTGTGAATGAACCGTTGGGTTTATATAAAACTGTTTATTTCATTTCGACCATTCGGATATTCTTAAATTAATTCGAAAAATTATGTTAGAATGCACTTCACTACTTTTCTACAATTAATATATTTATGTAAAAGCTACAATTGGTTGTCAAAATAACCATTTCTTTTTTGTTTTCATATTTCAAAAAAGCATTTTTGGTGGTTATATGATCTACAAATCATTTCCAGTAAATCCTGTGGAAAAGCAAATCTAATGGCAAAAGTAGTTAGGACAAAACATTATGCAAAATATTTACTTCAATAGGCATTTTATCTGTAGACATAGCGTCAAATTTGATTTATTTAAATTGCGTTTGTGGGTCGTCTAAGGCAAATGTTATCAAAGTGTCTTTGACTCAGGCCGACCGACCGAAGAGATGAGGACTTCCTTAACCGTTACACTCTGTTGAATTTTACAGTGATCTTGTTATTTGTACCCCGACGGGTTTCGCTAACGGCCATGGGAATTTGACAAATTAGCTTTGGATTTGGACCGATAACCTAGTTTGTAACTCTCTGTTTGCCTTATATAGATGTGACGCTTCATTTAAATTAACAAATATCAAGGGAATACCCACCAACCTTAAAGGTCAGTGGTTTACCCATTCAACAAATCATAAACATACTTTGTTTCGGGAACTGAAATTTATTGCCGTAGACTTATTTAAAAATAAAAATAATCCAAGAAACGCATAGATGTTTAAGATCCCATTCTATTTCATAAAATTAGCCTAAGAAATTTGAACACTGGATCTCTCCAAATTTACAACACCGTTGTCCATGTCCAGAAAAGCTTCTTATAGGCTTATTTTCACATATAGCTCTACAATGATATTTATAGTTCAAGATATTTAATTATTCCTAAAAATTTTAATAAGATAATAAGAATGTTTTTTTAGAATTCAATTATTTTCCTAAAATACAAGATAATGGTGAATAGTACTTTTATTAAATTATTCTCGGTAATATATCACACACTACAAATGCTGCATGCATGCTTGTAAGGTTTTTGTAAGAAAAAAAATAATATAAAAATGAAAATTAATTCCGTCATCAATAAATTATGATACTTCAAATGAAATATGAAGACAAAGAATAGTTTAATTAAAAAGTCAATGGCAAGTCTGACGTCAAGCGGATTGTTTCAATAGCTAAGTTTAATTTGAACTAAGGAAGCGTAGTTTCATTACTTGTTAGAGGATAGGAGCGTTTAATTACTGCAAGGCTCCGCTAATTTGACACTATAAGCTATCTCTATATATTGAGTTTGGAAGCACAGAGCAGAACGCGACTTAAAGGCCAAATTAGTACAGTGTAAGAGGAAATATTCATCGTCTTATGTGTCATGTAATAAGAGATGTTATGTATAATAGGAACTATTGGAACGCTAGACAATAATATCGAATTCCGGAATGTGCAATAAATAAACGAATGCTCAAATAACTTGCTCCTATTTTAAGTAGCCGTAGTAATAGCTTTGATAAGTTCATGGGGCTAAATGATACTAGTATTAATTAGGACATGCTACAGTTACTTTACAAACATGTTTCAAGATTAAATTATATTAAGCATTTAAATCAATGAAAAAATCGATGAACGAATTGACAAGACGAAATAAATACTCGTCTACACGGCTCGTCAGTTTTCAATATGTCCCAGAGTGCAGAGGCATGCTCAAAATGCACAGATTAAATATAGCAGTTAGTCAACTCGAAATAGACACCAGTCGTTTGAAATTTATTTAATAACGATGGTTCATCGTAAATTAACGGTCATTGATGATTTAGAACTAATATTTTTCTTAGACTATAACTAGCATTAGCACTACATTAGTCGTAAAATTGCTAATTCTATTAATGCTATTCATTAGACTTATTGAAGCTTCTACGAGTATTTCTAGCATCCTATTAAAAATTATTTAAGCTGCTGTCTATTTTATTATTTCAATGATCAACAGTTCTAAGTTGATTTAGTTACTCCTTTGGACAACAATTATTGCTTAAATTTTGAAATTGTATAGCATTAAACAGAATTTGTGAAGGTGCCAAATATGTGCTTATGTATCACAAATCAAAGGTAGTGAAGCTTAAACTCGTACTGTATGGCTGTAATTGAAACGTTTCATTAATTGCCTCAACTGTATGTTTCAGTCTGTTGTTTATAGCTCCCCTCGATCGCCGGCACTCTCATCATTTCCTACGGGCCATATTTATTCCGATAGATGGCGATAACCCGTACGTACTTGAAGGGTATTGCGTTTGATACTTTGCATGTGTATGTACTTTTACAAGAAAATATTCTCGCTTATCTGAGAACAATAACAAGTACTTAAATTTTCCTTAACAATACTTTACGTATGTATTTTCTATGTCTTCATACAAATGTATGGTTGCTTTGTGTTTTTTCAATACGCAAATATTGTTACAAAGTCATTAATATTTATATGATATAAAGGATGTGTTTTAGTAGCACTTTTAAAGTAATATACTTACAGATCATAATCCATTGAATGATTTCGAATGTAGCAGATAAATGAAGGCTTACATCTCATAAATCAGGTGCCCGCAGTCCCGTTACTGAAATAAAGAGAAAAATGCCACCGCGCGCGTCGACGTGTCGGAAATATTAACTTGGCCATTTGAATACTTTATGATCAGTAAAAAAGGAAGATTTGAATCACAAATGTATTCGCATTTTAATCAAACAAGTCGAATTTCTGCGCCAGTGCGCGTTATGTTCAACGCTTTATACGGTCATTGTCATTAGTGTCATGCTTTTGAAATAATAATCTGCACTTTTACATAAAGACACATTGAGGATTGCTTTTACACTGAAACCTAATTTATTATATAATTAAAATGTGGAGAATGTTATGAAAATGAACACGATTTTCAACAACTTGCTTAATAACGGTTTCCTTGTACATTTAACGTAAGCTATTTATGCGATATTATCATTTCAACAATACTTAAAATATCACGAAATAGTAATTAAAAGTCTTGTATTCATTCATATAAATAGGTAAATAGCATTAATTTATTGCGAGTACGTATACCCACTTCTCTAAAAGCTTTATGCTAAGTTTTGCGAAGAAAACAAGCTCGCCCGACAAGAATCTCGTAAGAAACATAATTTAACTTCCACGCGAAACAAAATGTTT
The DNA here is from genome assembly GCA_025727935.1 of Hebomoia glaucippe. Taxonomy (NCBI): domain Eukaryota; kingdom Metazoa; phylum Arthropoda; class Insecta; order Lepidoptera; family Pieridae; genus Hebomoia; species Hebomoia glaucippe. The sequence continues at coordinate 9,289,219 of JAOSYY010000003.1, forward strand.
CATTCGAAAACGTTTTCCTAAAGACTGTAACAAATTGAATCTGACGCTCAATCCTTTATTTCATCGCTTTCTCTTAATGCTACGAAAATATTAATAATCGGAAATCTTCCATTCAAGGGAATGCTTTGGCTTCGTGTTTTGATTTCTTAAGTAAAAGAATCTTCACCTCTCGACAAAGCTTCGTTCCGTCTTTGATAAATTTCAGACGCTTGACAAATTTAAATCAAGAAACCTTAATGAATTTTAGCTAGGTGTTAAATATAAATGGATGGATTTAATTTCCTTCACATTCAAATGGATATTTGTTTATTTCTAGGATAATAAATGATCTTAAAAAACCCAATCCTTTTAGTTTTTTTATTATTATATGTGTATTCAGCGCACATAGTATTAATATTATGTATAAATTAAACAGAAAAGCACTTAAAACAGTCAGCTTAGGATATTTTATCGGTTCTCCAAATATATCCTACTACTTCGAAACGCTTTTAAAACTTTGACAAGTTCAATTATTTGGCTTTAGCATCGATTTTTTTCATTAATATTTATTTCTTATAAGAGCTGCCAGTGGGTGCTCTTGTTCTTAAAATCGGATGTATAGCAATATATCCATACCATAAAAGTTTAAATTGATTCAAATGAAAATCAATTTAAACGAAGCTAGAACGTAGCGCATTGCGAAACTATGATGTACATTGGGTTAGATAACAATTTCGCCTAAACCACTTCCTTACACGATAGAACATCTCGGAATTCCCGCGAGCAAATAACTGAATACCGGCACGCGCGTTATATTTCGCAATTCCCCTCAACGGCTAAACTACGTAATAATATTGTGGCTGGGCTCACATTTGGGGTGGAATCATCGATAGTCATTATCGGAAAAGCGGGTTTAAGAGCCGTCCCGGTCCCGGCGGGACCTTTACGGAGGTCTCATCCCGACGCGTTCGATAACTATGCTAATGTTATTTGCGTCAGTGGGTTGGCTACGGCAGCATCTCACTTGTATGCTCCCAAGAACGCAACGTCCCTAAAGGTAAGCTTTACAAGAAACGCTTTGTTTATGACTCTTCGTCCCGAGAAAAAGGATTTGATAGTTCAATACTGTTCGAAGGTGTTTATAGAACAGTGTGTTTAGATTAAATTTATTTCGTTTTTTTATCTACGTTATATTATACGTACGTTATTTAGTATTTCGGCTGCCGGTACGCCTCTATTAAAACATTAATGAAACCTTACTTTTACTCTTTGTGTTTGTGATACGTGTGCTAGTGCTAGTGAATTCAAAACAAGTCGTGCTTGAGCACGACTTGTTTTGAATTCAGATCATATTATGTACACTGTCAATTTAATAATAATTTAGAAGGTCTAATTCAGACGTTGCGTGACCGAGATGAAACTATGGTACTATTTAGCTAGTAGAATTGTGTGTGGAATTACAAAAGAGTCCCATCTGTCCGCTTATATCGCACGTAGAAAGCACTATTCAGTTGATCGAAAAACTTTTCCAATAGCACTGTGACTCTGATGATAGAAAATAGTCCGCAGGTTGCGTACGAATACTTTTATTGGAATACCTCGGCTTTAGTATTGCCTGTTTTTACACAGAGCGTATGATATGATTTTAAAATACAAGTCTTATATAGTTTTCAAGTGAAAATAATAAACAGGATTAAATATATCATGTATGTAAACACACAATGTTAAACTTGCTAGTTTAAGCAATTGTAGGCTGTCTATGATTACTAGCAATGCCTATTATAATTTTCACAAAGCTGAGATCATGACGTTATTTTCTATGAATATATTAAAGATTTACTTTACTATCATTTACTGGATTAAAAAAATCTATAGAAATATTTTTAAGACTTAGAAAGTTGGTTTACCATTTTTCGAGAATCAAAAATCGTCGCTTATTAAATTTTAATATATTCTATTAACATATTTGTTGTTGGTTTTGCTTGAATTCTGGCGATTCACTGTTCAGTGAACAACATTGTAGATCAGCTTATTTGGATCCATTGTGTTTCGTAGGCGTCATGAATACAAAGGCATGAAACTTGAGCTAAAGTTTTGTAGCTAAAGAAGACAGAAGACGGTGAAGTCTGATGTATTTTACGGGAATAATTAAGAAAATCTAGTATATAATCTTAAACCCACATTACTCGTGTATATGATATTATAATATATGTATTATACATAGGTAATTTTAAATATACACCTTAATTCACTCTGTTTGTCTGCAAGTAAATCTATTCTCAGGTAATCCCCGAATCGACTAGACTGATTTCGATGAGAGTTTCAGTAGCAGTTACCTCAAATTATGGCGAAAAACACAGGCTTGTATTTTGATGAATATCAGCAGCGTTATCTTGTATACATGCCATTACGGTGTGTAAAGCCGAGAGGAATTTATAATAAAATAAAATTGAGTGCTCTTGGGACACAAAACAAAACTTAAACACTTACACCAAAATCTTGCTTATTTTTGTAGTCTTACAGAGAATCCTTAGTAACGAAGAAAACAAAATATAAGCTTTAATTATTTCTGGAACCATTGGAGGGTTCAAAACTTTAGTTTTAGAAATACATAAAGTAGTTTTTAATCTGTTTAATGGATTCAGTTTATATTAACTTTCAAAGGTAACGCTTAGTGTACAAATAATACTTATATTTAAACTGTCTAGATATTAACCAATTCTTTTATAGCGGTAATAATAACTTTCGATGGACTGTAAGATTATAAGGATTTTGGCTTTTAATCGCAAACGTACAAAACTGTAAGTACTGAATGTTTAGAAGGTATCTTGTCTCCAACACCTGTCGGAGATTGCTCCATAATAGTAAGAAATATTTACAAAGTTAAGATTCGTGGTATATCTATATCAAGATTTAAAATATTATATTGAATCGTTATAGTATACAAATAACAAACGTTGGTTACGAAGAACTCGAGTAAAAATATTCCTTTCTAAAACAAAACTTTTTATACAAAAATCGTCTTTTAAAAATACAATTATATTTTGGTTTCCTAGTGTGTTTTTAGGATCCAAAATGTTTTTGGAGTAATATTAAAAAATAAAATATCAAATAGCCTCTCTTCATTTATGTAACGAACCCCTACACCCTGTTTTAACATGATCAAAGTATTTTTCAGATAATTAATTATAGAAGAATGTCTACCCTGTAATTATAAATATCACCATTAAATTTGGTTTTATAAATCAAAAATATACATAAAATATAAATAATCTCTAATGAAATTAAAATGTATTGTTATAATAAAGTATTTTAACTGATCTGCATTCTAAGAATATTTATTCTAAGAATTAACCTCATCAAAGAGTAAGGGTGCAGTATGTAATCTTTAGAGTAAACTCAAATTTAATTAATTCTGCTATGACAACGCAAACAAGTCCACGTCAGACTCTACTACAAGTGTAGTAGCAAAAGTTTAGCAACTGGCTGTGTTAGCATTAGTTAGACGGCACGTTTACACGTTAAACAGACTCGACTTTTCAATGCGGAGTTAAGTAATTAGCCATCGGATGAAATAAAAATAGTAATCGACTTTAAGCTAGCAGCGGTAATGGATGAATACTGTTGAAGTTTAAATTTTTTTAAGTACCTTTATTAATTAACTTATTTTTAATTAATTCACTACTATTATATTATCAAAGTATTATTTATATCAATTATTGTTTATTAATTTATTCATGTGGTGTAGTACGATACCATAAACGGCCCAGTAGGAGTATCCGCGTGCGGGTGTGCAGGAAGCGGCGGCGAGACATTCGGAATGAGCGGCAAAGAAGCGCCACGGGGCTAGTGAGACGGGGCTTTGCGATGCTGTGATGGCGCAGCCAGCTTTGTGGCATCAGATTCCAGCGCGAGGTATGCAAGTGTACTGGCGAGTTCCAAAGCGTGAGAACATCTTACTTCACATCGACACCCGTGAAATGACAGCTGATAGTTAACAGAGACGGCTGACTGCAAACAATATAATAATGATTATATTTCTTTAATGTGGTAAGCCTTCTTCTTACTCTCTCTCTCTCTCTCTCTCTATATATATATATATATGTCGCCTAACTTGAGCGTCGAAGGAGAAAATAATTCAACATAGGAAAAAACAATAATTATACCTTGATAGAAAATTAGAATAGGTGAAATTTTTTTCTTTCTATTATACTGCACCAAACATTCCAATCTTTATTTATCATTTATTTATAACGGTGTTTATCAGACAGAGTGCAGTACAATTCGTACAACATAAACAGTTTCAAAACGCAATGTTACGAATATGGATCAATCGAAATATTGTATCATCATATGTTTTATGGTTATTATACAGGCTATAATATATATAATATAGTATAAAAATGGATCGTTTTATATTAAAAACATGTTTATAAGTATGTACGAAATGCGATGTAGAGAGATTTTCAAGTACAAAATAACAATCTCCTCACTCAAACCCTTAGACTTCGACAGTCAAACTAAAATATTGTATAGAGGATATTGCTTCGTTGTACTAGCAAAAGTATAGCTCTAACGATTGAAGCTTGCCTTAAAGTTTTAATAACACTGCCACACTTTTACCTACTAGTTGTGAATGAGGTCGAGTTAAAATAATATTTGCTATTTTATAATACGCTTCATTAAAGTTAAATGATGTTTTTTTCTCATTTTGGGTTTAGTGAATTAATGTTTAAAAAAGAGAACACACATACAAATGCTACAAAAAGATTATAAAAATAGTTTGAGAGAACTTATTACGCATGGAAAATATTCTACAAACAAGGAAAATTATAAATGATGCTGTTAACCCAATTTTATTCACATTTCTAAACTTATAGAAAACAAAATACGTTAATTTAAAACTAGTGTATAATCAATTGATCTTTTCTTAAATCACACAATTTTTATGCGCTGTGGTTGCAATAATGTTTTTAAACGTGTCCTCATTAACCAATTAATAATATATTACATTTTTTATTCGGACAGCGGTGTGATGTCATTATCGTTATTTATGTGTGCGTCGTGCCGTGGTTCTGTCTACGTGACTGCCCTCCGCAAGCGAGTGTTATCAGCGACCTCTTTCTGTCATTGATTGCTTTTTACGTTTGCACTCGACCACCGTCTAATCTCACTGTGAAACCGTGGATGGAATTGAAAGCTATGACCTTATGTAACCCGATATTTTACTCTGCGGATCCGGGTAAAAAGTATTGATCAGTTGCAATACCTTGCACGAGAATGCACTTTCAAGTTTCTTTTCATTCTTTTCGGTTTATGTAAGTGCTAAGGAAATAACTGATAAACTAACGTTTTATATAAGGCTACGTCACGTTCCGTATGAATTCGAAATTTCTATACAGAAATAATGGTTTTAATGAATAAGGCCATTGGATCCTTAGTCACCTTTATATGCTGAGATCAAACACTTTAGTTACGCCATTATGAAGGCAAATATTAATAAATATGTATATTAGGTATAATTAATTGGTCGAATTTTTAAAGTTGGTGTGGTTGCCGAAATCCGAAACTATGAGGAATAGCAAACAAATTTCAAAGGAATAACGAGCCCGATTTTGAAGAAAACTATTACTACATCAATGTATTTTTGTCAAAAACAAATATTTTTCGTTAGGAATCGAAGCTGTTGATATTGAACAAGGTGATGTTGACAAAATACCACTTTATTATTAAATCATTCGATAGTATCGCTAATAAGGAAGAAAATCTGGAAAATACAAATATAGGTAATATATGTACTTGTAGTGCATTTAATCCATTCTAGAGTGCAATCAAAAGTTTGAAAGCGAGTTCGCTTAAGCGATTGATCTATTTCTAAAATAAGAATATTTGCATAACCTGTCACATACTCGTACAATTATTATTAGTTTAGTTTCAGTCAATGTCATGAAAGCGGGTGGTTTTGAAGTTCTCTTAATATTATGCAAGTTCAACAAGTAAACAAGAAGCATAAGCATAAGCACTAAGCTGCTTTTTGTTCTATATTCAGTTTCCGTTTCTAATAAAGTTCTAGGAAGCTCTATAACCATCGTATTTAATATTCATATTAGATAGGTTTTTAATATTATTTGAAATCACTATTATATAAAATGAGAACTATTTGGTAGTCGTAATAAATAAAAAGAACATTATAGGCTTGGAATTGATAAGTAAGTATAATTTAATGAAAGTATTTTTTTTATTTTCTTCTATTGTCTAAGAATGGATAATGTTATTCGAGATTTCATGAGAAAATAATAAAAATGTAAATTGTGTATGTCCATAATTTATGGTTAATTTATTATACAGAATAATCCATGAATGTTCCGTCCCGACGAATATTTACATACCTGTCAGGTGTTGTCATGGTTAGATTTACATGAGCAAATGTAAGGCATACGGGTATTTTTCTGTTAATTGTTTTTATAATCGAGTTGCATTTACTTAAAATATTCTGTATCTTATTATTCATATGATGTTCTTCTGCATTCTTCATAAATTTTCTTAGTGCCTATATGTGTCTCGTCCACAATCACTTATAAAACAAAAATTATCTTTATTCTTACGATATCGCGGATGTAGGCCAAAATTTATAAAATTTTCGTAATTTTGTGAATGTTTAGTTCATGAAACCTTCATTATCGAATATTTCTGTAAACATTACTGACTAATAGGTAGCCTGAAAGTCATTGGGAACAAACACATTACGGCATAGGATTATGTTAGGCTTTCGCGGGCAGCACTTTGTCAGCATTGGTGAAGTGGTCATGTTTACAACGGACGAGGTAATCTCAATTACATTACCAAACGCTATTTGTTAGCGAAGCTTTATATGGCTTAATTTAGATCAAGTTTAGTGACAGTTCGGAATGTTTTGTAAGCTTAAAAGCTCAATTAGTCATGCAGATCGTACGTTTTCTTGAATAAGCAATAATTACGTTACAATCATTGCTATAAGTTTATTTAAAGGTTTTCATGAGTTTTTTAAATATACTTATTACTTAAGGTTATATGAAAAGGTACTAAAGCGGAAAAACGAGATACATTCAGTATATTGTTTAATATTGAATAATCCTAGACGTTTGCGTCTACCTTAATACTTACTTTTCTTTAAAACAATGATTGCATATGGATGCATTCTCTGAATATATCTATATTAATATTACAAAGCTGAAGAGTTTGTTTGATTGTCTGTTTGAACGCGATAATCTCAGGAACCGCTAGTGCGATTTGAAAAATTATTTTAGTACACTTAACGAGTAATACTTTCAAAAAATTAGAGGTTTATATAAAATAGCAGGAGTTATGGGGTGAAACTTATCCATAAATATTATGATAGACAGTAAAAAGTGGATGACAGAATCGAAATGAACGCGGGCGATGCCTCTGGCAGAAGCTTGTATGATATAAAATATTAGTAATTAATACCAACTTAACTAATTTTTAAGAAAGGAACAAAATAATATGCATGGTAAAATGGAAACGTAATTCAAAAATCCTGGTATTTTACATGTGACCCCGTATAATCTTTGCTTGAGCGGGCGCCGCAAGCTGATTCATCAATCTTGCCGCATTAGCACAGCGTCTAGATACAGTCACCCAGTATCCCCAGTGACCTGACCAAATGCAGGTACCGCCTAATTACCTACTAGAGTGAAAGAAATAGCCGTATTTGACAGTGCGAAAGAAAGGGAGAGTCGCAGTCAGTGAGTCAATCTGTCAATGTCGTATTGAGTAATCTTGTAAAAGCGGGTGTGATAAATCCCGAAACGTTGGCTAAAGGATGATATTTGCTTCCTTGTATTGTTTAAAAAGCGTTGACAAATTATGAACAAAATCAGTTATAATGTTGAAGCGTATTTACGTGCCAGTCATTAATAATACAGCTTTCGATACAACATCCTCTTATATGAAATTTTAATTATAAGTTCAATCCTGTAATACACATATTTATATTAAAATTGTTTGAAAAAATATTGCATCAATTCGTGAATAATTTTTAAACAGAGTGATGGTACCGCTTTCAGGCTTAGTAAGGTTAAATAAATGAAACAAAATAAATTTTACCGTAGAAACTTCATCTACGAGCGTTTTCAAACTTTCATTCGCTACAAAGTTGAATGATCCCATCCTGAAATCCGGTCATGGAATGCTTTATTAGCTTTAAATTTTGTATATTGTGGCTTTTATCATATTATATGTTTACCTTTAGTTCAGTAACTTCTATTATATTACGTTTAGGATGGCTATTGAAATAAGCTGTATTACTCTGACACAGCACATTGTTAGGAAAATTGTTTGTTCACCTCATCAGTTAATTAAAAAGTAAATATTTAAAAAGCTCGTTAAATAAAATTACCTACTAAAAATATATTCTACATTCTTAGGTATATCAAAGTCTGTGGATCATAATAAATTATTTATTGCCCGTACACATATTTAACAAAGTACATTATTTTTTGATACATTGTTTAACTTAATACAGACGAATTTTTTATTGAATCAAATGAAGAGATTTTGAGAAAATATAAAGCATTAAATATGAATATATGAATAAAATAAATTATACAAACTCAATTCAATCTTTTATGGAAACACTCATTAGGAACATTAAATACTGCTGATCTAATTACAAGGCGAAATGTGTCGCGTACCGAAGTAATTCCGACACTGACAGACACTTGAGTATTCTAAATCAAGAAGTCGTGTTCTACATATAAAGCTCTTGATAATAATTATTTTTTAAATGTAAAAAGTATGGTGTGTCCAGGTTTAATTGTAAGCTAGGCCATTGAGAGATATACGAGCTGATTTAGAATGAGAAGGATTGTAACAGAATCATAACGAGGTGCGGAGCAGATATATTTGCCGGGAAAGGGAAAATGTCTATGCATTTACAATAATTAAATGTATTATTTAGATTTGAAATTGAATATAGAAACATAAAAGTGTTTTTAAATCAGTAATGAACAAAGTATCTTAGGTTTACTTCATGGCAAATGTCACTTCCGCCATATAACATAATTAATTATTAAATGTCACGCTGTAGAATGATTTAGATTTATTACGAAAATTTAGATATATACTGAAAAGAATTACATGTTAAGCACACAGCTATTCATGATCTTGTAAGAATTCAAATGTAATGTAAAATCCTCCCGTACATCGAATACTTGAAACATTATAAGATTGTCGTTAGAAAGTGTATAGAAAAAGTCTTAAATCAGGTGGGAATAGCACCCATTACGAATCATTTTAAAGTCATTCAAACTCGTCTATATTGAACCCCAAGGATAGGCCGCCTAAAGGCATAGGCCTTTAGGCTATATTTAGGTGTATGGAACCGTATGATGTAAACGGGGATCTTTGATAGTGAATGTCTTTCAAGCAGGTCGTCTGGTATATAAAAAAAAACCTTATTTTTGTATTTTTACCGCTTTGTGGTATTAAAGTCAAAAGTACATTTAAGGTCAGAGCGTTTCCAGAAATACACCTTTTTTACTTAGCTAATAAGTTTAGTAATAAAATTTGAGGATATCTGCGTTAGATCAACAACCTAGACACAAATCGTGTGATAATATACGTATTCTTATATATGTATAGTACTAACTTTGTAAAATACTCTGATGTGTTACGTAAACCTCGTATAAAATTTTACGTTAAATTAAAACAATACATAACCTAGTAACACGGCAAAAAAATTACATGTCATTTTTAATGCTATCCGGTCCCTGCACGAATAACATGCGTATCTTTCAAATTAATGAGAATGAAAAAATGAGTACCAACTTTACGTAGTGGTAAAGTATATTAAATTAATTCATACAACATTCAGCAGAATTGAAGCGATACCTTATTTTCCTTTTTCTTAATTAAAATTTGAATTGAAATCTGTTTGAAAGTTAAAATAAGTAATTTCCTGTGTAAAATGAAGATTTTGCAATTATATGCAACTTTTTAATATTATTATATGCATATTAGCAATTTCTAAAATTTGAAAAAGTACCAAATACCAGGCCTCTTTACACGTCCATTGTATTAGTATTGGAATATATATTTAGTTATTACACTAAGGGTTTAAATAAATTATAAAGTTAAAAATTGTTATTTTATAATGTGTTCCCGAATGTTCGGAAAATTAATAGTTAAAAACTACATGATTATAATATATTGAACCCAAAAAGTACGGATAATATCGTGACAGTTTTATAGTTAATTTCATGATTTTAATTAAAGCACATACTCGTATATTTAGTGTGGCAAAACTCTTAGTCGCCTGAGATCTTTAAAAAAATTCAAAATCTACGCATTCATTGTAAGCTCTATGATAGATGCTACAGGTATATAGACACACAGACCAATGCTTTGAACTTACACTTTGTATCGGGGATTCAAATCGAATTGTACGAGTATTGATAAATAGGGCACTTAAGAATTTACAGTTCAGAGTAAATAAATAAATAAAAACTACTTTAACAGCCATACAAATAAACGTTTTAACTAAGCTTTTTACGAAAACAGCTCTCACCGATGATGACCTGCGCGAAAATTTCAATAAACATAATACAAAAGACCTAAATTAATTAATTGCTCCTATTGAACACAGTAATTGGTCGAATTTATTCAACATAAGCTTACTTTGAAATTCAAACAATTTATTAAGGAAACGATAAATTAAGCGGCTCATTAGACCGTTCGGTAATAGAGTGTGAACTGTCGCCCAACGACAAAAGAAAAGTGGGCTAGAAGCGCCTTTGTTCTTAGTAAATCGAGTACTGAATCGTTTGTCGTCATTATATCACGCTGATTCGACGTTTATGGTCTCTGCAGCGTCTTACTGTAACTCTTGGTTTGTTCACTGATTATTATATGGCCTTTCACTACTTTAGGACTTTATTGAGTAGGAGCGATTGCGAAAAGTTTTCACTTCTGAGGGAAAAATGTGCCTTTGTCTACTTTTTGATGAAAATTTATTTCTTTAGAAAGAAATCATGTTTGCTATTTTTTATCCGTATTATATTAATACATAACTACAAAAGTATAAGTAATTTAAGCACTAATATAGTTGAATGTTAATAAAAAATAAAATACTTTTTATTTAATTGTTTGCACATAAGGAATCATCTAGCGGGTATAAATGCAAAACCATAGCAAGTGGTAGGTTGTAGAGATAATTAAATGTACCTACATCCCAACTACTAATATAAAAACGGTGCTATTATGTTAAGAATAAGTACTGAATTTGTTGTTGTATTTTGCTATGTTATTTTTTAATTAAATTTTATTACCATTCTTCTACCCAAGAGATAGAATGTTTTAAGTTGAATAAATGTCAACGTCAATTTTAAATATAGTTTATTTAAGTAGTAGCCTACTGTCGTACTATGACATTCGTAATTCATTACATTTTAGAATACACATGCAGACCATGCCAGCCATGCTATTTTATACCATGGCATAGCCATGATATTTTCAATTCTTATTAAATGTTCGTATATAAAATCTTAAAATTTGTTATGTTATTTAAAAAAATCTCGAATTGGAAGAACGTGTAACATTTTTATCTAAAAATATTCTATTCGTGTATATGGTTGCGGTGAATATGTCAAAACTATCATGCGTCATATTTATATGTTACATTCATTTTCTACTAAAAAAATTGTTAACTTTTTAGAGAGATAACTTTTAGAATTCCATTGCAATGTACTAATGCCACTGTAGCATTGTAGTCTTCTATTTTTAAAAGCAATATATTTTTTATATACAATAACAAACTAAACTATTATTAATGGTTTATAATATTATTAGTTTGTTATTAAATAAATCTATAATCCGAAAAATAATTAGGTAATTTCTCAGTGGCTATCCACATGAAACTAATGGTTTGAAAACGGGACAACTGAAGCGAAAACCTACGATAAAAGTTATCAAAGTGTCATTAAATTAGGTATTTTATTAACTGTCATTTGGTAGGACAATATCCATTCGCGTGAGATGCCATTACTGGTTTTATATTTTACTCTTGGTGTCATTAATTATCTGTAGGGAATCATGGCAAAAATATATATTAACATTCATATTTTAATATATATAATATTTATTTTCTTATACATGGCATATATCTAATATATAAAATTCTCGTGTCACAATATTTGTTCCCATACTCGTACGAAACGGCTCGACCGATTCTTATGTAATTTTATATACTTATTCAGTAGGTCTGAGGATCGGCTACTATCTATTTTTCATCCCCTTAAATGATAAAGGGTGTCCACCCCAATTTTTTTATTATTTGTATATTTTTTTTATTATGTAACATTAAAAAATACATACAACCCAAAATTTTCATCCCCAAATTTTGTATATTTATGTGGCAAAACGATGTTTCCTCGGTCAGCTAGTATTTTATATGTATTTGCAAGTACTGATATTCGTTTATGAAAAAAAAAGCTTTAATAAACACATTACGTTACGTGAATAGGTTCGTTAAGTTCAAATTACGGTAGGTTTTCGGGGCGGATTATTTAATTCTTATAATCTGGATAAAGGTGAAAGCAGTCCTAAAATAACTTTACTATACTTCCGTTTCCAGGAAATCATAGAGAAAATATCACGAACTCTTATTTAAGATCACTTTATACTTAGACATACCTACTATAATTTCGTATTTGATCTGATGACAGAAACAAAAGATTTAAATTGGTGATTGGTGAATAATGAGGTTTATTTGATTTTTAGAACTCAATATTTTGTTGATTTTATTTATATATCAATTTCATAAGCGAGTCTTATTTATCTAGAAAAAATAGTATATTTTATAGAAAATATTGCTGTTATAGTCATAAATGATTTTCTTTCAATGCTTCAGGTATCTGTTTCTGTAGTCGGTATATGAATTTATAAACATTCGTAATATTTATAAAAAACTAGCTGACCCCGCAAACGTCGTTTTGCCAGATAATAATAGGGGTTGACTGTAGAGGGGTGAAAATTGGGGGTT
>JAOSYY010000003.1:9313269-9327825 GCA_025727935.1 Hebomoia glaucippe
TAAATTAGTTCAGCAAAAAGGTAACACGACATTCATTGACTGTTAGGCGGTACGAAGTTCGCCGGGTCAGCTAGTAATATTATAATTATCGTTTGAAGATATAATTGTTGAGTTTCAATAAATATATCATTAATTCTATTTGTATTTCACAAAGAAAATATTTAAGCTTAAATTGTTTACATAGTAGTAACATAAGTGTATTAGAGACTAGTTTAATTAATAGCACCTTAAATTTTTACTTTAAATAAACCTCTCATTTTTATTCCATGTCGAATTTCGTGTTGGTTGGTCGCCAACTAGCTCCTTACAAAGCGATCGCCTTGTGGTTGTTTTGAGGACAACCAATTATAAAGTTTTTGCTGCTTTTTACAACTGCACTGTAGTAGAGTTCATAACGATACCGGCTAACAATGCCTTTATTATGACGAGCACAAATAAACTTTTAAGTTTGGAGGGCTCAGTGGGTTTAATTTGTCAATTCTATATTTATTATCAACATTTGATTGATATAAGTAGCATAATAACGAGTTATATTTTATTAATATCTAATATTTCAGACAAAAACTTTCTATTCTGCTCAAAAGGTATTAAAAAAAAGGAATACTGATTAATATGTTTATGGGTACTTACATATTTAGATTATTTAAGTGGAGTGTCCGTCTAGACATAGAATATTTGCAAAACTTAGATACTTTGCGTCTTTGTCTTAACTACATAAATACATAAACAATAAAGGTTATAAATCTTTTGACATAATCTTATTCTGAAAAACATGTATGAGTATATTATAATTTAAAGATAATTTTATTTGAGTTAACTCTACGTTTATTTAAAATTCGAGGCACCATCCTGCAGCTCTTCGTGACACTAGAAATTCATGGTTGGACCTCTCATTTTCCTGACTGGGGCTTGAATTTTTCTCACAAATCCAACCACTTCACAAGCTTAAGGACTCGGAGATTCAAATCATAATAAGGTTTTCTCCATATTCTTATTGCTTACCATAAAATTCATAATATAAATGTAGGATAAAAATTATCTAAAGCTGAAATTAATAACTAAGTATTAGCGTGTTTAAATTCAACAATACCCACTTTAAAAAGAGTAGCTAAAATATAGCTCATATTTATTTGAGGAATTTTACTACTTTTAGATATTCTATGCACAGCTAATACAGTTTATGTATAAAATTTTATTCAAATCCAGTAATCTTTTTGCGCCATTGAGTGAAACGCATTCAAATATACAAATTTTTTATACCTGTGTACAGGTATGTTCTTTGAATTTTTAAAAATTAGGCGTGGTAGGTCAAATCCTACACTAGAAAGAATAGCAAATAATACTTAAACTCTCGAGCCCGATTTTGATGAAAAATAAAACTATATCATTTTATTTTTGCAAAATAAATTGAATTGTTTTTGAAAAAAATACCCACTTTTCAATATTGTCGGTAATACGCACCAAATTCAGGAAAGTATTAGTTTAAGTTTTATAAATATTAGTATTCATTATATTAATATTCATTTATCAAAATATTTATATATATTTATTATTGAAGAAGTGATGTTATTAACCCAATTTAAGTAACGCAATATTTTAGTAATAAAGAAGAAAAAATTTCCCCGTAAAAGGCTTAATGTATATCCGCTCTGTATAATTTATTTGATCGTATTCGTTAAGTGAAGGATGCTGATGTGAGTTGGAACAGCGTGTTGCTCATCAATAATCATGGGCGTACATGCTTGATATTTATGTTTTAAACAATATTCCTTTTATAAAAGAAACTAGCTTCTGCCAGCGGCTTCGCTCGCGTTCATTTCAATTTTTACAGCTTGGATCACATAATTGGTTTTGGCCTTCCTCGATAAATGTACTATCCGACACTGAAAGAATTTTTCACATCGGACCAGCGGTTCCTGAAATTAACGCGTTCAAACAAACAATCAAACTCAGCTTTATAATATTAGCATAGATATGAGACAATTATTTTTTAAAGTTTTAGATGTTTAAAGAACATGGCTTTAAAATTTCAAACGTTCAAAGGATTTAGTTTAACATGATTGTAATTAATATTATTTATTCTTAAATATATTTTAGTACGTGTTTTAAAATTATTGTCCATTTTTTGAAATGAACGAATTTTTATTTCATGATTTCAGCCATGCTACCATAGTCTGTATCAACTAGTTTGGTAATATAATTTACATTTAAACTTAAAGTATCTGCACAAGAAAAGCCTTAAAAAAATATACAGAATAATATATGCCTTTCGAAATTCCCTTTTTATTTGTAATATATTTTCTTGTTTATGTCTGAATTTTAGTTGTGGTTATAAATTCGTTAAAACTTCAAAATGATCACCGAGTAGATTTTATTGTGAATTTACCACAAACGATCTCCAAGTTAAGAGTTACTGCAGCAATTTCCACGTGCATGAAATAGCTATTTCAAAACAGGAAGAGAAAGCTACACTTAACTATTTGTCACGAAATATGAAGCTACAAAAATTCATGAAATCGGTGTAGGTAGCTTGGAGAAATTTCATGCTATTTATATTTGAGAAGGAACCTAGTGTGGAAGGAAGGCCAACCGCTAGCAATTTCGTCGCGTAAAATAAATTCTAGAACTCTCCACCGGCGATTTTTAATCTGGGATTTCTTTGAATTATGCTCCGTTCTTATAGTTGCAGTTAGATCTGAGATTGGGAAATGAACGTGATGCAATAATATCTACTACATTATACCTTCGCACTGTTAAAGTCTGGCACATTCATTCTTGTAAGCTTAAACTGTTTTATGCGAGCTCTATGGAGTATTTTTATTACAATCTCCGAGTTTTATTGCATTGAACACGTTGAAAACTAGATTGTTAAAAATCCGCTATAAGAATATTTACGTAGGTGATTTAAAATGTCATGTAAGGATTCATAAAGGGATTTCTATAGAAGTATGATGTTATAAGCTGATTGAGTTTTACCACGTTTTATACATAGGTACGTTCTAGCTGTCTCTGTTCGTTTCTCAGCTAAGGCGGCAGCCTGAAGTAGAAATTCATATAAAATACATTTTCAAAATAGTTTCTGTGCTTTGATCTGACATATTTCTGTATTTAGAAGGTTAATTGAAGAGGTGAAAGAAGAACACGTTCGTTCAATCACAAAATAAAAACGGTCTAAAACAATAAATATATATCACTTTCATATTATACTCGTATATGAATTAGTACTTTTGAAATCTCCAATGCGTTTACTTGACCCCATTACAGATCTTACAGAATATTTTTCGTAAGGTTGGCACTATGGTTTAAGCTATCAAAGAGAACGTAGATTCAGATAGAAATTTTACTTTTTGAGTAAAACTTTTTCCTAAAGTATGTATCTAAAACGAATCTCTTCATTTACCCTTTCTGTTTAAGGGTCTAAGCGGATTTAAATATTCGGGTCACCTACATTTTGGATTTTCTTGGCTCACACTGACAACCCTTTAATCGGTGTTTCTCAGGCATTTAGGTTACAAGCCACAAGATTGGAGTCATAATTTTTCTTTTTTATTATGATCTCAATAAGAGGTATTAAAGATAAATTCTTGAAAAATGAGTACGTATTTTTATCAACACCTAGTTTAATTTTTACTTATATAATAAGCAAACTTATGGGTTTTTAGAAAATCGTATAATATTTTTTTTTAATTATTTTTCATTCTATGTACATATATGCTCAGTACCAACCTACTGTTGGCGTTATCTTTTAATGCATCCTTTTATTTGTTGCTTTATTATAATTTTTATTATAACCAAGTATTTTCGTAAAACAAAAAAAATCATTCAATAGCATTTTGTTTGTCCTTTGAAATCACTGGCTAACAAGTTAAGGTAAAGTTTTAATTGCTCTCGGCTAGAGCGCTGTTTATCTTTTCGTGGTCCCTGGGACACAGCTCTGTTGACTATAAATTTAATTCGTTGAGAAAAAAAACATTCCTTAAATTCTAGTAGAACAACAGTGTTCATACTTTGTACTATATATTTAATAATTATAATAATTGGATATTAGGTAATATTTTAGTCACATCATTTGTCAAGAGAAAAATGATATTTAATAAATGTTATTATAATTTGACAATTTTTTCATATAAGGCTCGACTGATTAATAATAACGTCTTAAAGACAGTAGTCATCGATAAATAATAGTTATTACTCTTTTTTAATAGTTAGCTTTCTTCGTTTAAGTTGTTTTTTTATATTTATAGAATATGTGTACTTCTACGTCAAATAGAAGTGTAAATTAAATTCGGGCGTATAAATGCGACACGATCAATAAAACTATTAAACCCATTCAAAATATAAAGCAAAGCAAGATTTTAATAGATTTTTTATGAAAAATATTTCATAGCGTTTTACTGAGCTATACATATTTCAAAGAAAAAATATTCCTGTCAAAGTGTTATTAAATTTTCAAAAGGCGGAAATCGTTTAAATCAAGTGAAAGGTGTTGAAATAGGAAAATTTGTTTGATAATTTACGGCCTTTACAATCTCATAAACAGCATCTTCCCATTTTATCACCGAGTCACGTACAAGGGTAGCGGCTAATGAATTTCTTGTTTACAATACAAAATAGCTTTTATGGAACTCGTTCATTAAACAAATCTCAGCTTATGCGTGGTTTCGCTTAAGAACGTGACATTTTTTACCTTCGTGCGCGCTGCCACCTGGCTTATACGATTTAGATAAAACCTCTAAACCATATCTCTTTTTCGCACACTTGCAATTTTAATTTTACAAATTTACGACCTGTATTAAAGCTTTAGTAAAGCGTTAAAAACTGAAAAAAACATAATACAAAAATAAGTAGATCCTGAATTTTGGAAACTTCTTTAACCATTTCAATGATATATCGCATATGGGTAGTATTTAACTCAATAAATTCAATTATATCGGTGTCATAGCAGTTTTTCACAAAATTGAAATTAATTAATTTTATTATTTTACAAGACTATTCCTTTAAGTTATTCATGACTAAAGTAATAACGTAGCTAAGCATTTATAGAGATGGCGTATATGTTAATCGGCAGGCAATATGCTATACGCAGTTATTAAATCCAAATTGGATACCATGCAAAACATATGTTAAAATAAATAACAGTTCGGCTCAAGTAAGTAATTCTTGTGTTATTCGTAGCGCTCGCAAATTGGGAACCGACATGTCGGCTACGGGCCTGGCGCAACCGACCAATATTTTTCATTACTATGCTAATTTCATTGTACCAATAAACGGGAATGTCCTGCGTTCCCGCAAAGAGGTTAGCTGTTTCACGAACATTTTTACTATGTCCACTGAAAAATTTAAATTCGCTCTCCGAAAGGTCGACTCGGTTAATTTGAAACTGGAATTTTTTAGATTTTCCCAATGCTTCATCCGTTTAAACGTTGAGTTAAAATGTATCAACAAAAGTAAAATGGACCAAATATTACAAATTCATTCATCGTAACTGAATTGTAAATAATTTAACTGAAGCTGAAACTATTGAAATATTAAACGAAATTACAGTTAAATTTTGAGAAAAATCGTCGAATTAATATTTGTAATGAATGCACTTTGTTCGCGTTTTAAAAACAGAACAAAACAATAGTACACATTAATCTTTCTCAGTACTGAAAGCCCGCATTGCAACACATGGTGCAAACTAATAGAACAATGGCATTACACGTGCTTACAGAATAAGCAAAATCAGTTGGGATTTAATCGACCAGTTATGAAGTGGAACAGTTGCTGTCAGCACCTGATTTAATCTGATCACTAAATTTATCTTTCTGAGTTTACGCATCTGTTATGCCTTTCTAAATCAAGATTTTTGGTTATATAGAAATACATTTTTGCCATCTTTATTAAGTAACGTCTCGACCAAGAGCATTCTGCTAGTTTCCAGCGCGATTGGCAAAACTCTACAACATTCTTTTGCAAACATATGTCAGGTATGTTGAAACAAATATCGTGCATGTGCTTCCAAACTTTTTGTTTGTTTCCCGAATTTGCATTGTAGAAATGATGCTTCCGGAAAGAGGGACGGAAATTTTATTCATGAGATTAGAAAGTTCGCAACACGAACACTCCATAGAACTTTTGTTCGCGAATTAACGGTTCATTTGTAAACAACTTTTCAAAATGTCTCATTACGTCATTTTTTCTAAAACTATAATTTTTGCTATCGCTCTGCTCAATTATTTGTTTCTTTTGAGCCATATTACTTTGTCGCTACTGTTCTTATGTCTTCGGTGTTTCTGGAGCATTCTGCGAGGTGCACACAATCCTAACAAACGAGCGAGGACCGCAGCGAGATCATCCGGACACAATCGTGTGAAATGATTCAATAGATCAATGTCGGAAGGACGCGTTGTTGTGTACACTCCCTATTTGTTCTATAATCTCTATAGAACTCTATACTATTCACAAGTTTACATATATTAATGTAAAATAAATAAATAAGTTAGTATTTTTCGAAATTCATATTATTATAATTAATCCGTATGTTTGTGAATAGGTTCTGGATTTCACTTTATATTTCCATAATTGTTTCCGAAAATCGAAAATATCTATCAAATAAGCTCAGAACATTTTATGAAAATTAATTTGTTTTTGTAGTTTAATATTCATTGAGCGTACTCAATGCAATAATTACTTGCGGATGGCAAAAGACTTTCGAAAAGTTTTCGATGAAAATCAGTCGACTGTCATTTCCTATATACAGGGCGTAGGGACTGCTCCCGAAAACGAACACAGGTGATAATACAAATTACACGTTTGATGATGGTATGGAAAAAAATCGATCCTGACCAAAAGAAATTATATTTTTAAATCGTTATATTAGCGTTATTTCGCACTATCATGCTAGTCCAGCTGTTTTTGTTATAATTATTCATTGCTGATCTTGTCTTTTAGTAAAGTAATTTATTTATTATGAAATTGTCGTGTCATTTAGCTGTACTAACATGATGGATCGTAAATAACGCTAAAAAAACGTTTTAAAATATGACTTTTTTTTAGCCAAGATCGAATTTTATTTCATCCCTTCATCAAAGGTGTCATTAGTATTATCACCAATGTTCGTTTTCGAGAGCAGTTCCAAACAACCTGTATATTATGATAAACCCATCCTGTTCTGAGAATTAACTAATCCGTTCTGAAAGCTGCAAATATCTTTTTACCGACATTTTTTCCTTGTTACATGAAAATCTTTCTATTAATTTTGATTTATAGATATTGTTATCTCATTCACATACATTGTTGATTAAGAGAAATATTTTGTACAAATAAGTAAATGATATGCAGCTCAGTGAAGAGCTTTAAATTAAAATATCGAGTCGCGGCATGGTTCAATATGAAGCGTAGCTTCAAGGTACATGATGACTGACATAGGTTGTAATTAAATATTCTTAATTAAATTTCGTTAAAATATAAAAAATAAGCCTTATATTACCATATTTAAAACCAATGTAAAAGCACAACTTCTATGTATAACTGAAGATTAGATACATAAGATCAACATTCAACGCGTGTAGATGCTTTCATAGAAAGAGCAAAATCAAAACTTTGGTTTTAGTTAGCTATTTGATTACAGAGTTGTTGCCGCAAGTATAACACCTTAGCGCATTTCATTGTGTTCAATTTAAAGCAACATGATATCATAAGGTCTTTTCGTAGAAATTTTTAATTAATAATAGTATGCAACAGATTAACGTGTCACTTCATGATAAATTACAGCTTATAAAAGTAACCCTTTACCAAATGACACCTGTTGATGTATTTATTTAATTAGAGTGAAGTCAAAATAAACAATATTTCACATGCTTCCCACCAGTGAAGGACAAAACTGGATGCAACTTCTTTGTTTCTAAAAATAATAATAAGCAGATTGTATCGTGCGCAAATCGACTTTCGATTTTTACAAGGAAATGTAGCGCAAGTCATTCTTAATAATAACCAATGATATTTAGAACAATGCCAGAGGTTTTATATGATTTTTTAAGATAGGCAAGTATGTAAGAAATTAAAAAAAAAACACAATATAAAACTTAAATGAGGATTTAATGATTACATACTACTCAAGTTTAATTCTGTGCAAGTTCGAAGTAGATTAAAATATAAACTAGTATAGCACTTGATATCATACTTTAGTTGTAGCATTTAAACTAGTAGCAAACTTTAGATGCTGAGTTATAGAATACTTCTCACCAACTTTCTTCTTATTTATAGCTAAGAAGGTTTTCATATACAAGGTGTAACTTAAAATTGAAAATACATTTAAAATGTAGTTTAAATTAACTAGATATATAAATCAGCAGAATGGTCAGCAGACAAATAACCTTCGTTAAAGTTTGAGCCAACTTTACCTTGTTCTTATGACATTTTTTTATTTCTTAATTTAATGTTACTTTTCGAAGATTATTACTAAAAACTAGTTCAGTACTTTGTAATTAATGCCTTAATATGTATAATTTTAAAATACTACATTTTTGTTTCCAGTCTCATGAAACAGAGAATATGTTAAGTGAATTTTAAACGTTTAAAATGGGGAGAAGCTTTTACTGATATCGTATCCGTTAACATTAAGGCTATAATATCTGTACTTCAACGTTTTATTAAAAAAAGAAATCTAAATAGTATGACACTTTTATTAACGTTTAAGATATTCTATTATTTAGATTTATTTGGCTGCTCAAACATTCAAAAATATATTAGACTTTATATTAGTTTAATACAGCAAGTTATGAATACAGTTGAGATACTAAATAATGTCTCTAGGTATTATTTGTGGAATGATTTATTGCAGTGAGTTAGATTAATTGACTATTCAAACCCCTTTAAAGGCCAACTCGGCTTATCAGTGACGACCAGTAGTAAGTGGCAAGCTAAACGTCCCTTTGTTTATTAAACGGTTAAATTCCGATATAGCTTTTAGCCAAATTAATAAGTATTGATTTTATAATTTTTCGTTGTATTCTCTGTTTTGTTTATCACTTAAACAGTCAACAATTTTTGGCTTCTTTGATTTCGTATTGGGCGCCATAAAATCTCGACATATATTTACATCGCTCGCGTTCGACATAAACGTTTTTAAAATTATTTATCGCTCCGAGATTGAAATTCATAAATCAGTACGCTTCAAACAATATTCGCGATAATCAGTAAATAGTGAAAAGTAAATAATCCTTTTTGATAGTTTGAGATGCGGGAAATAAAACTAAAATTTAAATATTCTGTATAGTAAACAGTGCCATAAAACATACTTAAATATAAGATACAGTATCTCACCTGGAATCATTATTTAAGGATTAAATGGTTTGAATATTGTGATTAGCACATGCTCGGTTAAAACTCTGAAAAATCAAAATATAATTACGTTCACGTCTGTAAGAACATTAGAGACATTTGCCTGTTAAAATAGATAAATAAATACAAAGCAGACAATGAACTACAAAAGTTTCAGTTGAACTCTATACACTGGACTGAAATATTGGCATTAAAGTTGTTAACTAATATATTAAAACTCTACAACAAATGTTTGCTTTGTTATTAAAAAATCATGCTAAGAAGATCGATGTATATTCTTTCCGATCTACATAAAGAGGCTTTCCATAGTAGAATATTAGAAAAGTTTTTCGATCGCCTGAATGGTACACCGACGTGAGACACAAATATTGCAGCGGAGGCAGGGATAATCTCCTGGCTTCGTGCCAGTTTACAATATGTAAGCGTAGTTTTCAATAGAGCAGTTTGGGTAGGTACCCAATAGTATATCGACAATTAAGAGGCGTTCGCTGTGATTATCGACTTGTATAGAACTAGTATGGGAATGCGTTGCTCGTATAATACAAGGTGGAATACCGATGCACTATTGTGTAGAACTATTCGATTTGTGGTGCAATTAAAGACGGTGTTCAAGTTTTATTGCATGCATATTGCTCGCCATTATGATGTTGTATTAGAACGGATCTGTATTATTGTTGAATCGTTATTGTGTGCAGTACAATATAAATGTTCAGAAACTGGATTATATTAATGTACAAGTTTTTTTTTTACCTTCGTGGCTTTATTAGTATTAAAGAGCTTCGCGGGGATTGTGTGTTGGAATAATTTTTTGAAATTATTACATACTCTATTAGCGTTATATAACTACAGCATTGCTTTTGATGAAAGTCTAACGAATAGTCTATATTCTGACAAAATATACAAAAGGGCATCTACGCCAAAATAACGTTTTAAGTCACAAACTTTGATGTGGGTAGGAAATGTAAAGGCTTGATGAGTTAAAAACAGATAGTGAATGATGTCATATCAAATTCAAAAAGTGGAAATCAAATGTTGTTTCTCTGTAAGATTATTAAAATTCTAATGAAATCTCTTATATAACATTATAAATTATGAATATAATTCACTTACTTATGATTATTTTATAAATATTAATAACAATATGGTGTCACTTAACTTCAGTTTTGATTACATACTGGTCGAAAAACTAATACGTGTTAATTTCATCAATATTCCTTTTAAAAACAAACTTATTATAACTATTGTTTGTCACAAAAAACTTCAACTCTATTAGTAGCTGTCATAGCTTTCAAAAAGGATTCTCATTTATTCGCGTCTCGACAAGACAAACAGGAAGACATGAATCATCGCCAAACATTGTCGTTACAACGTACATGGATACAGGAAGTGGGAAAATACTCTATCATTTAGCTAGCCTGCTTCCGCAGGATATGAAGGCTGTATCGCCATGTCTTCACGTCTCCCTAACGATCTGTCTGAAACCTTTTTCTAGGGTAAGTGAAGCGATGACTATGTGAATTTGATGGACATAATTTTTCTACGAATATATAGTAGTATACTGTCATAATAAATACATTAAATTAAGCTTAGTTAAATTTATTTTGACAAGAAATATAAGGCTTATTCTCACAAATTAGTAATACATAGGAGTTAGGGCAATGAGAATCATATATACTAAAATTAAATTCTATATTATTATAAAATAATACAGATTATCTGTACTTTAAGTGAAAGTAGTTAAAATTAAATACATATTCTTATAAACGAGAAACTATTGAATGAATATTTTGAATTTAAAACTTACTATATATTGGAATACATAATCTATACTTACTTACATATTATTTATATCTTACTTATTTAACCATAAGTGCAAAAAAAATAAGATCGATATCATTTTATTTTTTAACTAGCGAACATTTAAATATCTAAGGAAAATGATCAAAATAATTTCTTATCATTGTATGAGTAATTTTTATTTCAAATCTCTGACATAGCAATTTTTATGATGTTTCGAGTTATCGTGTAGTATTCTAATATTATATTTTTTAATTACCAACATAAAACGTATTAAAGCTATTCAAATTTTAGTACCATTTGCATTCACGTCCCTGTAGCAGTAAAACAGAAACTCATATTTTTAAATATTTTTATTGCTATTTTTATGGAAATTAAATTGTATTATTTTGTTAAACGTAAACTTTATATACCGTCCTTGTAATAGTTGGATTCGCATTTAGATGCATACAAATTAAAAAGTTATTAATGACCTAATTAAAATGTTAATAATTGAATTATATTAATGTTAATGAAAAATTACCAGGAAAAGCACTGCATTTATGATAGTAGTGTATTTAACGTGAACACATGTTTTATAATTATAATTTTTAATTTAAAATGATAATAATTTTTAAATATAATTTTATGTACGAACAAAGAAATTGATTTTGTTCTTGACCTATAATTTTTTATCTTCCTTTATAAATATAGTCGTGGAACATGGTGTGTTAAAGAGGGTTAACAAATTAAAGGCCTTATTAACTTTCAATAAACAACAGAATTTTATTAATATATATTTAAAGTTATGAATTCGTAGCTTCTCCCAACGCCTTCGCGTGCCTTTACTTTAATTTTTACACATTAGGTTTACGCATTATTGGTCTTTTAGTAACGGCCCTTAATATTTTTGTAAATATATTTTAGTCCATAGCCTATACAACACTGAAAGAATTTTTCAAATCGAACTATAGATTTCTAAGATTAGCACGTTCAAACAAACAAACAAACAAAGTTTATAATATTAGTATAGATTAAGACAAAATTACTTTTGCGCTTTTTTGTTTAAATTGTTAAATAATACAAATTGTTTTATGTTATTTCAGTGATAATTAGTGATTCATGATTGCAATAAATTTCTCTGATTAACAATTAAAGAAGTAAAATATTTATATTTTGCGGCTTTTAGTTGTTTCAAGGTCTCATTTAATATTAAACAACTTTATCCATCTGCATAAGATTTTATCATTCAGAATGGAGAAATCCCATCTGTGACGTCTTGTTGAACTGATAACCCCAAGCAGAAACCAGTTATAAATAATACCCTCGAAATTTATGTTAAAACGTTGACAAGGGTATACACGGGTGACCGACAAACATACAATATCAAGCGGAAAATTCCTAGAAGCCATTTAACTTTATTTAACACAATACGAAATTATTTAATATTGAATATGTACGTAATTTTTGATTAGAAAGTGATCAACAAATATAGAATAAACGTAGCTTTATCAATACTGATAATGAAGACAGTAGCAAAAGATCATTTTGTTGCATTACAAAATTTAATAATATAACGTAATTAATATATAGTAATTAAGGATAATCTCTATAACGCTATCAGCCAAGGCGTAGCCAGTTCAAGCTACGTCACAGCAATTTTTAAAAATCTTGTTTGTCAGGATCGTAGCAAGTAGAAAGCCGTAGTTTCTGACTACCATTACGTGACAAAGACTTGAATATATTTTATTTAACATTACAATTTCTACTAGTATGTTTTTCGACAGTCATATAAAATTCGGGTACCAACCACCACTCATAGACAGAAGCGTTTTAACTCTTGTCTGTGAATGTGGATAGTGCTTGATAGATAATTGTCGCTAGAATGTATTATGAATTAATTTCTTTTGGCACTTAAAAGTAATATCAACTATATTCTTGTGAGCTGTATGACCGTCTTATCAGAAGTTTCATTTGTTCAAGCCCTGGAGAGCACGTCGTGTCTATTAGTTAACGTCACTGTTATGCGAGCTGGTTCGGTCAGCGCATAATATCCGTGCGGAAGTGTCATGACTGCCGCCTCGTCTGACTGATGTTACTTCGCGCGACACACGATCGCCAGAACGTGCTCTTTGTACAAAATATAAGAAAATCACATACATTATAGCCTTGTGTTTAGGGCGACTTACTTTGTGTTACTTCGACTAGTCGTTTACTTCACCGCGCGTGGCCCAGTGTTGCAATTTGTTTCGCATCTAGTATAAATGGGTGACAAGAATTAGGCCTGGAGAAAATTCTAAGTTAGATCAGTAAAGGTCGATATTTTAATAATTATATCTATAACAGAAACAAAGATAGTAACTAAATTTGTTTTCATCTATACTATCTATACTAATATTATAAAGCTGAAGAGTTTGTTTGTTTGATCGCGCTAATTTCAGGAACCGCTGGTCTGATTTGAAAAATTCTTTCAGTGTTCGATAGTAAATTTATCGAGGACGCTTATAGCCTATATTATACTTTCAAAAAATAGGTGTCCTTATTATAAGTCCAATAGTGTAAAGCAAGGTGTAAAAAGTGAAATTAACGCGACGAAGTCACTGGGTGAAGATAGTTATAGAACATAAATCGACTATTGATTAAAGATTTAATATATAAGGCACACTATGCTTTTAATGATGCACATGATTCCACGATGTCAGAAGATCACAGACTGTACTTTGAATTTTATATGCATCTTTCTACATACCACAAAATAAAGAGGTCGTGGCTATGAACGTAATATGTACATATTCTGTCACTTCTAAGATCGTAATGATAGGAATTAAAGTTATTATTTCAAATAATTAATGGCATCGCCATATTAGGCTCCCCTCTAGTCTATTAAAAGAATTTGCAAAGAAAAATTAACAAATATAGACATTCTTTTACTTTCAATCAACTGTTCTTCTAGATGGAAGTACAAGTTCCTTCGCGTTAAAACCAAAATGTTGTTAATTTTTAAACGGAATTGTATAATTCCAATATAATCCAGGAAAATCTATTAAATAGTATTGTATTGTATGAGATCGTTACCAGAACGTGCACTTAAATGAAAATTTCAGTATCGGTTCATACACGCCAGCAGTCCATTACCTCTCCAACAATGAATCCATTGTGTGTTCTTATTTTATGTTAGCTCAAAATTATTATTAAGTAAACATATATAAATTCACAGCATGATAACAGTGGCAGAGTGTAGCCATTCTTCATTTGAAACGCATTGTTCCTATAACCACCACCCGAGTGCAATCTTAAAACGACAATAATATATTTATGAAGGAATGCCAACCGTGACGTTTTTGACTTAAAATATGGTTATATCTTTGTTATATTACTCCGTCTAAGTTATTCGAAATATTGATCATTGGTATTAAAAATTTAATATATTCGAAGCATCAATCAAAATAAATCATT
>JAOSYY010000003.1:9330098-9350071 GCA_025727935.1 Hebomoia glaucippe
ATTTGACGTTTACAGGTGGAAAGAACACAAAGGACAGTAATGGTGGCTTTGACTTCAATACAAATATTTCCGAAAGCTAGTGAGAGTTATAAGTCATAAGTTTTTATATGTATGTATGTATGTATTTAGAAATATTTTAAATTATCTTCTTCGTTTCTGTAGATATTATTTTATATAAAGGTATTAAACATTGAAAGAGACTACGTATACGACATGGATAGATCCAATTTAACAAATTGCAGGTACATTTTCTTATTGTAAACACAGCTTTTGTTAACAGTCTTACCTGAGGGCTTGTTAAGGCATACTATTAGTTTCTTTAAACCGTAATATAAAGAATGAACTTATTATTCATAAAATATTATTTTTAGCATCAAATTATGAATGTGAATATTAAAGAATTTCAAGATATTCACAAAGAATCTCTTAAAACGTTTCAAATGAAAGTACATATATTTGGTATAAGAAAATATTTATTCAATGGCAACACATTTTACCTACGGGAGTATGTTAAAGCCGTTTTTTATTACACTTCAAAGCGTAAGATTGAATTTTTCTAGATGAAACAGACACTATTGAATGGACCCCTTATGCTTTGATATATAGGTAGAAATGTTCATATCTATATATTATGATATAATCACATAAGCATCAATAGCGAGGGAGAGTAATGTGAAAATTTTTACACGCCGAAAACTTGTTCCAATGTTTTATCAGCATATATTTTGATAATAATGAAATCGAAACCGATTTTAGTACTATGTCAGATTAACCTTAGTAGTTTTACAATCGCGATCCCGTGGCCTTGTGGAGGACGGTGGAAATGTCGGAAAGCTGGGAAGATTTTAGTGGCTATTCCCGTCAAGTAGTTTGAGAGCCTATGTAGGTCGTCCGCAGAGTAACTTTGGAAGGGTGAGCTCCACATAACCGGCTAGCGGTATACTTAATGCATTTCCTCCACGTAAAAAAAGAAGGTCCTTTTTTGATAATTAAGCTAGGGACAACTTTGTTTTATTATCATCATTGTCGTTATGTAACTACATGTAAATCTACACGAGAGAAAACGCGAGAAAACTACCTAAAAATAAATATAGGAATAGAAGTTTTAATAAACTTTGTTATCGTGTATAAGGTTTCAAGGCATCCTCCATTATTGCTTGCATAAAAATTGTAGGGATTATCATTATTTATGTCAATGTAAATTATTATATCTTATCAAACATTTGATTAATTTGGACATCGTCATTCTAGAAATTCTTTGATTTTATACGACTTTATTGTCAGAAGATTATCAATTACCAATTCCTCAACTCAGATTTTGATAAGAAACGTCTGATATCATAATTATGTTATTATTTTTCAACAAATGGCACAATATTTACCTTCGTCATCTTATTACCTACTACTTTCCTTAACTCAGTTGTTGCTATTGGATATATAGCTAACAAACCTAGATTTCTATATGCTTATAAACTTTTCGTAAATGCCCGCATGAAGTCGATAAAGTTTTACGACTTCAAAGGTATGGCACCGCATAAAAAACGAACAAACTAATATTCATAATCATATTAGATAAAAGAGAGGAGCATTTTAAGTAGCCTTCAATTTCAATAAGTGTTTCAGTACTCCATTACAAATAGAGCTTTCCATTAATGTTAAAAAGAGTCGAACAACTAGAAAAAAGTATCATCTATTGAAGAAAATATATTCGCAGTAGTTTCTGCTTGTTCGAGGCGACCGGCGACCTCATTCAATAAGCAAATCTCATTAGCATAGAAATGGGAGTCATTAACGATCGATACTACCCTTTTTAGGGCTCCCAAGCTCTCTGACCTGAACAGACTAAGGTAAAGTTTGTAGGAATGTTATTCGTGAGTCGACCCTAATGTACTAAATTACTTTTGAAACTTACCTTATAAGTTTCTGTTGTTCCGTAGAACTATATCGCATGAGTGGATAATACAAGGATAATAATATAAATTCTGAGTTATGTGTTGAAGTTGATTATGATTAAGCAAATTTCAGACTACCAAGGGACCAATTTATGTGCACTTAATAATCTTAACTTGTAGTTTAGTTCAACTACAATTCTACAAGTTTAGGATGGAGTTTAATCTTAACACGCATGGCTAAGTAACGCAATTTCACATTGTCGGTGGCAACTTGTAATATATAATATTGTATGCACCAGATATATACTTTGAAGAAAGGACGTCTATGATATATGGAGACTTTTAGGGTTTCGACCAAAAACGGCTAATTGTGATTAGCTGAGATCGCGGGTGAAGTTCACTAAAAAACTCAAATTTAACAAAATAACTGACGCTTTTATATCAGTCGACTTACTATAATTTAGCGTGTTACCAAATTATCTTTGGTTATTGAGTTCTTATAAGTACAATTTGACTAAGATATATCAACTAGACATTGGCTAAAAACTATACAGTTCTATTTTTTTTTTTCGGAATTTGTCTATTCTTTTAATTAAGTAATATTACTGGCGAAGGAGTATCTAAGTCGATTCAGTCTTTAGATATCCTGCGCCCTACTTGTTGCAAATAAATCACTTATTTGTAACAACGTCAAAAAGTGAATTCCGACGTCCGCTGGATCACACATTTGTCTCTTTTTCGTTGACCAATTTTATTTAATTCTCAACCAAACTAATACCTTTTTTGCTATTTTTTCCGTGCTCATTCGAAACTGAAACGTCTAGTGTGTAACAACAACAGAGTGTGTTACTATGGGCTCTTAAGTTAATAATATAAAGTGTTCCGATTGCTGTTTCAATATTGATTGATGCACATTTATAATTCGTAATAATACAGATAAAATGTTTGATTAATAAAATGCGTTGTAATAATTACAAAACGGATTATGCGCGCCAGTTGTGATAATTTGATTCATATCAATGTATTGCTGTGGTTCCTGATGTTTATTTAATAGATTGTTTGAGATACCGATTGTTTGTTGCCGGTATAAACGAATTTGTTTATTTCGTTGTAAGTTAAATTTATCCTCCCACGTATATACATAAAAAGTAGATGATCGTATTACATTAACATATAATACATATATAATGTATGCAATTTTATAAATATTAAAAAAATATGTTTTACGACTTGAGAGTATGGTGGTAAGCAATGATTAAAAATTATAGCAACTCTAGTTTAAAGATATACGCAACATGTCACCTTTATATTAATCAAACTTATTATAGACGATAATGAATAATTTATAATTTATCCATTACTACATACTTTAAAATATAAAAAGAAACAGATAATTATAATTGTAAGACGTCAATTTCCTTAATTCGCTCTTGACACAATTTCGTTCATAATGTACGCTTAAACGTTACTATCGACAATGGAAACTAATAAAGAAGCTTTTCTAATTAAAACTTGGATGTATGTGTCGTGTGATAACGTTGTATTCTTGTTAACACAGACATCGAACAAGTGAAGACGTGTCAAACACACGCACGCTATTCACCCAGCAAGTTCTCATTACGACTAGGAAAAAGAACATAGGATTCATGAGTTGGCACGTATTTATGGTACCCAATTATTACATTGGCATTCATCCAATGCAATTTCGGAACTAAACACGGCGTATTCTGCCGAAAATTCGAGTTCTTTTTCAACCTAACCTTTATTCGCCTTTGAAGCACCGGGACTCCATAAATTACAAATTGGCTGATCGTTGCGATATAATAAATTATTCCCGTAGAACTCAAGAAATACGGAAACTCAAGGTCGTTCTACATATGTCACTGATAATCTTTTATTTGGAATTGTCAAAGATTAGCACTGTACACATTTATATTCTTAATAATGTGGGTCGATATAATTGTTGGCGCTATGCAATATTATTTAAAAAAAAATCGTAACATAATCACAGTTGGTCCATTAGTAAGCGAACATTTTTATTTGATTGATAAAAAAGTCCTTGCATTGAATAAATATTGCAATTACTTTATCAGCTAAAAATATGGATTAAATACTGGATGAAACAAAAATCTCGAATAAACATTTTGTGTTCTTTTTTAAATGTTATTAATACGGCATGGTGTTTTATACTTTTTAATTACTTCGTAATAGAGGCGCTAAATTAGCAGTGCCCGTGTAATAGTCAGAATCCTAATTGTCGGAATATTTGCTCCAATTAGATATTGATAGACGAGCATGATTTTCAGTTGATTGAAGACGATAATGAATCTATCATATTTTTAATAAAAAAACAACATTGATAATGCGTATAATGATAACTAATGTCAGATTTCTTTATTTCGTATCTAAAGAAATTGAAAACTCTTTTTCATGTTAACTTTTAAGATAATATTCTTAATATAATAGATAAACTTAATAATGTCTCTTTAAGTAAGCAAGTACGAGACGCTTGAAAATGAAATCCCATTTTTTTTATAAATCAACGTTTTAATATCGTCTTATTCATAGAACTAAAAATATACTATCGCGGTCCTAACAAATTACTAACACATCTCTCACTACGTTCAATATACAGTATAAATTTAAATACTATCCAACGACCACCAAATACTCAAATTTGGAACATAATTTATAGAGACAATTTTATAAAAAATAATAATCTTTGCATTTTTCATATAAATAACAACGCTACATTTAATTTATTAGAGATTCCTGCACTTTTCTTCATCTATAGTTCTACATGTATGCCTATATTATTATTATTACCAGAATCTTTTTACATTTATGACATAACCACCCAAGAATAGATTTGGATAAAATTTAATACAGCTTAATTGACGCATAGAATATATGTTTGTTTAATAAAAAGTTCTGTTATGTCAAAGTGTTCTAAATCGTAGTACGCTGCTAGTGTAATAAAAATTTTATGAGAACTAATATTTTATTTTATTTTAAAAATTAGTATGTTATATTAGTTGCAACAATCTCTGAATTTAAGCATTCACTCAAACTATAAAACTGACACAAGTGAACGCAGTGTGTTCACTTCACTTTAATGGTACGATATAAACTTGTCTTATTTTGTAGATATTTTTCGCTCCCTTCTCTATATTTAAGAGGATATCACATTGTTATATTGAAACTAAATTGAAATTTCTACGATCCACTTGAAATATTGAAGAACGTACTTACATAATCTCTTTCGAAGAAAAGTATAACTAAGAAAAGTCGGGGATTTTCTACCCTTTTTCTAACACTAAAGAATCCGAACGACACTTCAAAGGAACTTATAATCATGAATTATAGGCAAACCGTAAAATAAGTTACGATACCATTATAATACATTACATTGGAAAAGTTTTTTAGTTCTATGAAAAAGTATAGTCTAGTAGTAGTAGTTTTAATGTTGACTCCAGCAGATAATAAATGTGGTCATACATAACCGTGTTTAGCTGGTGGTATGTTAATGCCACTAATAATAGGCTAATAATATAAACCTATGTACTTTGACGGTGTAGTATTTCTTCGTCCTCTCCTAACTATGAAGACCCATATTAATGTAGAGCACTTTAAACAAGAATTGTCTTTAATTCCAAAAATTGTCATTTGAACTCCCTCGGAAAAATATAAGTACCTTTCGGGTTCAATTACTGAGAATGAAAAAAATATAGTTGGCAGCACCGCTTGTCCAATTCCACAAACAGAAAATGGATATAGGTGACCACAGCGGAAATCCGAGCGACTACGTAGAGCGTAATGTCAGGCGTGGGTTAACTAATTGGGTGGGGCGGGTCGGATGTGCGAACAAGGCAAATGAAGATTTATCATCTCTCCGGTCCTTGGACACCGGCCACCGGTCACCGGTCATACTCTACATAATATAATATATTATTTTGATTGTACGTAAGGCAAGAAATGTAACGTCGCAGTAAATTTTATACTTATTTTACCTTATCGCTGAATATATATTATATAGTTGGACAAATCACATCTCTTTTTCTTACGTAGGTCAATAGCTTAGCTATAATAGAAGCTAATCCGGCTGCTATTGATTAATCCGAAAAATATAATTTTATAATTTCGTTATGAGTAATGCATTAGCGCAAATACTAAAACAGCGAAACTTTGTTTTATGATAATTAAGTCTATAGTTATATTCAAAGACTACTATAAAGTCATGGCTAGTAATATTATTTGTGTCTTGCACAAAATAAAGCTGTATAATTTTTATCAATTCATAATTGTATAGTTAGCTTATTTTTCGATAATGGAAGAAGATAATCAAAATAATAAAAAATATTATTGTACTTAAGGTGCCCTGCCATGTTGCTCTGATTAAGTTTATGTAAAGTAATATGGATTCATTTTATGTTAATACTGTAAAGTATAAATCTGATTTAAATATTATATAGAAGTAGTGTTTTCGTTTAT
Organism: Hebomoia glaucippe; assembly: GCA_025727935.1. Lineage (NCBI taxonomy): Eukaryota > Metazoa > Arthropoda > Insecta > Lepidoptera > Pieridae > Hebomoia > Hebomoia glaucippe. Next base: position 9,336,482 of record JAOSYY010000003.1, read on the forward strand.
CTTAGAAATAAAAATAAACTAACAAAAACTATGCATTAAAATCATATTATCTACCAATACTTATCCATAAATGTAATCGTATTCGAAGCAAAATTTTTATATTTGAAATTATAGAAATAACTGCCTATACCCCCGTCCTTGAAGAAAAAAGAAAGCTACTTTAATAAAATGTTTTATTGGTAACTGTGATATTTTCTGTGAGTGAAGTTAGACGAATATTGTTTTAATATCTTGACGCAAATGTTAAATTATGTCAGTTACCGATAAAATATGGTTAGGTCGTGCTACTGGTCCCCGACCGTAATACCAGTATTTACAATAAATTTCATAGAAAACTTCTTTCTATATTTTTCATGGAACTTTGATCAAAACTGGATTTTGATTTGACATGGGTTAACTCTTATAAAAAAATAAACAGTTGTCTTCCATTGTTTGGTTGCATCAAAAAAATCATATTAAAGGTAATGAAACAAACAAACTTTCACATTTGTAAATTTAATAATGCAGTTAGTATATTGTCTTTTTAAGTAGCGAACCACAAAATTTAGAAATCACATCTTCTGGCATCTACTTTCGGGTTTCTGTGTCTATTGGCGATTTTAATAAAATGTAATAATGTGTTACCATAAGCTTGCGACCTTGTTTCATTAATTTTCGTAATCACACCTAAGACTGTTATAGATCTGGAGATAGAAGAGAGTACGTATGAAATTTACTCATCTAACCGTAGAGTAATATGATAATCTATATATTTTATTTTTAATTTTAAATAAGTATCAAGTGACGTGTGAAACGGTTCAATATTTAAAGGTGTGTTGTACATAATAGATTTCAGAACAACACAATAAAAAGTATTTTAAAATGAGTTTATAAAACAACTATAATTAAATATATAAAAATATAACGCATTACATTTTATACATATTGAAACATCAATGCCAATGTTATTACATAATATTTATCACGTAACAAGAACGCAAAGTTCAACTTTGCCCGTAGAGTGCTGGAACGAATACTTCCACTATGTGTCTAAGATCAAAGTCGTTTGCAGCGAATTTAGCGGCCGTGTCTCTGAACGTTTCGTTCTCCCAGAGAGCATTGTAGAGCTTCTTATATTCTTCACTACGCAGACCGTTCACGGCGGTAATGAACTCCTCGTTTTCGGACATTTTTTTAGTATACAAAGAGTCTAAGGTAGATTTTGGAAGAGCGTTCATGAAGTCAGTGAGGAATGAGCTCATTGTCGTACCGGTTACCGAGAGTTTTGAGTCCCTGGTGTAGGCGCCTTCTCCAAATCCGTCTCTAGTTACATTCGTGTTCATTAAATCTGAAACGAATACCGAATGTTGTACATAGCTGAATGCTTCTACTCGTATAACCAATTTGACCTCATAATGTATATTTGAAGCAGAAGATTTTTGTAAATTAACATTAATGAGTGATGGGCAGTGAAATCAGTATATGCTGACTCTTTCCCATGTAAAATTAAATAAAATATATGTCATGTAATTACCGACTAAAAGTTGGAAGCGATCCATGTAGTACGCGATGAAAATGTCTTTTCCTTTCAAATAGGTATCCAGCTAAAAAAATACATTTATAAATAAGAGTCCGAGTTATCCATAATAAAGAAAAAAGGAATGCCGACTTATGTCGAGCTCGGTTCGTAGAAATACGTACCTCTTTAAATTCAGTCATTTTTTGGAAGTCTTGATATATCTGGAGAATGTCTGTTTTGTCGAGGAATTCTAAACTGCTTTTGAATTCCGGGAACTTCAGGTAAGCTGCAACTTGATTGGCGAAATCCTTGCCCACTGCGTCAACAATGAGTTCCAAGAACTCATCAAACTGGTTTTGGAAAGAAAAGTAAATGGGAATGTTCTGACCAAATAGTGCTGGAGCTAGTTCTTCAATAACGTACTTCACGTCAAAATCGCTTTTGAGCAGCGTCTCGCTTATGTTTTTGAAGGTTTCATTTTCCCAGAGAGTGTTGTACAGCTGCTTCCATTCGTCACTTTGTAGAGCTTCGACGGCTGTCCTGAATACTTTATTGTCGGCCATTTTAGCGTTGTACAAGTAACGCAATTGTTTTCTCGGAAGCAAACTCACGGTGTCAATGATGCAAGTCTTCAGGGTCCTTCCTGTGATCGGGTGACGCCGTACTCTCTTAGGATGGGCCACCCCAGTTTTTGCAAATGCCTTAGCATCTTCGTTTAATACATCTGAAAGCAATTTGATGTAAGCTAGAGCGTACCATTTTGATGCATAAAAGGTGTGTGAAAAATTTATGCAAAATATCTTTCTTACCAATCATCACTTCGAAGCGATCAATCCAATAAGCAATGAAAATGTCGTGTTTCTTTAAGAAGGTGTCCACCTGGAAATAGAATTGAATATTTATAGAGGAAACTGTACAACGCCTCGACAAATTATTACACTTATACAGATTAGTACGACACCCACCGCTACAAAATCGGGCACTGATCCGAGCTTTACATATGTTCCGATTAAATCTGCTTTGTCAATCTCAGCCACAGCTTGTAAGAACTCTGGGAAAGTCATATAGGCCATAGCCAGCTGACGTACGAAGTGGGGTCCTTCTAAGTCTACGATGATATCTAAGAACTCGTCAAATTGCATTTGGAATGAAACATAGAGGGGAGTATTCTGTCCGAAAATGGCTGGAACTAAATTTTCTAGAATATATTTAATGTCGAAGTCTCTCTCAGCTAAAGCACTGGTAACAGTCTGGAAAGTTGTGTTTTCCCAAAGTGCGTCGTAGAGCTTTTTGAATTCATCGCTCTTCACAGCTTCTATGACACTTCTGAATGATTCATCGAGTGCCATTTTCTCGTAAAACAAAGCACGCAATTGTCTTCTCGGGAGCATACTGACGGTGTCGACGATGCTCGTGTACAGGGTTCTACCAGTGATCGGGTGACGGCGTTGTCTCCTTGGGTGCGACAAAGCCGATGCTCCGGGGTTGTTGGCGTTCACCTTGGCTGCAAATTCAAGTGATCGATGTTAAGTAATTGTGTAACTAATGTGTAACACATTTTTCATTTATCCATACTAATGTCGGTTATGGTAATGAACAACGTCAAAAACGAATTTTAAATAACTTCAATAGCCACTGACAAAACGTCTTAAAGATATAATACAAAAAAAATATTGCAATATTTACCAACGAATTGTTCGAAACGGTCGATATAGTAGTCGACATCGACTGTGTATTTCTTCAAGAAGTCGACAATCTGAAAAATAAAGTTTAATAAGAAATATTGCCCGTACCTACTCATGCAAAATGTTAAAAATAAAGTAATGTAATATCTTTAAATATAATCTAATTAATATAACAAGAAACTTCCTTATGGCTCAAATAATAAACTACCGAATACTCACCGCCTTGTATTCATCCAAGTTCTCCAAATCGCTAGCCAACTGCTTTAGGTCAATCGGTTTGTCGATGGCGTTTAACCCTCCCTGGAATTCAGGAAAGGCCATATAAGCGCCAGTTTGCCGTCCAAAATGGGCTCCTTCTAATACGACACAGATTCGCAGGAACTCCTCGAAATGACTTTGAAAAGTCTTTTGAGGAGTCGCCCACACCAGGCCCACTAGGCCCAAGACTAATATTGAAATTTTCATGTCGCTCTTCTCAGTGAAGTTATTCTGTGTTCACAGTAGATTTGCCTACTCTTATATACCTCCCGAATTATCGTTCCCCAATTATATATCTTAAAATTATGATTACAAATCTTGATCAGATATACAAATTGTCTTAGTGGAACATGACTTGACATTAAATTTCCAAAAAGACAAAATCGCTTACGAAAGTCATTCATATCTAATAATTAAGGTAATAGGGTGTTTATTGGGTGTGACTTATTTATTAAAGTATAATAATTACATTTGAATGCAGCTGTTGGTGGAGGAAAAAAATAATAATTTTCTGATCAAAGTTTGTTTTTGGTGAAATGAGAGCATTTTTTTAACTTGCAATGTTATTAATATTGTTCCATATTTATTGTAGATTATATTTTTAAATGTAATTTGTTTTTTTTTTGCTAAACTTACTAATTTGAGTATATTATAAAATAATTATATCATAATGTAAAAAACTAATTCAAGTGTAAATTTGTTTATGTTTAAGTGTTATTTGACCTTTGTGAAGGTTTTATTATTCATACCAAATGTAATCAATTTCGAACTCGATCAGAGACCATCGTATTTTTGAGGAATTGGTTCTATTTACATTTATTAGGGAGCATACTATTCCTGTCTTTACGTATTGTAGGTTTAAAGGATATTCTTTACTGATAGATGATTATTCTCTCGAATAATCAGAGTCAGCTCTGTTGTTATCAGCTATAAACCTGATCTAAAACTTTTTCAGCCTTCATTTAATTTATGAAATTTCTAAATCACTAGCGACAAACAGCTACTTTAACATAACGTTCATTAGAAAAGACTGATTTTGGTAAATGGTCGTTTAAAAGAGTTAATAGTTAATTAATGATAAATAAATAAATTTTAAGCAATATTTTATTTAAAATCCACAATTATTAGTTTTAATTTTTGTTAAATATTTATTGGCAAAAAGTAAATTGATGTATTTATAGATATTACTAATTGCCTGAATTTTTACTTTCTAAATTGAAAGTCTGTATAACATCACGGTTGCCGCATATACCTAAGTATTATTGGTTATAATCATTGTAGTAGACAGATCAAATAACATTTTTCTAATATCACATTACATAAATATGAAAGTTAAAAAATATGTTTTATGCTGACAAATGTAATATTTAACAATTAATATACTTTGATTAAGTGATAGATATCTATACCCATACAATAGATAACTATTAACTGATAAACTCTTAAATACATCAGCTGTACATATAAATAAACTTGAAATGTCGGCTTGTAATATAAAAATAACACGATTTTTCTAAGTGCATATGCATTTGCATGCAAAAATAATACGGTAATTATAGCAGAATCAAAATTTATAATTTTTTTGCCTGTTTGTGTGTTGGTTTCGGCTAATCTCTGAAACGACTTTCTCTAACAGATAGCTGATGTTACGATGCATATAATTAGGTTACTTTTTTTTAATTCTGTCCGGCTCACGTAACGCCATTCGTAGATGGAAAGCTCGTGAAGTGCCGTAATCCTAGCATAAAACTTCAGTGTATGACTTTACAAATGCTAAAAATAAAATTGTTGAAACATATTACTGATAAATTAATCATGTCACGGGTCGCGGTGTCATCTACCGTTAAGTAAATCCAAACTTCTCTGCTGGTTACTAATATAAAAAGCAACCTTTTCGTTACCATTAGTTATTCAAATGACCTCAAATATTAATTTGATACTGTTTCGGATTAAAATATGATGTTAATAATTATTATTATAATAGCTACAATGAATGGTGCTCCATTTTTTCTGGTACAAGAGCTTATTCTCTAATACTAGAAGTCGTTATTACAGCACCAGTAATATGTGCTAAGTAAGTAAGAAGTGAAATTCTTGAAACCAGACAGATGTTATTAAGCGCGTCTGGGAACACACTTTGAATGTGTAGGTAAACAAAATGTCTAATTTCCATGGGAATGCTGAAAATCTAACATAGTTTTATTAATAACTAGCTTCTGCCAATGGCTTCGCTCGTGTTCATTTCGATTTATACACCTTTGGTTACATTATTGAACCATTAAGGATCCCTAATTTTTATGAAAGAATAGCCTTCCTCGATACATGTACTATCCAACACTGAAAGAAATTTCAAATCGGACCAGCGGTTCCTGAGATTGGCGCGTTCAAACTAACAAACAAACCCTTCAGCTTTATAAAATTAGTGTAAATGTATTAATAATTAGTTATACTCCAATTCTATTGATGTACATACATTGTGGGAGATTCCGCTCTGGACTACGACAAATTTACAGCTCCTTACTACACTGTAATGTGCTTATTTCGTTTTCGAAACTGAATAATCTAGAGGGATGTGGCGCCCTGGGGCTTAGTATCTTAATTATTTTACCACTTCCCCCATGTGTTCAAAAACGTTAGTTCCTATAAGTATGCATACCGTAATAAGTAAATGTAATCATGTACAAATGTATCGCACATATAGGTTAGTAACAAAAAACGTGAGTGAAACTGAAAAACGCTCCATGTCAAATTTATAGAATAATGGTCTAGACTGATAGTGTAATAATGAAGAAATAAAAAAAGCACATTTTATTACCTATGTTCAGGTTTCTTTTTCTAATAATAATGTGCGATGGCAAGGTAACAAAAGTGTTTTATTCATTTTCTTAAGCGTGGTGGGCAGTTTTATAGTTAATATGTGGATAGAAGAGAGTTCGTTCCAAATTTACACATGAAACTATGGACTATCTCGTAGGGTACTTTATTTTGTATCTAAATAAATTCATCTAATTATTAGTTTAGGTAACAAGTTAAATGTAAAACTATTTAGTATAATATACCTGATAAATATCACGTCTCATAAAAAGAAAGTAAAAGTATTATTTTAAAAAGAGTTTAATTAACAACTATAAATAAATATAACAAATTACGTTTTATATATATTGTCACATCAAAGCCAATGTTAATACATAATATTTATTACGTAACAAGAACGCAAAGTTCAACTTTGCCCGTAGAGTGCTGGAACGAATACTTCCACTATGTGTCTAAGATCAAAGTCGTTTGCAGCGAATTTAGCGGCCGTGTCTCTGAACGTTTCGTTCTCCCAGAGAGCATTGTAGAGCTTCTTATATTCTTCACTACGCAGACCGTTCACGGCGGTAATGAACTCCTCGTTTTCGGACATTTTTTTAGTATACAAAGAGTCTAAGGTAGATTTTGGAAGAGCGTTCATGAAGTCAGTGAGGAATGAGCTCATTGTCGTACCGGTTACCGAGAGTTTTGAGTCCCTGGTGTAGGCGCCTTCTCCAAATCCGTCTCTAGTTACATTCGTGTTCATTAAATCTGAAACGAATACCGAATGTTGTACATAGCTGAATGCTTCTACTCGTATAACCAATTTGACCTCATAATGTATATTTGAAGCAGAAGATTTTTGTAAATTAACATTAATGAGTGATGGGCAGTGAAATCAGTATATGCTGACTCTTTCCCATGTAAAATTAAATAAAATATATGTCATGTAATTACCGACTAAAAGTTGGAAGCGATCCATGTAGTACGCGATGAAAATGTCTTTTCCTTTCAAATAGGTATCCAGCTAAAAAAATACATTTATAAATAAGAGTCCGAGTTATCCATAATAAAGAAAAAAGGAATGCCGACTTATGTCGAGCTCGGTTCGTAGAAATACGTACCTCTTTAAATTCAGTCATTTTTTGGAAGTCTTGATATATCTGGAGAATGTCTGTTTTGTCGAGGAATTCTAAACTGCTTTTGAATTCCGGGAACTTCAGGTAAGCTGCAACTTGATTGGCGAAATCCTTGCCCACTGCGTCAACAATGAGTTCCAAGAACTCATCAAACTGGTTTTGGAAAGAAAAGTAAATGGGAATGTTCTGACCAAATAGTGCTGGAGCTAGTTCTTCAATAACGTACTTCACGTCAAAATCGCTTTTGAGCAGCGTCTCGCTTATGTTTTTGAAGGTTTCATTTTCCCAGAGAGTGTTGTACAGCTGCTTCCATTCGTCACTTTGTAGAGCTTCGACGGCTGTCCTGAATACTTTATTGTCGGCCATTTTAGCGTTGTACAAGTAACGCAATTGTTTTCTCGGAAGCAAACTCACGGTGTCAATGATGCAAGTCTTCAGGGTCCTTCCTGTGATCGGGTGACGCCGTACTCTCTTAGGATGGGCCACCCCAGTTTTTGCAAATGCCTTAGCATCTTCGTTTAATACATCTGAAAGCAATTTGATGTAAGCTAGAGCGTACCATTTTGATGCATAAAAGGTGTGTGAAAAATTTATGCAAAATATCTTTCTTACCAATCATCACTTCGAAGCGATCAATCCAATAAGCAATGAAAATGTCGTGTTTCTTTAAGAAGGTGTCCACCTGGAAATAGAATTGAATATTTATAGAGGAAACTGTACAACGCCTCGACAAATTATTACACTTATACAGATTAGTACGACACCCACCGCTACAAAATCGGGCACTGATCCGAGCTTTACATATGTTCCGATTAAATCTGCTTTGTCAATCTCAGCCACAGCTTGTAAGAACTCTGGGAAAGTCATATAGGCCATAGCCAGCTGACGTACGAAGTGGGGTCCTTCTAAGTCTACGATGATATCTAAGAACTCGTCAAATTGCATTTGGAATGAAACATAGAGGGGAGTATTCTGTCCGAAAATGGCTGGAACTAAATTTTCTAGAATATATTTAATGTCGAAGTCTCTCTCAGCTAAAGCACTGGTAACAGTCTGGAAAGTTGTGTTTTCCCAAAGTGCGTCGTAGAGCTTTTTGAATTCATCGCTCTTCACAGCTTCTATGACACTTCTGAATGATTCATCGAGTGCCATTTTCTCGTAAAACAAAGCACGCAATTGTCTTCTCGGGAGCATACTGACGGTGTCGACGATGCTCGTGTACAGGGTTCTACCAGTGATCGGGTGACGGCGTTGTCTCCTTGGGTGCGACAAAGCCGATGCTCCGGGGTTGTTGGCGTTCACCTTGGCTGCAAATTCAAGTGATCGATGTTAAGTAATTGTGTAACTAATGTGTAACACATTTTTCATTTATCCATACTAATGTCGGTTATGGTAATGAACAACGTCAAAAACGAATTTTAAATAACTTCAATAGCCACTGACAAAACGTCTTAAAGATATAATACAAAAAAAATATTGCAATATTTACCAACGAATTGTTCGAAACGGTCGATATAGTAGTCGACATCGACTGTGTATTTCTTCAAGAAGTCGACAATCTGAAAAATAAAGTTTAATAAGAAATATTGCCCGTACCTACTCATGCAAAATGTTAAAAATAAAGTAATGTAATATCTTTAAATATAATCTAATTAATATAACAAGAAACTTCCTTATGGCTCAAATAATAAACTACCGAATACTCACCGCCTTGTATTCATCCAAGTTCTCCAAATCGCTAGCCAACTGCTTTAGGTCAATCGGTTTGTCGATGGCGTTTAACCCTCCCTGGAATTCAGGAAAGGCCATATAAGCGCCAGTTTGCCGTCCAAAATGGGCTCCTTCTAATACGACACAGATTCGCAGGAACTCCTCGAAATGACTTTGAAAAGTCTTTTGAGGAGTCGCCCACACCAGGCCAAATAGGCCCAAGACTAATATTGATATCTTCATGTCGCTCTTCTCAGTGAAATTATTCTGTGTTCACAGTAGATTGTCCTACTCTTATATACCTCCCGAATTATCGTTCTCCGTTTGAATTAGATAAACAAATATATATCTACAAATTATGATTACAAATCTTGATCAGATATACGATTATTCTTAGTTGAACATGACTTTACATTAACTTTCCAAAGGAAGGTATCAAAGTTATGTCTATATTTTTTAAAACTTGTTATTAGATTAAACTTTAAGCATTAATTATGGAAAAAGATTTATATTTTACCTACTTAAAAGGGAAAAAAAATTAAAACGATTTCCAGTCCATCTCAGCGAGCCGATGAAGGTTAAAGGACAGTCTGGAGTCTACCATTATAAGAATTTTAAGCCATGTATAATTGGTAGCACTTAGTCAACCATTTACTGCTTTATGACTTTTTAGTCTTAATATATTCTTATTACGTTTTGAAATTTATCTTAACCAAAACAAAAGTAATCACCGTCCCATTTACACAGCCTTGATGTCATATTAAAAATATATAAAACCACTTATTGCAGCAATTGTAAACAAGTTAACACTCCCTTCTGAGTCTTTCAGAAACAATTCTAATCTGACACTGGATGCAAATTTCAAAATGAAAATGTTTAAATAAATTAGGCAAAAGCAACCGTTAAAGGTTAACGGATTAATGTTGGTTTTCGTTATTAAATATCAAGATTCAAGTTATAGAACAGAAATCCAAAAATCCGTCTAAAGTATTATGTTAGTACGATTACTTTCATCATATCACATTGATAAACAAGAATGAGATAATAACGCCGTTATTCAGTTTACGCTCCTCTTATGATGTAATACACACTACTAAAATCATGACGCTATCTTTGGCATCATATCTCTCTGTACCCCCTAGTGGGATATAGACATTTTTGTGTCACTTTCTCTCATTATTTTTCTTTACAATGAAACGGATGACAGCCTTTTATGACCTGCCAAAATACTTGTTTGTCACATAGAATTACGATAACTTATAAGAAAATGCAGGGTACATACTCTTAAATAAATTTTATTTAATTTATTATTTATTATTAGTATAACATATAAATATACATAAAAAATAACTAATCTCCGCCACTTCGTCCTTGCAGAATAGGGATGTTTTTATTATTATATTTATGTAGAAAAGTCTAAAATAAAACTTACTATTTATTACATCAGCTAACTGCCAATGAAAGTCCCGCCGGGCAAAATCGCTTCAACCGTTTCAGAAACTGGACAAACAGATAAAATTTTAAAAATAATTGGTATATGTACCATGTATACACCATATGAAATCAGTAAAAAGCGTTTATATTACTATTAAAAACAGTCGTTTTAATTTTATAGATTTGTTTTTATGTCCATTTCCTATTTATTCTATGTATTTATTGCAATTATCAATAGTGATTCCTTAACTGATCTCAAATTATTAGAAAATGTGTAAAAGAATTGCGGTATATTTTAGGAGCTCTCACGTCAATTTAATTTTTACAATCTAATTATTACATCTGCAAAATATATAATGCATAAACCTACACCTTATAGTTTGAAATTTTTTCTCTATAGCGAATACATGTTCATCAATGTGTTTTTAATTTATATTAAAAAAAATGATATTTTAAATTTAAACTAGACCAATATGGCTTCATTGGTCAACGACATGAGCTTAAAACGTCTGCTAGGAAATCCTGTATTCGTCTGTCAATGAAAGCCGTAAAAAATAGTAGTTTGCTATTTATTTTCAGACTAACATGTATAATAAAAAACCTCTTATATAAGATCATTTCTATACAGATGTATTAGAAACTGAAATTCTCCATTAAATTAAGACTCCGCTTTGAAGGCGCATTATAAATGTGGAACACATGATTTAGCTTCGAGCGCGGTAAAAAGTGTGGTCCATTAAAATAATGTATCTGAAGTGTGCCACCAGACTCGAAGGTTTAGTAAGAAAATGACTGTGGAAGAGCATTTCACGGGCCACAAATTCTTCCGTGAAAACAATCGTAAAATGCTTTTATTACTCAAACATTCGCCATTGATTCGCGGCCCAAAACAATAAAAATACTGACTCAATCAACCTACCGAATTTTACGGGTATTTGTAGGTGAGTGGATTTATTATAGGTACGCCGATAAAGTTATGTTTCATTTACACATTTACAATCAAGTAATATGGACTTAATTATTACATCGGTGAAAATATTACTAATTATTATTTTTCCTTTCACGTCTACTTATTAATAATAATTTATACGTCAAGTTTTACTTTTATTAATAAAAAAACAATCGACGAACATGCGTGAAGGCATTGTCCGTAACTCTAATTTTCTAATATAGAACTGTAATTCTGATTACAAACACGTATTATAATTTACCTGTTGGTATTACTACATAATTTTTTTCAACCTTATATTGTTCTTGTCCCAGTATTCGTATCAAGTATGTTACATAATGTACCGCTATTCATTCAAGTCTAATTTAACAAATATTCTGCTGCTATCAAGAACCTCGCACAAACGGTTTGTTAAGGATAAATTTGAGGGCTATGAATCTTGCCGTACGCATGTGGAGAGAGTGTCCCTTTTTAGCGTTGTTCATTTTTCTTTTCTGAAGCAAACCTAAAGAGAAACTTAATTGAAGACATTCTCGGTAACTCTCAGGCTCAATGAAAGATTATGAGATGAATTCGCATTCGGATATTTATGTTCATTTTGATTATCATGGCAAGAAATTTATTCTCTTATTTTTCTATCATACTTATGCGTACTTTCTTTATATATTATATTATCTTATTATTTAGTTTAGTAGAAAAATGCCTTTTCAAAGGCAAGATCGCGGGTTCAATACCCGTCTGGTTAGTTAATATTAGTTAAGTTTATATTTAATTTTCTAACTCATATGTCTAGTAAATTTTAGTGTAATAAATGGGTAGTAAAGATTCTCAAAAATATTTAATTTTAGTTCGGGCCAAGAACTTGCAGTGCTGAAATGCGCATTTTGTTTAAGAATTTCCGAATGCTAATTATAAAATTATATCACATATGATATCGTTAAGTGAATTTCAGGGTGTCGGCCAATAAAAATCTTTTTAAATTATATGGTCACTAAACTATAGAAAAAAATCGTAATCGCAAGATAGTTCGTTTAGCAGATCTTGATATGACGGTGATGATAATCTAAATAAACAAGTGTCGTTAAATAATAATAAAGACTGGCAAAAAAATTGCACTCGAAAATTCGAAAGTGATAGGAATGTGCTACGCGGGATGACGCGATAATTTAAAACCACCTTATCACATCAAACCAAAGAACATCGACGCACGAGTAATACGCAGCGTATGTGATCTGATATTTATTTCTATTTATCGAATAGTTCCGTTATGAGTTCGTGACATGTTTCAAAATAATTACGGATTATTTTACACTGAACTATAAAATTCATAATTATAATTTCTTGTATTATAAACTGATGAGAAAATGGCGCTGTTTATTCATCCATAGTTTTAAATAAATTAAATTATTGGTGGTCAAAATTACATCTTTTATACATGCATAGGAAAGTACACAATATCACATAAAAAGGTTTATAAAATGTCTGTGTGTTTGTTCCTTTTTATCTAGCACGTGATTGAATTGATTTTGATCGGACTGTCATTGGCTGATATTGATATATTATGGAGAATATGTAACATAATCGCCAATAAACCGCAATAATATAAAAACACTACTAGTCAGTTAAAACGCAATAGCTGTAGTATTTCCATTCTTTATTGATAAAAATGTTGTTGAGTTGTAATGACCAACTTTTTTGTATGAAGAATCTTTCCACCGTTCTTAAATTTGCATATATGTTACGTAAACAATAAAACATTTTAGTGTTTTTATTTACTAAAATAACATGGTTTTCTAATGAAAATGATAGTATATAAAAAAAATGTGTGCGTGTACTAGCGTACACTCGTAAGAAATAAAACTTAAATAAAAAAAAATAATTAATTATAAATATCACGCACACGTGTTGTTGTTTTGAAAAATGCAATCAAAATCTGAGGTTGACTTTGAATATTTTAGAAAAATAAAAACCACAATCAACATTCAAGTATTAGAAAAAATTGATACCATAATTACACCCACGTGTTAGTGTATTGAAAAATACAATCAAAAACTGAGGTTAATTTTAAATAACGTGGAAAAATAAATACCATAATTACACCTAAGTATTAGAAAAAGAGATAAA
>JAOSYY010000003.1:9362004-9375547 GCA_025727935.1 Hebomoia glaucippe
TTTTAATATGTAAAAAGGGTAAGTTACAAATGCGATAGGTTTATTGGGGATAGTGAAAAGTGGAGCAAAGGGAGTTACCGCTTGTTTGATTTAATGGCTCAAATATGCTTATACTAGGGCTGTTTCTAGGGCATCCCATTCGTTTATATTTACATATTTTACTGAGATAAAAATTAGCTTACAAAAGACTTGTAAATCATTGTAGCTAGGCAAAAAACATAGTGCTGTTGTCTACTTAGTCACTTACCTTTTTTAGGTACGTCACTGAGTCTACTATAATTTTTATTGCTATGTATCTGTATTTTTCTGAAAGCTTAGAATTAATATATCTTATAAAATACAAAATATTTTTTATTAAATCGAAAACAAAAATTGTTTTATAATATATATTTTATCTAATATATTATAAAATTCTCGTGTGTAGGTGAACTCTTCCGATGCGGCTCGACCGATTTTTTTAAAATTTTATATGCATATTCAGTAGGTCTGAGAATCGGTCAACATTTATTTCTCATTCCCCAAATTGTTGGTCCACCCCTATTTAGTTTTTATTATTTAGACAAAATGTTTTCTTTTTATTATACAGCATACAAAAATACATCTAACCTCAAATTTTCACCCCTCTGCAATAAACCCCTAATTCTTTACGTGGCAAAACGACATTTGTTGGGTCAGCTAGTAATATTATAAAATTAATATTAAGTACGAGCACGTAGGTAGATAATGGTTACAAGTTCTACGTATATAAAGGGAGGTGAGCTTTTAATAATCTATAAACTCCAAAAACGTTCAATTTCTTTGTGTGGCTTAGTTCTAATGTTAATATATACAAGAATAGTATAGTTAGTGATAAGTGGCCTATAGTCATTCATAAATTTGAACCGTGTGAAGCGAAATCTGTCGCTATAAAATATATATCTTAGTGATTAAGACTTACATTGGACTCTTAGCCTGACTCCTTCACTAGATGTCTCTCCTCTGGCGTTAATCGCTTTACAGGAATACATCCCCGCTTCTTCTCTCGTTACCTTTTGTAGAACCAACGACCGTGTACTGAGTATAATACCTGACGTCATATTTTGTATTACGGGTCTGTCCTGCAATAGAACTTTGAGTACAAGTCTTGCAAAGATAATAATATTTAAATGAATTGATTAAAACGTAATTTTGGATCTTATATTATAAACGGGAAAGTTTGTACGTATGGATGTTTATTTCAGGCAAATACTATAGACGGGATTTTAATGAAACTTGTAAGTATTGCTCACACATCAGAACATCACATGAGCTATAATTTAGAAAATTATTAAGACACGTGGGAAACTACGGGGCACCAGTAGTTAATAGACATTTACATAATGAATTAAGTCTACAGCTAAATCTCAAATTAGTATATAAGATATATAAGACGTTATACTAATAATTATTGAAGAAGATACTTGCATTATGGTACCATGATATTCTGTATTCGCGTGGATTCGCTCGCACATTACACTCGAAGTACACGTCGTCACCTTCTTTTATATCATGAGGATTTAGGGTGCTGCCAAGAGTCAGTGTAACTAACGGACTATCTATGAAGAATAGAATATGTTACTTTTAACTTTACAGACCATTATTTCGATATGCTTTTAAAGCTTCGTTTCGATTTAACAAATTAACAAACCAAGTTATTTCTAATGATTAATAAAATCATGTTAATCAATATATATTAACATGATTTTATATATTGATACAGAGTAAATTTTTGAAATGGGCATGGTAGGCTGAAACTATGAGAAATAGCAAAAATGCTCAAGAATCAAGAGATTTTTGAAATATCAATATTTGTAGTCAGAAATTAGACCTGCTGATTTAGAAGGAACTATTTTATTATAACACCATTTGATAGGGTCTGAATTGTTGTATTATAATCAAATCGGGCTCATGAGTCCTTTTAGTATTATTCGCTGTTCCTTGTAGTTAAGAATTTCGTCTACCTTACCTGTTTATAAAATTCAACCTGTTTGTGACTACTTACATACAACGTTTAGTTGAATATGATCATCAATGGCTTTAGCCGGTAGTCTAGGATTTGTAGCTATGCATTTTACAATAAGGCCGTTGTCACTTGGAGCAGGATGAAAAACCAATGTACTCACTGACCATGTCTCGTTAGCGCGTTCACTGATCTAGTAAAAATAGGAATTAATATTAATTGGTTTCTTATTTTTTAATTTCATCTTAACACCTCTTTCTAATATTTTTAAAAAGATTTGATGTTCACTAAAGGATGATGAGTTAAATATGATTTTAAGAGCGAGTACCGAGCAATTATTTCTTTGAAGTTCCAACATTCAAGGCAGAAACCTTAAAAACTTTAAAATAAGATAATTAGAAACTTTCAAGTTTTATTTGAAAAAAAGCTCAATACTTCATTTCATTATAAGTCCACGCATCGAATAAATAAAGAAAGAAAGTAGTTGATACTTTTTAATAGTTAAAAAAAACATTTTATTTTTCATAATAAAGGTTGTACAGTAATAATACCGAAAATAAGATTTATGCAATGATTTCTGGATCTTCCGTCTAATCTTCATAACAGCTGAACGCATTTTGACAAAACTTTCAATGGTAGGTGTCTTACGTTATGCAGAGAAACTAAGTCTGCTTTTAATTTCATTGCTTATAAATAATAATTGAATAAATAATTAAGGGGTATACAACGTTTCATGAAATAAGACAAATTCGTACTCTTTCTTTTTCAAAACTTCTGTTATCCTTGTACCAAGTTATAAGTGCTGGGGGTCTACTGCCTTCTGATACACACTGTAATGTTGACGCTGAACCCGCCAGCAATTGTTGTGGACGGTTAAGTAACGACACTGACAGTGGAGGCACTGAAAATAAATTCTCTTTAAAGACTTTAAATACAAAATGAGTTATGCAACAAAATAAAGGCGTTTAAAATAGTATGAACTTTGGTATGTTGCCAAGCATGAACTCTGCTTCCGATAAACGTCGTCGAAAAATGAAAACCGCACTCTTGTTTAACTTTGTATCTTATAGATTAAGTTCTATACAGTTTTCGCTCTAGGTTTAGTAAAACTAATAGCAAAAGGGGAAAAGTGAAGCATAATATACTGGTAAGATAAGAGCATTTTTTAAACTGGCTAGTGTTAAATAGGAGGCTCTCCAAAAATCACAACACAAATAAATTATGGTTGCTTGGTAAAATGAGAAAAAATTAGGTCTCACAAAATGAAAAGAGCAATAAATGTGGATTTCTTGTAATGTGAAAGAATGGTCCCTTAATAACATTCTTCACGTCTTTCAGTCACAATATATGTTTGATATGTTAGAAGCACTAAAATAGTATTAGTCTCTGTATTCTGGCATAAACTATAAAGTTTTTTTGAAATACATAATTGTATTACTAATTTTATTCAAGTATTGAACAGTTGTTAAAAATCTATTTAAGAATTTGTAGGAACTTATCACTACTCCAATTCGTAAGTGGAACGTAGTGTGTATTTTTTTATCCAAATGGTAATATTATTATTCAATGCAAATACACTTTAACTATTATATATGTAATACTCATTTTCCTATGTATAAAAATGAGATTATGTGATATTTGATAGTTTTAATTTACTAAATGATAATTTGTTTTTCCGCTTATCTGGTCGAAAAGGAAATTTTGGGTCATTGTCGGAGCATAGCAGCTTTACATCTATCTTTCACCTTAAAGTAAATTCTTTATGAAAACATTTTTAAACAATTATGATATTTATATCCCATTCTTATAAATTATTATTAAGGTATAATTAATGATGTCGCATTACGACCCATTAAATGTTACTTTAAATGTATTTATAGGTAAAAAAATTATTTTCTCATTACATACCATACTGAGGCGGCAACTAAAATGTTTTATACTATATTTGGCTTTTGTTTTTCACTTAAACTATTTTCTTATTAAACTATAATACTAGTTATACCAGCAATGTTGTGTACGTGTAGATGCTACATTTTGAGTATTAGGAGCACCTGAATTTAACGAGTATTGGCTTGGTTCGTTAACATGCCTCCACATCCGATAGCCAAGCTCCTCATTAGCCTCCGTGAATTTTATAAAGCGTCAGTTATACGGATATTAGCCTCAGCATACCGTATACAGAAGTGAATGCTTTGTTTTTATTACCAAGTTGAAACAAAGCTACGGCTTTCACCAACGTCTTACACGGGAAAATGGGTAAATGCAATACAATAATAAAATATCAACCCACGTGTCTGAGTATAAAATGTGCACGTTGGGTTTGTATAGGTTTAGGGTTGATACACATTGAGTATTAAATAAATAACTAATATTTAAGCGCTCTTAAACTTCTTTCAAAATAAGATTATTATTAAAATGTAATATTGGAAAATCTGAAAGCAATTATTAGCTTGAAAAATCTTATAAAAATTACAGTTGAATAAACTTACAGTTCATTTCCAATCGCACAGACTTTTCCTGTGGCGGTACGAGGTGAGTATTCGTAGCTCGACATTTGAAGGTTGTATTAAGATTTTCTCTGCTTAATTTTGGAACTTCTAACCGATTCACTATGACGTGCGTATCTGTCTTAACGCCCATATACTTGAGGGCTGGTTTGCCATCCACTAGCCATGTGACCACGGGTTCTGGACGACCTGTGTAAAATATAGAAAGTTCATCAATTCTGCATATCAATAGTTGATAAAGGTTGGATATAAAAAAGTAAAATACAATAGAGGATCTATGAATACACATTCGGTTCATTAATTTGTTGTTTGTTCCCATAGAATATGTAAGTCGTTTTTTCCGACACCATTGTATCACTAAGTATAGGTACTTTTTAAATGATTTGCAAACAGAATAAATTATTATCTTTGAGAAAACCAGACTTCCGTATCAATCAGCATGTTATCATCAAATATTTGTAGCATAACTAATATAAATGAGTTTTGTTTACCTCGGAGCAAAAATAAGTAATAGTCGGTAATAAGGAAAAATCGATATCGAAATTTTATAGGGTGTATGTATGGCCTACTGCATCATTACAATCGGTGGGCACACGGGCAAAGATAATCTGTGCGGCGTAGACCTGGCGCCTCGCCAGCCTGCCATACTGCGGACTTTTCAATGAACTCATTGGAATGGAATATCTCTCCAAATGTTTCTATAAAGGGAGTGTAGTGAGGGCTTCCGCAAACACGATCCTATTAGCATCGGTTCAATTGCTTATTAGAATTTTGGATATCCAACCTATCAAATGTGCTTTACGGACGTTAACCAGTTTTAACACGATTGCAAAACAATAGCTATGAAAAATATGTCATTGCTACAATTTTGAATTGAATTTAATATCTACAATTTTATTACGTGCTATAAATAGGATAACATTGCGTGGGTTTATATCCGTATATTGTTATCTTTTCTCCGGCACAAATATATCCTGTGTTCGGTTGACGAAAAGAAGTGATGTAATAGAAAAATCGAAGAGCAGATCCTAATTTCAGTTAGCTCACATTGTGATGCGCCGGTTGCAGTGAAGCGTCGCCTATTGAAATTTAAAACGGCAGATTCTTTCCCTCCGTGTTTTAAAGCTTGAATAAAATTGTTTTAGAAAACGTTATTCAATATTATAATGCGAAAAAAGTTGGTTTGACACAACGTGAGGAATAGATCTTTATGTTATGAAGATTTTAAAAATACCATTTAAAAGGAATTAAGTAATAAGCTATATATATGAATAATAATATTTGGGCTTACGCAGCTAATAAAGCGTCGCGGAGTATTACGTGAGTTTATGTAGCTTAGACAACACCTAATTGTCCTACTTCACAACAAAATCCGCCCTATAATGACATCTGTCAGATGATAGTCATCAAATCTATGGTAAAATATAGCACACCGTAGAATAAGGTATTCGTTTATAACCAACACCGAACTTACACGGCTGAAAAGAGGCACTGGTAACGTATAAGATGAAATAGACAATCTTCTTAAAGTTATATGCGTCATATCTGATTGGATAAATCGACAAGTTAATTCCAACAACTCGTGGAGATCATATGGTTGTTAAAAACATACAGAATTGAATATTTACGTAAAATCTGTCAAAGATTTGTTGTATGCAAAATTAATTGAAATTTAAAAAACAATATTATCTGACGCCTTATTCAATACACATACATTTTATTGAACGTGAAACTGACATGTTTATTAGATTGAAACGTGGCAATCTCCATCGTACTTTACTAATTTTAATGTTCTAACTGGCAATGTATATCAACAATGAATATTCAAAATTTTATCACGCCAGGGAAATATGACTCATATCGTATGCAGATAAGTATTGAAATAGAATCATAAATGCACTCCTTCCTACCAATAACTATTATCGGATACATCGTTTGCACCGCATTCGTTGTGAAATGAAAACTGTGATTGATGATCTAATCGTTACCAACGCCAATACGATTCACAGCAGTTGAATTCAATGTGTATATATGGGCCAATCTACACGATTTATTGTGCTAATGGTAACTGGAAATACCAATATTAAATTTGTCAAAAAACAACATAAATTTTTACGAAAAAATGTCCCTGTACGAAGATTCTCGATAAACGTGTTAAAACAATTAATCAACTATATTTTAAAAAGTACGTGGTTTCATTTCTACATGATACACAAATTAATACATGGTTTTTCTTCAAATACCGCTTGAAGTTTTATTAATTGCTTCTTTATTGAAAAAAAAAAACTCGTAAATTAATTGTTTTGATTAGCATGTAAGTCTTCCTTGGCGTGAATATTAGGAAAAAAGGTTTGAATATTTTTATTTATTTACTTACCTCCACGTACTTCGCAAACTAGGACCAATGCGGAGTCTTCCTCCAAAGGTCCTACAACGCCGGAAACATCAGCGCCGGATTTGTCATAGAGAAGCATTTGATGTGCTGGTACTGTGAGAAAACATAAAAAATACTCTCTCTCTTCTGCTATTAATGCTTTCATACCTCTTTAGGTATGAAACAGTCTTAGCACAATGTTTTCAATTTGATCTTCTTTAATAACCATTTAAAGATCATTAGATATAAAATCATAACTTAGGCATGCAGTTATTGAAAATTTTCTTCCAAGAAAGCGCTTACGCCTTATAATAATATTATGGAATTTACATTACTTGCAGCGAGTTAGAAAAATTTTAATATTATGTTGAAAAGTCTAGAGAATCGAACACTTCTATAATTGTTTTTTAAATAGTATGATAAAAACAAAAATATGATACATATACTTTGGATGTCCTTAATATAGAATAACTTAAGAAACAGAACACTATAAGAATATAAAAATAGGTTGAAAAATAAGTTTTATTTAATATGTACCCATCTAACTTTATGTATGTTTGTTGTGAAAATCATATATAAATGCGTAGTAGACACCATATAAAACAATAATTTAAATAAGTTGTATGAAGGAAGGAAAAATATAATCACACGTGTCAGGCTTATTAACATTAATTGTTTTATATTGTATAAGTTATACGGACTTGATTTTATTAGACGCAATTAATAAAGCCTCTGAAATAAATTACACTGTGAAATTAGATTTTACGGCGTTATGAACACACCTGATTACCGACTTTCCTTTGTAAAGGGCGTTTCTTTACTAACAAAAGAATCCTTGCAAATTACCTCTTGGCACAGGCTTAATGGGTTTCAATGGAGTTGCATATATGAAAAGTAGGCTTTTAAATTCTTTGTTCTTAAAAAGAAATTTACTTCCCCCATCTCCTTTACTCAGGTCTGCCGTCGTCTTGAATGGGGCAATTCTTTTCAAAGATCTCGCCCAGTATACTCGCCATTTTACTGCTCTCATCTATTTATCGTTTTGAAATATTCATTTCGGAATTAGGAATTAGTTTTGTGAAAATTCAACTCAATTTTTTCCGAATAATTTCACGTGTATTAAATTTTTTCCCTATACATCTATTTAATATAATCAAAATCGTTGATATTTTATTCTAAATTGCATTAGATCTTCTTTGTTATACTCGTGATGTGTCTTGAATTCATACATACCCTTAAGACGGCATTACTTTTTCCATAACAGG
This sequence comes from Hebomoia glaucippe, assembly GCA_025727935.1. Taxonomy (NCBI): domain Eukaryota; kingdom Metazoa; phylum Arthropoda; class Insecta; order Lepidoptera; family Pieridae; genus Hebomoia; species Hebomoia glaucippe. Next base: position 9,370,129 of record JAOSYY010000003.1, read on the forward strand.
AACACTAAGACCTTTCTTTGTAAAATAATACAAGTCAGAATCTCATTTAGATTTTGAATGATACATCACGGGGCAATAACATTACGCTATTGATTATTCAGAAAAACCGGTTTTTGACTCCGGTTTTTCCCCCGCGAAAATAATTATTTTCAAGATATATACATATTCTAGAAATATCCATATATATATATACTTAAATTCTAAGAAATACTTGATAAGTAACTGGTATATCTATGGTAATATTATAAAGGAAGAGTTTGTTTGTTTGAACGCGCTAATCTCGGGAACCGCTGTGCCGATATGAAAAATTCTTTCATTGTCAGGTACATGGAGTACAGTTATCGAGGAAGGCTAACGGATATATTATACTTTAAAAAAAAGTAGGGGTTCTTACTAAAAGTCCAATGATGTAACCCAAGGTGTAAAAATCGAAATGAATGCGAGCGAAGCCACTGCCAGAAGCAAGTTGTATATAAAAACATATCTTTGATTCGAGACTGTACTCACTGCTACACCAATGTGTTCACAGATTCTTTATGTACGTATATGTATAATATAGTTGTAATAATTTATTCTCAAAAATAAAAGACAAAAAATTGACTTCGCCTTTGAAAAAATAATTTCAGAGCTTACAAGATAGCGAAATGAAGCACTTTTATCGATTAAGATTTAATTTCCTTTCAAATTTGGGCTGTCTCTAACAGATTTATTTCACGTCATCATTCTCTGGGATTGCTCCTATCAACGTTGTCTGAGTAACCTACGGATTCCGGACGACAGTTCATAATTAAAATGTCTAGAGGATCAAAGAATAGGAAAAATGTAGAGACGTAATTACATCATATAATATATATATATATATATATTATTTTATATTATACATAAATACTTGTTGTAAAGTAATTTTGCTCATAAATTCTTCAACAACTATAAAATAACTTAATAAACGTAAAACATCAAGAAAAACACAAAAAGCATTAAATTGATAAGGGAACTCTGAAAATTTTTCTTTATAAACATTTTGTCTACTTGCAAAACATGTTACTTCTCTAATTGTTTAATCTTTGGCAAAAGTTGCCGCGGTCCATTCATAATGATTAAATTGATTCCTTTTCGCTTCTATAGAACAATTTTTATATAAAAATGAATGCCTAATTTTACCGCTTTTCCGCATCGTTATATTCAACATGCTTTTATTTAAAACCCTTAATATGAAATGATAAAGATATTGGAAGGCTTCTCCGATTCAATTGATGTTTGAAAAGGTAAGACTCAAAAGTAACCTGTCTATACAAAAAATATCCTGCTATTAAAATATCCAAAAATGTATAAAATTCACTTTTCATATGACAGTAATAATACAATCTGATTCTCAAAAGTACTTACCTATAACTATAAGTCGTATTTGAAAGTTCCTGGTAGGAGAGTTCTTGAAATCAACTCTGCATCTGTACACTCCTTCATCATCCAGCTGGACAGAGCTTAGTGTAAGTGACGCAGGATGAGCCACAGTTGCAAAATATGCTCGAGGCCCAAAAGCACCGGGGTCTGACCATTGTAAGGCTTTGTTGAAAGATCTCCCACGTACGTCGAAACTGTTAAAAACATAACCTTTATATTATTCCTTATAACTTTTAAATAATTAGATTCAAATAACTTTATGTCAATTATTTATTACAATAATTTTCGAGGCGCTTAATCGAGAGTACACAAATGGTGTATCTCATTCCAAATATCACAAAACTTGTAATAGCGTCACCTATTTCTAAGCAATCGTTGCTGTGATTTACCGAATACAAACAATACAATATAATAGGCAAAAACAAAATGATATTTTAATATTTTGTCATTTGTTATTTCAATAGATTTTCTAATAACCTTTAATGTTTTTTTAATTAAAGTTGGCAAAGCGTCTCCTAGATCTAATGATCTTAGAGGTGTCCATGGGTGACAGAAATCAAATAATACCAGGTTTACTGTAACTCGTTTGTCTCCTTATGCTACAAAAAAAACTTAGTTGTAAAGTGTTATTAACAGAGTTATTGACTATTTCAATTCGAAAGTGGCTCATGCGTGTATACAGATAAAGTAATCAGTTCAATTATGAAACTGCGAAAGTGAAATGATATATGAATCGATAACATATGATTTTATTCTTATTACGGAAAATCATTTACAATTTCCTTCAATAAAATTGCGTAAATTGCCACAAGGTTGTTTCCTAATTTATTTTGGGACAGAGAAAAATACCTGTCAAACGCTAAGATAAAGGAGGCGGTGAAGTTTTTCAATTTCCGGACAGTGTACGTTTTCTCAATTTTCCAACCTTTACCTAATTTATATAGCAAAAAGCTTTACGAGATGAATCCAAGATAAATTTTACAATAATTATGACACTCTTTATGACGATATTATAACAACTTTTTGTAAGATGCTTTTGCAGACCTTTGGGAAAAGCTCTTAACGATCGATATATCATAGTTGTGAGCTTAACATAAATTCAAATAAAAGTAATACTATTATAAGCAACATGAATTTATTATTTATATTTGGGTAAAATAAGAGAATATAATAAATATTACACGCGATAGCCACTAGCTTCACAGGGGAAGCCAAAAAATTATTAATTGAGATAATAACGGCCCTATCTATGTAGTTCGACACATAGTGAACAATTTCATTATCATTTTCATTTTCTTCAAAATCATCATTTTCTTTTTATACTTGTATGTCTTGTTGTCAAATAAACTTCGTGACGCAAGACTTTTAAAGTCGACCAAACAGTAATTTAACCAAACGGTGATCGTAACCTTTTAAAATAGTGTTGGGCTAGTGACTATATCATTCTATTATTCATGTTTTAAACTGGGATGTGAACCTAAATATAGGTTCTTACCTCAAAGTGGGAAGATACAAGCCTTTGTAAGCACTAATCCGATATTTACTCTGGCCCAAAGCATATCACTTAACTTGTAAGGTAACTTATAAGATAAAGTCTCTTGTTGAAGAATATATTTACGATGACAGAACCTAAACTTCTATAAATTTAAATTTAAATCTATTTTTAATCTTAATGTTTCGCGATAAGACGTAAGTGATAAAGAATAAATGAAAAAATCACATATTGCGAAAGTCATTATGAATATAGAACGATAATTAATGGCAGCACAATAAAATTCTCATTGTATAACTAAAGTACATCATTGACATGTATCGACCTCAATAATAACAATCCACGTTAACGAACAAAGAGTCAAGATATCATTATCTACAAAAAAGAAGGCAGTCTCGAATTCACAAGTGTCATATTTGTGTTCCAATTGCAACCAATTCTTATTAAATTCTATATTGTTTTATTATAACTTAATAAAAATATGAAATGTACTTTTAATAACTCTACAATATTAATTAATTTAAAATTATCTTATATTTTACACGTGTCACGTATATTAAATGGCCACTCATGACAAAGTCTGGAAGGCTAAATACCGGGAGAATAATACAAGTTTATGTACTAAATAAGGCATTTTTAATTCGTGTAAATTATATTTTTTTACAGCTCTAGGCGAATATTATATTCTGTAATTTCCTAATAAATTATTATTAACATTTCCTAATTCTGAGTATCGAGCGGGTCAGAGGGTTATTGGAATCCGTAGGAGTCGAACCGTCGTTTGAACGAATATATCTTGAAGTGATGTTACGCACATTAAACATCAATATATGATTTTCTGGATATGCCAAATAAAAATAAATGGGTCCACATTGCCTTATTAAACTATTATTGATTTAAAATGGCTCCGTGAATCTACCACAATTGTCTATAGGTGACTGTTGTAAAAATATATGTATTAATTATTTTATATACACGATTAACATTAAGTTTAAATTAGAATAGAAAATTTAATATTTTTACCGTTAGCGATCAAATTATTTATATATGCGTAGATTAAAAATCTGAATACATTCTTCATATACCAATCTAACCCATACTATCACTTACTATCATGTGATAAGTGACCAAACGACGACGATATTCCATAATCAAAATATCCGTAATCCGTTTGTTAGTTAAAGGAGTAACGAAATATTTATTTATTTTTAAATCACAGGGGATAATCTTGGTACAAGAACATTATTAGATTAGATTATAGTCTCGTTAAATGGTCTGCAATTCCCCTGAGAGTTTGAATTTTACAGGACAATGGATAATGGATTTCCTAAGAGCTTTCTGGAGCTAATTTTCTGTTTACGATTGGGTAAGCTGCTCGTTCGACTAAGGGACAAAATCGCCTAATAAAGGATCGAACTCCACACAAATCAAGTGTAATTTACAAGCATTGTAAAACATCTTGAGTGTGTTTCCTTGTTGTTTTCTAAATGCTAATTGGATCGCCTCTATTCGGCTTCCTTTCATCCGCTTAAGGTGCTCAAACAGTTCATTTGCCCCGTCTTAATATTATTAATTAAATTCACATTCAGCACTCATTTACTTCTTAGATTTAAGTTAAAGTGACGACGTGACATGGAATTACGAAAATCAATCATTAAGTTAGGTGTGAATCAATTTTGACTTGTGCTCAGGGCTTAATATTATTACGAAATGCTTTCAAGTAATGATTATATTTAGGGCGATTTAATTCGTTTCTTTTATATTTAACATTGCAGTATGAAAATCCATTTTCCATCTTTTTGGGCTACGCTTGATTAGTTTGTTAAAAAACAGTAACCAACCTGTATATTGGTTTTCCACCACTTTTTCTGAACCAAAGCACCATATACACACGGTCCTCGTTCGCATCCGGTGTGACGTCACAGGGTAGGGACGCCGTTCGTCCCAACACCGCATCCACGTCCACCGTCGACACTGCAACAATAGAAAAATACGTAGGATATTTCGTAATATATTTAAAATAAAATAAAAAGTTGTTTTGGCTTTTTCTTACGTTTTTTTTTCAAATCTCTTATTGTCAATCATCAAATGACTATGCATTAGCAAAAGTAAACAGTTTATTCAGAGATAAGCGTTTATTTTAAGATATATAATTACTTACTTAAGAAGATTACATAGATGAAGCAGTGCAGAAGCGATATTTAAAACCAAAGCTTGTTGGCATCGAATATTGAATAACAAGATTAAAATTATGTTTTGTTTAAGATTTATCTTTTGATTTTGTCGATTGAAATTGGTTTTCAGGCACCAATTAGTTTCGTTCCTAAACTAGAATATCTTCTAATATTAGAAATGAAGAATAACAGTTACGATAAGATGATATTAAATCTTAAGAAAGGAAGAACTCACTGCCTAACCTTGTTATTACCCGAAAACCCTTTGGTGTAATTTCAATTCTATTCATTATGCGATTAAGGACAATGTCACCGAGACGAACTCATTTACATTTTAAATTAAATCATAAAG
>JAOSYY010000003.1:9384234-9402706 GCA_025727935.1 Hebomoia glaucippe
CGTGTCGCGAACCACGCCCTCTGTCGTCTGCCCTTAACGAATCGAGACTTAATCTCTTCCGTATTTATCATGGAGTATTACATTAAAGATCGTATAACTTTTATGTTTTATATGACATGACACTGGTTTACACTGGTTGCCTAAATAAGTATATTTTACCTGAAAGAAAGTTATGTGTGATCAAATAATTTCAATATGAGATTAAACGTGTCTTGAGATATTGTCCGTTTTAAAACTACAATAATTTTTTAAGAATATATATTTTTCTATATAGAAAATGAAGTCGATTTAGTTAGACTAGACATAACTAAAGGGCGGTTTGACAAATATCAATGGAATTATGATTTTTTGAATTCGTCTCTATTCGGAATAGGAGAAATACAATTACATTTGAAAAATATAATATAATATATTTGAAAAAATTCGTAATTAAAACTTTTTTACAATTTTTAAGCCTTAAAAATGTAAAACCTTAGGTATCAAAATTACGGAAAGTTGTTTATGTTGTTGAAGTTGTGATTGATCACTTTATTATCCAATTACAATCTAGAAACGGTTTTTAATTTTAACGGCTTGATGAAGGCTCCAGAGAACTATGGTCACTAATCCTATGTACTATGGTTATAAAATAAAAGTTCGACGAAGCAGTACATCGGCTACAGCGAAGAGTACCGATGCTACGGCGTAGCGGGTTAGTCTACATAACTATCATTTTAAACACATCTCTTAAAAACGTCAATTAAAATTATTTATAGTACGATTTTCAGTTTATTTGACGTTGTGAAGTCATAGTTATTATAATATTAAATTATAATTTGTGTTGTAATTGAAAATACATGGAAATCTGAGTAGTGCCCACAACATTATTAATTAATCTTAACGGCGACTAAAATATAACATATTATAGTATTATAATTTATGAAATAAATTAAATTCTAATGTTTTCAAGAACATAAAATGTAGTTTTGTTGGATCATATCGTAATAAGATTTTTTGGTTCCGTATTAATGTACTCAATATGAAAAAATTTAAATGAATAATATTTATATATTATAGTGTAAAACATTTAGTAACATGTTTCTGGTTCCACCATACATTCAACGTTTAATTACAATTTGATAATTAGAAGTAGCTTAAAACTTACTTAAAGAAAACTTATGTATACAGTTTATTACACCTACTTACTCTTTTCATACGCTAATAAAATAATCAAGACAACTAAATACGAACAACCAAAATTTCTTCCGAATTTGGTTCAATGATGAATTTTTTATATTCTCATCTTCCACTTCCTGATCCTTAACCGGTATAAAGGGACCTATACCTGTACTTATTACTGAAGGAAAATCCAGAAAACCACATACTACTCTGAAGTTTCCCGGCCCGAACCAATTAACCCCTTGGCGAAACTCGAGTTATTAAACAAAATTGACTTCAATATTATAATAATATTACATTCACTAGTCGAAAATACGGTTTAATTTGGGTTCGTGCACCGATTGGGCTGTTCTAAATTTCAACATTACTTAGTTCAACTTCATTAAAAAGGGAATTCTAATCTATATATTTATAAGTTTAAATGTTTATTACGGGGTACTAAAACATATTATTTTTAATAATTTTAATGATGTTATAAAGACATTTATTACAATACATCTTTTATACTTTTCTACTCATTTAACATGCTATAGTCGCTTTTAGAGGGGCGTTTAGTAGAAAAATAATCGTACATTAAATAATTTTCTCATTTTTCTATAGTCTCCTTAGACCTATAAATTCGTACTTACACATTAAAGTGAATTAATCCTGGCTCACTAATTATTGTGTAATGTTTTGTGCATTTCGACAATACCCAAGTATAAATTACAAGCAAACATCTTCAAGAATTGACGTAAATAAAAAATCTTATCACTGCAAAGAAAAATATATAATACAAAAATTTGAATTAGTCACTGCTGACTCCATCAAAACTTGACCTATAAAAAATTCAACAGATTCAAACCAACCTCCGAGTTTCCGTAGACCACAGTTAAACAAACAAGTAATTACGATGTCATTAAGGTTAATTTTTAATTTAACAAAGCGAGTTAAAGCGCTTTTATTTTGTAATTGGATTTTTAACTCCCATTGTGCATTAACAAGTTGGTTTGCCGTGTTCATGTCACGAATTCATATCGCTTCAATAAAACATTGTTTGAGTAATAATAATTACTTTATCCTAATACTTGTTTGTTTTAGTTATTAAGTCATATTTAGAAAGCAAGATATCGAAGAGTCAGAATTAATTAGACGTTGACAACCTAAAATCTTACTTTATAATATCAGACATACTAAGAATAATTAAATTCTCGATTAATGTATCTTTTATTTAAATATTCTAAACATTTACCAATAGACTAAAATTTATCTACTGGATTATAATACTGCACCCAAATTGCACGCGTATGAAAGAAAAAAATATAGACCCTTATAGCCTTTTAATGTCCAAAGTAAACCAAACCTACAAATAACATATACATAAAAATATTCTCACAAATATTTTAAATTTTTATAAATAAATGTTTATTTTTAAAATAAAATTATCCAGCCAGAAATTATGAATATTATATTTAATACTTAAATTTAACCTATTTTAGTTAATATATAATCTGTATATCCCAAAACTGATAGCGACCCCGCCCAGTTAAAATAATATTATATAGGTATAACAATATTTATTAATTAAAATTTGAAGATACAATCTTAAACTTAACTTATAATCTAGTTTATAATTTACATAAAACTAAATATAGACTTGTTTATAATAAATAAATAAGAGTTTATGTATAAAACTGTTTATTAAAACTGTAATAGTAGAAAATTTTGTCAATGGTAATTTAATTGGAAGGCAGTTCCAAAGCTTTTCAGATAACAACAGATTTCTTTACTCATATAGATAATATTCATAGAAATTTAATAATTCGTTTAGTCATATTGAAGCGGACTTTTTGAGATGCAATACAAAGATGTGTTTGTAAGTTTTTTCTTTGTCAATTTGAGTGTAGCATCGGATCTACATAAACAAATGGACCGAATTTCATGCGCAATTTTGTTTTTAAGTCTGTCGTGATTAACCGTTTCTTACTCATAATTTTTATATATGTATTCAGACGTTTTATGATTCGTCGTCGGGTATAAAATAAAATTTCTATTATAATTCTGTTCTAAAAATTTAGTATTTGTAAGATATAAAGAAAAAAGTTATATTGTTCTGATGCATTTTTAATTAAATAACGATTTCCGGGATACCGACGAAGAAATAAGGGTACATTACTAATTCAAATATAATTACTTTCATGTGGAAATAGGTTTAAAATTTAAAAAATAAACGAGTTGCTTATATTTTTAATTACAGGCGTGCTAAACATATTTCATGCATACCAATTAAAATTAATTATTCATTTTGTACTTTATTTTAAATGTCTATGGCTATGATGTTTAGTATAATGGAATGAGGATACTGTCTCATTTAACACGATTTAATTAACATCAGTATTTTTAAGTATTCCAATTGACCTTTAGAAAAGAAACAAAATATTGTATTGTACAATTTAATTATTTTTAGGAGCCAACAGCGAAAGGGTATTTTTATACTATATACATATTATTTCCATATGGAAGACAGTTAATTAAGCTTCGGATTTAAGTCCATATAAAATTAATTATATCGAAACCCGTTCACGATCAGTAATGTGTGTTAGACTGAAATTATTTTCCAAAGATGCATAGGGAAATATAATAATAAAAAATATAATTATATTATATAGAAATTTAATTTAAATTGTATTTAAGGTAACTTAGGTATTAAGTGAATCTCAAGCTCATCTATCATTCAAATTGGTGGAAGAACTTACCATAACGATATATGTAGTAAAGGTGCGCTAAAACCGTATTTAGACCGTATGAAATAATGCGGAAACCGTGAGACAAGACTTTTTAGACTTAATTTTTAACAGAAGCTTAACGAAAAACTTAGTATGAGAATATGATTATTTTGCTGAAACACTATATAAAATAATAATCCTGGTAATAAAATCAACATGCCGCTATAAAAACTCATGTAGACTGAACCAGTTCATATTGCACGCGACGTAGATTGATGTGCGGACGCTAAATAAATGTGTGCATGGCTAGTTTTGATCATATCATAGCTCAACGTCATCCATAGCATTACATAAAAACAAACGAGAATAAAAAATCAATTTTTTTTATTAATCAACACATCCAATTTAGTTGCAGTTCTAATATTGATACCAAAATTCCCTGTTATGCGAAAATCAGTTACTTCTCAATAATATCCCCTCCACAAGTTTGAAAAAGACTATATTTTAAAATTATTCGCTTTTTACCTTATTAACTCTTACTGCAAGTATTTTAAAAGTCTACCTGTAACGTACATATATACATAAGAGGACGTTTTGTTAGCAAGTAATATATTGTTTATTCTATTTGTACCACCTTGTAATATATATGTAAAATCAATTATGCTTTAACAGGATCAAATTACGGCACCAAAATATCTATTCTCAGCTGTAAATTAAGCTATTTCATTATTAATTAATTGATAATGCGCGTGGTAATAGTACTAGTGAGAGTACATTTAAATATTAATTACTTCATTAAATTGAATAAATCTTAACAACTGATAAGAAGTAAGTCCGCAAATCACCTGCACATAAGAGAGTGTTATGTGGCAAAATTAAAGATATCCAACAACGTACTGACTTTGTAAGATGGTAGCGATAGATGTATTTCACATTATAATCTATTTTCCGCATATAGCACAATAATATAAGAATTGCATTTAAAATCGGCAAGTAATGTTTGAATTTCAAATAAGCAGCAGGAAAAAATAATCAGTGAAACAGTCACAGGTATCTTCCACATCCTTATTAATATTACAAACGCGAAAGTTTTTTATGTATGGATGTTCATTACTATTTTACGTGAAAAACTTCAGAGATTATTTTAATTAAACTTTACAGAAATATAGATCATCCATCAGAATAACAAATATATAATTTATATGGATATAGTTATACTTGTGAAATTGCGGAGCACTGCTAGAATCCTAATTATAAATATAGAAATATTATATATTAATAGCTGTATATCTATAATACTGTTAGTAAAAAGATGGCTTCATTACAGGATAAAACCTGACTTATCTCAAGACTGTAATCCTATACTTATAAGTACAGTAGTTTTTACAAAGTTTCTGCGGTTGCTAGCCACTAAACTGTATGGTTTATGGCTACAATCCCCGGCTAGTGATACTTACGTCACACCACCTGAGCCACGAGTTATGCACCCGATATATTATACCTAATGTCGTAACAAAATCGATTTGATACTTTTAAATATAATCCTTGGTCAGCCATAATTTTAAACCTTAAAGGCCTATTTCCTGGTTGTCTTATATCTTTATAAACACTTTTTGTCCCTTCTGCAAAATCTACCTAAATTTAGTCGTTAGTCTAAGAATCGATTTTCATATTAGACCTCGAGCATACATTTGTTTTGAGAAGTGTTAATGATAGCTTTTAAGATTCGTTATAAGATACACTACATGTTGTACAGTCACGGTCTAAATCGCATTTTACTTTTTATTACAGTATTTTAATATTGAGTATACCTCGGTAGTGATACACATACGCGCTTTTTCATTTATAGTTAAGATGCATATAAGTTTTATAATTTGAAAATATATTGCTAAAGTTCCGGTATATTAAAAAATGATAATTTATTATTACTGTACTTGTAACTAGTAATGATAACTCAATGTTAAGCAATTTCTATTTAATCTCATCACATTGCACTGTATTATATTTATTTTAGTCAAACTACTTACTACTAGTTACTAACATTTGTAAATATTTCTTTAAAATAAAACCCATTTACAAAATGAATATATGGAATAGTCAAAACAATTAGTGTTAGATGAGTTCATGGCCTGTATATAAAATATGTATGAAAGTTCGTCTCTACCGATATTGAATCCATAAAAACTGAAAGGGTTCACTTTGAAAGCCTTTTAAGTCTACTCAAATTAACATTGTTTATTATTTAAATTCATGCAATTAAGAATAATTGGAATTCATGAGAACATTTAACGGACGTTGTAATTTACATAACTACTTCTTGTTTAATATTTAAAAGCTGTGATTGTAATCATAATAATCCACTTCTATTACTTAAAAACTTTACAGTGTTCTAAACAAGAGCAATTTCAGTGATTTATGTCGGCGTACGTCCGAGAACCGACGAAATTACAAAGTTTTGTGTGAAAATTTCTAAAATTGTAAAGTGTCTCGTCTAACCGTCGCTTATTTTCGCTACCGTTGTATCTAAAACTGTGGAGTTTATGAGAAGAGTTTAACTTTGTACGGTCTTAAATATAAATTTCACAACTTTGCGTCTCACGAATGGAGTTACAGTATTTCATCGTCGTTCAACAAGTTAACGTTAGCGGAGTTCATGTTTACATTAAAAATAATGTTTTTCTTTGCATTAGATGTGAAATTTTTGCAATTTCCGTAATATTTTTCGTAGAATTCCGTTTAGTTGCAACTAAAAAATAAAAATGAAATATAGAAGCGACACGCCCCGAAGCAAGCGTGTGTAATAATGAGAATCAGTTATCGGACTAAAATAATATCAATTCTTCGAGTTTTGTAGAGCACCATGTACAGTTCATGAAAGATGGTTGAGTAATTTTAACGATAAACGGATAACGTAAGAAATTGCAACTATTTATATTAATATTCTATCTAATTACTAATGTCCAAAATGATTCTTGACTTTACAGGAACAGTAAAAGATCGAGTCTATACATTGGTATAATACCTACCATAGCAAAATTCTCAAACTTATTTGTAAAAATCTAGTTATTTTTTACAATTCTATAGCTGATCAAAAACTATCAAATGAACTCACAAACAAGTTTTGTGATCAAATCAATTTCCAAAGTTCAAACATCACGGCATTGTTACAGAGTTCGAATAATTGAAATCGATAAGGCAAAACTCGATACTAGTTTTGCTAACAATAGAATCGATTGCCCATTGATTTAGATTGACCGGACCGTTCTCAAATTACATCAACAATTATTGTTCTCATAGTTTCATCGGTTTCTCTTCGGACCAATTGTTTTGTATCGCTGCATAGTTTCACGAAGCGGTCTAGCCCTTGGACCACAAAAGCTTCAAACTATCGGGTATTATATTCCTTTGCACCGCTAAAACAGCTATTGTTTACGGTATAAGTGAAGTGAATACTTTCAAGCAAACAATAGTTAGCCTAGTTCTCACTGGATCCTAAATATCTTAAACGTTCCATTAACGTGGAGGCAAACTAACGGGATAGAAAATATTTCCAATTATATTCTTCTCCAACTTTCTCTAGCTCTTCTAAATTTGTAGCTTCCTTTAGAAGTTTATTAAACAGCCTGAAATAAAATCTGAACAACTTAAATGGAACACCGTGAAGTGCTATGCGCATCCCTACTTTAACCTACCTTGTTCTAAAGCTCGAAGTAAAATTAATAGGTCGATAAAGCATAAATCAATAAACAATTACTAATTCGTGTGCCTGAGATACCACCAAAAGGCGAGAGCTCTTCAGCGGCTAATTTAAAAAATGTCTATAAAGCTTTTTTAATATGACAGCATCATAATAAGTGTTATGTGGGTGTGTTTGTAATTAAAATCCTCTTCAACTGGTAGATCGATTTTGATGCAACTTATTGTGTTTTCAAGTGGATTCGAGAATGGATTAGTTCTACTAATAAATTCAATTTTTTGTTTTTAGAAGGTGTGGATAGGACAAAGTCTGTGGGATCTGCTAGGTATTTATAAAAATAACACGCAACTATAGAAATAGATGTTTGTCCAAAAATACGTGCTACTGAGTTACCACTCATCTAAATTTGACATAATTTTTTTATTATTTTACTAGTTAAATAATTGAACCTAACTTTGTTTTCCAAGCAATTTTAAAACAATATCTATTTTTTTAAATGAAAGTAAAAAGAGCACTAGTTTATTTAAGCCTAGAAAAGCTAGTTTGTTTGTGAACATACAATCAAATTGGGGCCGCAGTCAGCGTTGATGTCCATTAGCACTTTCGTAAAGCAAACAGTGTTACTCTTCGTTTTAACACAAAATATTCCAATGAAGAGACACAGGGCAATATCTCTCAGTTTGTGAAATCTGGTGAAGTAAAAACGAAGTGGTGTTTATCGGAATTATTGTTTCATACAAAGGCACGATTTAATTGTTTACATATGCGAGATTGATTTCGAAGAAAATATTTAAAATAACTTTTCTATAGGTGTTTATTTTATTCGATTTTCAAAAGTTATTTAACATTATACAGGTTTTAATTAAAAAATATATAGCAAAATTGTATAGATTTCTGCTATATGTTTTTTTAATTTAATAATAACATTTTTATATGGTTTGTTGACTTAGGAACCACTACAATTTCAGCCTATTTATCTTTGACTTTCAATAGGAATTATACTAAGTAAATATTACGAAAATTCCGTATCAAATTTAATTCAGACAATTTGCAGACCGACGTAACCAGACTGTCTCAAGCAATCTTAAAAGCAATTCGTTATAATTATGGCGTCATATGGCAGTTGTAAGAGAACATTATGATAGTTGGTATTTATATGGACTTTTCCACAGGAAAAGTTTGAATGTATATAGATGTTAAAGATGTTAAAATCTTATGTGACGTACATAAGTTGCACGGGTGAGCTAGTACGACATATTTTCTAAATTGTTGTTTTAAAAGTCTTTGCCATCCTTTTGGACAACGTGTTGAAACACTAGTTCGTCATCAAGAGTACACATAATAATGTATTACATAAAAGCTGTTGGTATTATGATAATGGGAACACGTATTAAGTATTAATTTGGAATATAATTTAAGGTTTATTAAAATTCGATATCTGCATTCTGAATTATTGCAATATTTGCTATGCAAATATGCTTAATTATTACGTATTTGTATCTGATTGGCTTATATTCTACGAGTAAATATTCCAATTAATATTTTAGTTAAATTTTGACGTGATCGCTCATCGTGATTCATGAAAATAGATGAATCGGTGGCAGAAACATATTTTGCAAACTTTATGTGTGTTTAGGCTAAGATTAAAATAATGAACCTTCTAAACAAATATACGTTTAAAAGACATGATTTGTTGGGTTATTAATTTGAGTGTCCTACAACTCAGTAAACTTTATTAAAGAGGGTAATATGCATTATACCGTTCATGACATTTCGTGTGTTTTCGTCACGAATAAAATTTAAATTTAAAATGTCTATCACGTAAATCTCTAAGAAGCTTAGACATCGTTGCGCGAAAAAAATTACAGAACGAAAAAACTGAATCCCGTTAGCTGTCAAAATAGTCTTCAAAACCTAATAAAGACTATACTACTTTAATCATAGCTACATGTAACGTGATGTTCAGTTCTCTAAGTTCTAATTAGATTACTTGATGAAAACTATGATATAACAATAGACCGTTTAATGAATTAACAATTGTCTTTTAATTAAGAACTGTACAAGCATAAGCTTGGGGTTGAATCGCTTCAAAGATCAAACTTGTTAACACGTATCGTTCAATTTTAGATCTTAACAAGGGATTATAGCACCGCGTCAAACGTCACTAAAGTGACCGGGCTACCGGTGCTTAATGCAATTTGATTGCACCTATCGGATAGTGTGACATTCTGAAATTGTACACTTCGTACTTTAGACGATCATTGCCCCTTTGGACTGACATTTGTAAATCTCATTATACTTTCATGGATCAATGTTCGAAATTTGAATAAAAGGTACTAACCATCTTTTCCTAGAAATATCTTTGACAAATAATATATATTCCTGATCCATATGCTTGACCTCTGCAATTCGACTTTAGTTTAAAGCATTAGAAATAGTAAGTATAGCGCTTTATTGAATTATATTACCGGGCTGTGGTGTTAGAAATCATTAAGTAAATTTTGTGCTCGTCTATAAATGGCGAAAAATACATACAGAACACCATAAGTGTGTTACAGGCTTGGAATATTGAGACATATGTGTACACAAAATATATGCATAAAAAAGACAAATTATAGAAATCTTAAAAGATAAGCGCGTGAAATTTCATACAATATTAAATGTCAAGAAGATCATTACCTAAGTTTCAAAACCCTATTTAAAAATAGATGTTTGTATTAACTCTTGATGATATACTCATATAAAATGATTCTATCAGTATTGCATATGATCAAATTGTTTACATATTTTTTATAAATTTAATTCATGTTTTCTATATTATATTGAAATAGGGCTAGGTAGCTAGGTGTCTACAGGAAACGCAATCCTTGAAAATGACAGGCCTCAGGCGAGGGAATATCGTTTAACTCTCTGCCCTTGGGTTATACCACCTGGGCCTAAGTACGGTAATTTCCAGCAGTCATTATGTAGAGTCATATAGTCATACATAGATAGTTACATATTATAGAACGAGTTAATACTTGCAATATAGTTTTTACTAACTCATAGTATCAAAAGCTAATTTTAATGTACATATTAGTGGCATTTCTTTGACAAATATGGCTATTCAGTCAGCACTTAGCAAAGATTATAAGAAAAAGTTATAATATAAACGACATAATCTTTAGGATTTAAGGAAAGATTCTTTAAAGCCGCTAAATAAATATTTATTTTCCTTAAGTTCAGAAATGTTGAAGTTCCTCTTACAAATTATTATCTCCTATATTGTACTTTTATAATTTTTGGAATGAAATATTATCTATATCCTTCTCCGATCTTAGATATATTTGTACTAGATTTTAGCACAGTTGGTATAACGGTCTGGGTCCAAAAACTTATCATGGAGATATTCGAATGAATAGTATAACAGTAATCTTTTCCACCTATGTATAAAGCGTTGTTCGTTCTTGGAAATTCGATTTACCTGTGGAATAATGCTCGTAGAGTACCACACACACACACACACATAGCGGGAATCAAACTCACGACTCTTGTGCATAAAGCAGGATCAACTTCAAAAATCGCAAATCTAACAGATGTCATAATTTCATATTTCATTTTCTTTGTATTACAACGTATTCTAATTCTGTTTATATGTCTTACTACGAAACCCTCACTTCAACAAATTAAAATAATGAAGAGTATACATCCAAACGACTATGAAGAACCATTTGTATATTTGTAAACAATGAAATACTGTGTTATTTAGTCTTATGCTCGTTACGAACGATGGCTTTATGTTAATCCGTACCATTTTAGTCATTTCAATTTAACTTATTAAAATTAATTCAAAATAAAAAAAAATTGAATACCCGTAATATGTACAAAGTTTTAATTATTATTCTGTTCCACCACTTTGTGACTACTCCCAACATCGGTATCAGATATTGTATATGTAGTCTACGAGAGTTTTAAAGATATTCTTCACTTAATCAAAATTTTATTATTTAATTATCTTCAGCCAGCATTATTTCAACGAGACACTACTGCGCATGCGATAATGCAATCTTATACGTAGATACACCGTATATTAATAGGTATAATAAACTTAAGGGCAGAACATTAACGAACCTAATCTCGTAAACTACGCGTCAAACTAAGTTTCATGTGACCTATTTGAAAATACAGGTTTCCACTATTTCAATACAATTTAGGACTAACCAAAAACTATTTCGATGTTAATAGTGGAGATAGATTATAATACTACATAACAGTTAATGGTTTTAATAACTACGAGTATATGTCGTTATTATAAGTATATTCGTCACAAAGCTACATAGAATTGGCTTTATTTACCAACCGCTTTCAGTACCACCTTATCTGAATCGCTTTGAGTACAAGAAAATAATCTGATTGAAAAGTCTTATATCAGGCTAACCCATTACGTTTTTTCATATACCGGAAGCCCAATACCGAGTTAACCATATATGTATTTTCATTAGAACTCGGAATATTCACATGTTTCTATAAAATTTTGCCTTTCTTCGCATTGTATTTTGTACTATATGTTTCTTCTTAGTAAGGAAAGAAAACGTTTCATAGCTCTAACAGAAGAATCAATTTTCCAACCATCCGCTGTAATTAAAGTCTTTACACAGAAGACATTTTCTTGTTTTTATATTGTTGACGCAAGCAATTTGTCACAATAACTCTAATACTCGTGGATACATTTCAATTATTTGAAATATATCTACGATTTTTATTGAAAAATAATTAAATATAAAATTAATAATATATATTCATTCATAGTATTCAGTAGGCAATTTGGTACGATGGTACCCACCATTATATGGTAAGGTGGTTTACGTTTACAGAATTTAGCTAAATTTAAAAGTATTAAATATTTGTAATTTCACATATTAAGAAATTTCTAAACCTATATATCAAGTATTTGTACATATTTGATACATGGGCTCACAACTATCTGAGATTATTGAGGAGTCATGTTCAATAATTTTGGATGCTATCAACACCAATGTGAAGATATATTAGCGCGAAGATATTTATAGAAGCATATAATATTACCGGATGTCGGATAATTAACTGGTTTGTTAGTTTTCAATAATTCAATCTATAAACAGAAAATGTAATCTCAAAATAAACATCACGTTAGAATTTATATTTAAACTTTTCTAGAGTCAGTAAAACTAAGGTTAAGCTTTATACGCGTAAAAATATTAGCCCAGTCGTAATCAAAGGTCGTTTGTTGTTCAAAATCGTCGTATTGAAATATTTGTCCCTTTGAATTGGCATCTTCCTGGCCATTCAGTGCCGTTTCTAGGCCGACATACCTAACTAGCTATTCAAAAGGATTGAGGTCGCCGTACTGTTTTTAATGGAAAATATTTTTCGCAATATTATATTTTGTAATTGTTAGACTTGCTTTGCTGCCACAACCCGACGAGGATTTTTTTGAAAAAGGCTTTACACAGTTTATGCTAGATTTAAAGATGTTTATTACTTTGGTATTTAGATAAACCATAAACAAAAAAAGATTTAGAAGTACAAGATCAGATAATTCATTATATGCTTCTTTATAATCGATTTCTACACTATACTCTGTCCAATTGCTTTGAGAGATAATATTAATGTTGAAAAAATCCATTCACTTATTGATAGTATTAATGTTATCAACACATCCAAAATATATCCAAACAAGGGTGTATAATCTTTCCCTCACTTTGAGCCATCGTTAATAAAAGTCTTACATACTTATCTCGTGAGATAAAAAATTTCCCCAGTAACAAAATTTTTACTCTTGAAAGAACTGACAACCCTACGCGCACCAAGGTTATAAGTGATAACTTGTGACAACCCTCGATTACGCTTTATGATTTATGATGTGTTACATACGTAATACTGGAAGCCTTATCACCCACGTTTTAAAAGTTCACTGCCACTGGAGCATTCCACCAAGAGTATACTAAAAATTTAATAGAAGGATCTGCAAATGTAATAGACTCTTCAGAAGTTTTTATCGACACTAAAATAATCTTAAGCGTTTTTTTGAGGAGAATAGAGGCAGAAAATATTTTCTTGTCTGGCATTCGGAAAGCAATAGTACATCGTTGTATTAACTCAAAGCAAAAAATGTGGATATGAAGTACTCATTGTTTGTAAAGTGCTGTAACGACGACATAATATAACGAAATTTTGAAAGTTAACATTAACTTACTTATTAAATAGAAAATTAAGTTAGTATGTATATAGTACGGATGAAAATATTGCAATTACTTTTCTTGGAAATTATAAAATAATAGTACTAGCAACAAAAACGTCAGTCATTTTTAATATGAAACACATTTTTATGTGACATTACAATAAGGTTACGAGATATATAATCTTTTCTATAATACCTATTACTCAAATGGAATATATTTGACAAATAATCAAGGATGTAGTTCAAATAGTCGTTAGTTAATATGTTAATATTGTTCCAAAGTTGTTTACAAAGTTAACTTTACATAAATCTTTCTTTCATACTAAGCTCGCACTTCTTTATAATTTCCTTGGCCATTTTTACATTTCTTTGAATTTGAATAACTTTATTTCCAGTATTTGCTGCGAGACTGCAACTTCGCTCTTTGTATCTTTTTATTTTACACAGTTACAAACTCTACAGTTTTTACCACTTTTAATTTAAATACGAAACGGATTCGAGACAGAATTGCCCTACTAGAGCTCTCTTAAGGCACTTTATACATTATAACTGACTTGCAATTTACAATCATTGACATTTATGCCTCTAAGATGTTTATGTATATTTACGAGTATGTTGTAAAATACTTTTTGTATATTTACAAAACTGCGACGTTACTTTCGATTATAGAATTTGTTTGCATTCATTGAAAGGGTCCACTGTAGAATATCTGAAGCCGCAGGTGACTGTGGCATTGAAGTCCTTATGAAACTCAAATTTAGACTTTTGGAAGGCTATCATAACTTGTAAAAGTTAAATAGTAAAATACTTGAATTTACAACTATAAGAAAAATAGAACTGCTTATGAACTATTTATATAATCAGAGAAACATAATTGCATAGCTAGATTAACACAGTAGTAACGAGATTAATCTAACCTCTCAGAAAAGTTATAAATAAATACAGTGAAAGTAATGTCCCTCGTTTGGCATTTTTGTTTGATACTTTGCTGCAGTTAAACTACTTTTAGTCCATTGCTAATTTGGAGTTACAAAAGTATTTCTACGAGTGACATGTATCACTATGACGAACAATTATAAATTCAAAATATCTTTGGGCTATATCCTCAGTCGGCTGCCACCTGTGACGACGGAGGGTCGAAAGAGCCCTCGTGAAGGGCGAGACACGCTGACAGCTCGCTTATAATATTCTATTCAAACGTGACTATTACGTATCCTGAGCGACATTGAGATTTATATTTAAAGGGCTAGCAGGTGTAAATACCTATTTGAAAGGGTCTGGTAAGTGTACCCCTATATTAGTTATTAGTAAGTTCCTTTTGATTTTTAATATATCAAGTTCATGTTAGGACTTTCAGCCCTTCTTTATGACACTACCAGAACTTCGTTGAAATATAGAAAATCTCAAGATATTAATTTCAACGTTTGGCAACGCATCTCTTACATCACCTTCTCTTGGAAGTGTTCATGAGTGACAGGAATCGGTTACCACCCACGTGCTTTGCTCCCTTGCCTGCCTATCATATAAATAACATCTACAAGTACAGTACATGATTTATACAAATGCCTAATAATTCAATCCTAGATATCAATTTTTACCTACTAATTGTTCTGTACTTAAACAAAATACCATTTATCAATAGGCCACCGGATTTTTTTCCAAAATGTCTTTAGAAATCCAATTCAAATTATTTAATCTAAACGTATATTTTTTTGTCTCTATGTAATAGATAAAACCTACTTAAACTTGGACTACGTATCACGATTTGTAATAATGGTCAGCCTGGTGCCAGATAAGTAACACCACGGTTGAAATCTAGTTCTATTTAAATCCAGACCTACGGCCAAGTTAGGCAATAAACGCCCGAGCACTTGTAAAAGTGAACAAACGCCTAAGTAAAGTAATACGACTAAGCAGGTTCTTTGAAGGGCTTCAAGGAAACTGGCTTAGGCGTAGTAACTAGACGACGTAAAGCCTACAAAATCTAGAATATGACTTTTTACTAGGCTTCATAACGGTTTTGCACTCTATGTGTACCTCAGATATATTTTTTACATCAGATATTGAGACAAGCGGATTGACTCTTCAGTAGGTCTTTTTATTTTTCTTTATTACGACGAAAAAACAACAATTTATAATCGCGATAAATAATTTCTATGGAAAAACAACGTTTGTCCGGTCAGCTATATAATCTGATACATAAAATTCTCGTGTCATAATGTTCGTTCCTATACTTCTCCGAAATTGCTCAACCGATACTTATGAAATTTTATATGCATATTCAGTAGGTCTGAGAATCGGCTACTATCTATATCAACCCCCAAAATATTGAGGGTGGTCCAGAGCAAATTTTTATTTTTCTCATAAAATGGTTTTTTTTTAATTTTTTATGATACAGTAAATAAATATACGTGAAACCCCAAATTTTATATGTTTATTTGGCAAAACGACGTTTATCGGGTTAGCTAGGTTTATAATATAATTCTCACTTGACCAACATCTAAAGAGTCTCTCGCTAGATGGTTGGATCAAAAGACAGATGCAAAAGGCAGTCGTCCTGGTCACAGCACGTATTGTCCGACGGTTTCTTTCTCTGCGGCCCTAACCATCGGTAGCTTGGGCCAAGCTCCGCTGCTGGTGGTCTTCCAGAATAAGTTTTCTATACTATTTTTATTTATGTTTTTTTATTTATTTTTATATCTATTTTATAAAAATACCTTATTTAGAAATTAAATATATGAAAAAAAATATAATTCTCATATCTATAATATATAAAATTATAAAGCTGAAGAGTTTGTTTGTTTGTTTGAACGCGTTATTCTCAGAAACCGCTGGTCCGAATAAAAAAAAAACAGTGTTGTAATTTTAATAATCAACAATCTATAACTAAATTTATTAAACATTTTTCGTTAAAGTAACCGTTATGATAATTATAAATTTTTTGAACATACTCTAGACTTGTTTAATTTTAATTAAACCTTACATTGTTTGTAAAATGTTCTATGTTGTGAAAGCAAAAGTTTGAAACTCAAACGCAAAATCATCATGTCTTTTAATTATATATTAAAATTTTAGTAAACTCCGTTCTGCTAACGGTTTCCAGATAGTTGAGCATGATTGACAACATTTAGTGTGTTACAAAAAAAAAATAAAGTGAAGTAAACAATAAGATTTTAAATAATATCATTAAAATATTACAAACGAGCGCTAACTGCATTTAATTTTACACAGAATTACGATGACTGTGAACATAGCAGCTACATGAACAAATAATTTGTTTCATTCACTTTAAAAACATCTTGCAAAATATTTCCCTTACATTTTTGCAATAGCCAGCAAATTGGCAATCTTACACTAGTTGGTTATAAAAAAATTGGTATAAACGTCAACACTGTGGAATACAAACGAGGCTTTCTGAGTCTAGAAAGCGACTTTGAGTACAGGGCGGTACTTAAGTATAATAAATTCATCTTTATTAAATCTGTGGCTTTTTACAAATGCAATTATATTATATACCCGTATACTCGTATGTCATGCAAAACAAACGTAAGAATATTCTTATGTTTTTACTACTGCAAAAAATGTGTTGAATCTTATTATTTTTAATCCAAAACAGATAATATAATTATTAGGGAATATTAATAAAATAACTATATATATTAATCATTTGTAAAAAGATTAAATACATAGTTTTTATGTCAGCATAAGTCTTTACTTAACTCAATACATCTTTTGATTTCATTACTTGATTCAAATTGCATTGTATGTATAATTTTTTTCCTACAAACCGAAAATTCAAAACATCAAAATATTTAATTTAAAGTAATGGAACCTACCTATTTAAATGTTTGTTCAGATAGCGACGACGAATGGTTAACACAAACTATTTCAAAGCTTCGGTTCAGTAGAACAATAGCTGCGAAGGCCACGTCATATTCGGGCTCGATTTTGAACTATTCTAATTAATGAACAAAATTGGTTATTACTAGCTTCTGCCAGCGGCTTTGTGCTCATTTCGATTTTTACACCTTGGGTTACATTATTGGAGTTTTCGTATGGAACCCTAACTTTTTTGAAAATTTCATATAACTTAAGTTCACCGGAAATAGTGTAGCTTCCCAACATTGAAAGAATCGAATCAATCAAGTAGTTCTGGAGCGTATTCAATACAAAAATAAAAACAATCAAATCTTTCCTCTTTATCATATTAGTATAGATAATTACTATATAATCATCATGTCATCACATCTCGCACTAAACCAGAGTAAAGAGTGTTAAAACTCCATTTGCCCTACAGCACATACATACAAATCTTATATTGAAACAGATCAACAATGTAGCATTCAATAGAAGATTTAATAATTGACCTGAAAATAAGTCATTTTAAACATAATTTTTTACTATATCAGTAGATACCAGAATAACATGTTTGATATAGAACCGGCCCTGTGAAATGGCTCTATCAATAACCACGTCGCTGGTATGAGAAACTGTTTTATTTACAAAATAAATCATCACATCTATTAATACTCACTATCTAATACTAATAAATGTAGTAATCACGTTTTGTTACTAAACATAAGAACTAATATTATCTATAACTTAGGAATTTAATAAGTTTATAGTTTAAGACTATTACTGACGAATTAATTTTAGTTATTTATATGCGAAACTAAAAGATTAGGGCCATTATGAAATTTTTGAGCTTTTAAA
>JAOSYY010000003.1:9402806-9413321 GCA_025727935.1 Hebomoia glaucippe
TACTGACGAATTAATTTTAGTTATTTATATGCGAAACTAAAAGATTAGGGCCATTATGAAATTTTTGAGCTTTTAAATTTACCATAATGAATTTATCTAAGCAAAATCAATTTCCATCCCCTAACTTTATTACAAATTTTCCCATACTTGTACTGATCATGAAAATTCTGACTCGTATTTAAGGATATTTTAATAGGTATATAAAAAGCTTTTTGTCATGGCAATTTATTTTCGCTTCAAGAACTACGACTGTAATTGTGTCTTTCGGGAAATAAATATCACAAGAAGAGACTTCCAACAGAGTAAAACGATTTTTTCATAACGTTTTAGTTCTCACTTTATTTGTAACCCCGTCTGCTCTCAAGTACTGCACGAACAAAGGAATAGAGAATAGATTATAAATTAACCTAGACGATGGCTACGACTAATAAATAGGCTTATAAAGTAACTTAATCCAAAATAATTGATAGAGTATAAAAAGTATACTGGTATCTAAATCAATTAGACGCGAGACAGTGTGACCCCGACGGTTTAATAAGAAGTTACGATGACACAGCTCTCAGCCATAAAATGGTGGCCAGAGGACCCCAACAATGGACCACGGATAATGGAAAATTGTCTAAAGGGATTTTTTTATTATAACCGCAGTAGTGTCTACTACAGTGTGACGAAAATTTATTGTCATTTCCTTTTTATTGCGAACGCTCTAACTTATAGCGTGTTGTAACTTTCTGTGATAAAATGTCAGTGTTCATTTTATTTTTGACGAATTTACTTCTAATATCCATTAATATTATAAAGAATTATTTATTAACAGTCATTTTTTTATAAATTATATTTTACTGCCTTTTGAAATTCAATAGTTTATTAATAAAAGTCAATTATTTGACGTTTCTTAATAGAAGGCATTTATATACGTAGAAAATGCTATTTCACTCCCTTTTTTTCCGTAAATATATAAATTACATATAGCCAGTCCTCGCAGACACAAAACAGAGTAACGTATTATACTTTTTATAGAGAATATAAAGACAATGAAAGACGAAAAATCATGAGTTTCTTTTTACCCATTGATGACACATTGGTTTTGAAACTGGACAATTAACTTAGAGCCATTGCTATAAGTAACATAATTAATCACTAACCATATCCTTGATGATCTGTAAACTCAATTCAAGCATTCTTCTACGGCTTTTAAATTAATGAATTCCTTTTAGTGTCTGTGAATATGTCCATAAACATTCATCGTTCACGTAACAAAATAATACAAAAACAAACAAAACGAAAGAGTTAGGCCATATAACAAAGCGGTATTTAAATGCAGAGAAAGCAACCCGTAACCCGGAAGAAAAATGAATGATTACTGCAAAAAGGGCCATCAAAGCGAATGATAAACGAGCTTAATCTGAGACCCATCCCTGTTTTATTACCATTGGGCGATTGTAAAAACGTATTAGTGGGCGGCACTAGTACCAAACTTCCGTTCTATGACATTAAGTGGCCCTTTTTACCTCAATGGCCCTTCTTATTTACGACCTTAATTAAAGATAGTGAAGTAACAAAAGGGATAGCAATCGTTTGTATCACATACTTACCTTAATTAAACTATTCAAAAGTAGTTACGACTACTCTTTCAATTCCAGTCACATTTGGGATAATAAACAATTTTCGCTTTAAGAATTTCTTGAAATAATATATTATTTAAATAGGCATTATAATATCAAGTAAATATTTTTTAATAACAGAAAA
This sequence comes from Hebomoia glaucippe, assembly GCA_025727935.1. Classification (NCBI taxonomy): domain Eukaryota; kingdom Metazoa; phylum Arthropoda; class Insecta; order Lepidoptera; family Pieridae; genus Hebomoia; species Hebomoia glaucippe. The sequence goes on from JAOSYY010000003.1 coordinate 9,404,556, forward strand.
GTATGAGGCTCACTTAATAAGTGATTATCTTCAGCCACATAACGTCATTAATCCCGGTGAAACAAAATAAAAACGAAACATGTTTCATTTTGCTAGCCACAGAAAAGTAAGCTTTCCTGTTTCTGAATCGTGAATAAAACGGTCACAAAAATGTATTTACTCATCCCACCAGGGGCCGCTAAAATTTATTGAGATTATCTTAGACAATAAATAATAACTGTTAGCAACCCAAGAGAAACTATAGGTTATCACATCCCCTGTTTTGTCCGCTAAACTCCGAGACGGTTAAGTTAAAATTGATGAAACCGAAGACTGATACGAAAAATAAATTTTTGAGTATATACGTTTCCAAAAGGTACCTAACATATATTACGCTTCGCCATGCTTCATGTATTGATCAATAAACTGAAATGCAGTGTAAAATAGACAACAGTAAAATGAAAACTCTAAATCATTCGTAATACTTCAGTCCACATGCCACAAGCGTTCACACGTAACTTTATGTTGCTCGGATCATAAAGCATTTTGGTTTGGACCTATGTGGACAATGGGAAATTTAGTTCACTGTTCCAAAATATTGGTTCACTATGCGTAACCATATTGTTTGTGGATCATTGTAACTGTACAAACTACTACTGACGGCTCCAATATGATTAGGAGTAGTGGCTAGTTTTTAGGTAACAAGATCGTAGTTCAAAAAAGTAAAATTAAAGTAGGTACTCATCACAAATAATACCACAACCAAAAAACAAACAGTACCAGTACTATATGACAGTTAATTAGTCAATACTAAAAATAAATCAATCTACACAAAAATGTGAGCGATTTCTTAATGGTCAATTTGTTCAAAAATACATACAATAACTATAAAAAAGAACACATTGTTAACAAAATACCACTTTTTAACAAAATACCGATTTACGCAAAGTATGACGTTATTTCAGTTAAAATATTCGTCTCGGAAGCCATAAAGAAAATTTAACTTAATAAAGATAGCATTTCGTGAATGAATACGTAATTGTTTAGATCTTTAAAATCCTATTATGAACGTAATTTATAGTCTCTCATAAAACGTAAAGAAATTATGATTTAAACGGCTTAAGCAATATAAGATTGTTACTCTCTTTAAGAAAGTAATTTATGTAATCTAAGTAAAGTGGAGCCTGAAGAATGTCTTACAAATTGTTAAGGTTCGGTAACCTAATACAGTTTAGAATATAACTTATTATGTTTTTATCAAAGACCTTTACAGAAGGGCATGATACTCAATTGATGACGACAAAGTAATAACAGGACATGTTAAATATTTAACAATGGTACTTCGTTTCTTTTAGTTTAATTAAATTTTTAGGAAGAAATTGCCTACGAAGACATAGTGAGTTAATGTAGACGTATACAAATACAAAGGAAAGCCAAAGAAATACGGATTACTTCAACAATGATGTATTTGATGGATGACACAAAGGTGTCAAAGACATTGTTTTTTTGCAGTGAGGAAGTATGGGTTGCTATTTATACTTAACATCTCTAAGCACGAAAACTATCTGACCGATCAAATTTTGATCAGTAAATTAGGATTCATGCTTAACTAATGTGTGTAATTCTTCACAGAAAATTTTTACGTTAACCCAATAAATAGATACTAATAACATGTATAATGCGGACGTTGTTGCGCGGACTTCTGATTTGAATTAAAACATTTTTAATACATGCAAATAATTTTTTCCATCGATAAGGTGGATAAACACTTGATATAATATATTATGTGGCATACAGAAAACAGATTGATTTCATTAGAAAAATCATGATCTCTCTAGTCAACTTTATCCAGTTTTGATTTTGAAATTACTAACATTCACTTGGAATTTCAATATTTTATCCGATAACCATCTAGTTATACGGCTTTTATGATACGTTATAGTTTTTGCGGACAGTTGGGAACAAATTTCATCCCTTTATGCTGTGTCAGGGTACTCACAAACCCTCACATTTTTAATAAGGGCTCCACAAGAAAACCAAGCTTGTTTAATGAGCTCTTTCTACACTCAGCCCCACGTTCCCGACTTTATCGCATCACTTAGGGAGACGTTTTTATAAGGCGTTTTAATGACACTAATAGAAATTTTTATTTCCGTCAGTAAAAAATAGAGCTTAAAAATTATTTCTCTCATAAATCACGCGTTGTATTCTTAGAAATCACTAGAGAAGAAAATTTAAGATCGTACTATACTTACTAAAAGTAATTTTGCTACGTTAATAGATTCGGTAAATCAATTTTTAGGTCTCTTTGCAATCAATAATTATAAATATTTATAAAATTTATGTTACATTTTTAGAATAAAAGTAATAAATGTAATTATATAATATAATGCGTTAAAATAATGGCATTGCGTGTCAGAAAAAACAATAAGCACAGGACTCAAGTAAAATACAGAACTCAAGTAATCTGTAACGTCATTCGTTCTTAATTTCAAATAAAAAGGATACAGTACTAATGTGCAAAAGTTTTCACTATAATAATATATTTACACAGCACATTCCCACTAAACAGTAAATGCGACCTTTACGTGCATGAAAGCAGTTACCGACAGGACTGACCATATGGAAGTGGAAACACTGAACCTAATTACACGTTAACTGAATATTACGGTTCAACACGGCCATATAGCCCGCAGCACTACGGGATAAGATTTACAAAATAAACACTGTATTAAAAAACTTTTAACGTAATACGAGAACATTAATGCAAGCTTTTATTAAATTACGTTTGCCGGCGGCTTCACTCGTCTTGGCGTCGATTTTATCAACCAATTATAGTTGTCCATCATATTATTTTTGAGTTAATATAAACGTATTAAAATCTTGACGTTTTGTATCCGTTAAACAAGGCAAAATAGATATAATAGTAGATCAAGCTTTTAAAATAAAGCTCTAAAAGTATATTATCTATCAAGAGTATACTGTTGTGTTAAGAACGAATTAAAGTCAAGAAAACAAGTTATTTAGGTTTGTAAACGGTAGCATTATCAATGTTCCTTAAATCATCGCCCCCTATCTGCACCGTAAATAACATGTTCTTGTTATCTTTGAAAATAATCGCTGATGTTCGCTGTGTTTGCTTTAGCGCTGGTGTGAGAAAAAGAAAATATTGTAAATTTTTATCACTATATACATAATTTTATTATAAAGACCATATACAGTGTTTATACATTATATTAAAAGTGGAGAGAGTTACATGTATAGATTACCAAGGGAACTTTGACAGCCACTTCATTAGAAAGGAAAGGTTTAAGCTAAAAACGCTTTTATACCACAAAACATAATATGCTTACATTATTACAAATGTAGTGTATATTTTTATTTTGAGCATTTGAAATTTATATAATTAAGTGGGAAACGAGAATATTCCTCGACCATCTATTATATCTTCTTAAAAATAATATTTTATTATCATAATAACATTTTGGAGAAGTTACATATTTCTCAATAATTCTCTAGTAATATTAGTTCTTAACACATGACACTGTTCCACCAATAAAGCAGCTCTTTGTAAGCAAGAATAAAATTCTTACGTCATAAACCTCAACAACTTTATTAATATATTTTATATCCTCATATTTATAATACATCAGCAGTTATTAAATATATAAAGAGGAATTAAATTCGTTTGCCTACTATGTTTTGTGATACTCGCTATAAATAAAATATTTAGCGAAGGTCTAAAACTAATTAGCACTCACATATTATAAAAAATACGCAAAGGTGCGTTACAATTTATTTATTGTATAAAACTAGCCCTTAAAAACATCAGATTAGATATTTAATAAAAATATGATTGATTATACCAAAGATACGAGTATACCGTAATACTTTGTACGGAATACCCGAAATAGAAATAAATAAGGCCGGCAGCAGAACAACATCATAAACAATAATGAATATTAACCTTAAGGCAACGCGTCTTCTAGACCTCCTGGTCTAAGAGGTGTTCATGGGCGCAGGATTCGCTTAGAATAGATGAACTGTATGTTCGCTTGCCTTTCTATAGTATAGAAAACAGATAGCATATTTATAAATAGGCCAATGTAAACAAAAATATGTTCAATTACATTATTTACCTAGCTTAAACTGTTGAAATTTAAAATAAGCAGCTGATTTGTGACTGGCTTGTTTACCAATTCCATTCTAGGAAACATCGGCCTGTTCTCAGCAAGATAACTGGCATAACGGAGCTCGGGTGTTCAGACCTCATTTGTAACCCGACAATAATGGAACTTTTTCAGAGCCCTTTACTTTTTCTCTGTCAGTTTTTGCCTCTTTTATTTTTAATTGTCTTCGCTTGGTAGATAAATATCCTGCGACTTAATGGAGGGCAGTTTTCATTTTATTACCGCGCTTACTTCGTTCATAATTTTATTTGTGGCTGAAAGGAAGGGTCCAAAGATTAGTATCTGGAACGTAACCGATTTCAGAAACTAGCGGCAAATAATTGGCCAAAAACTTTTCGGGCTATTTATGTGGGTAAAGGTCTTCCTGTGTTATTCGATGAAATCCATTTGGCACTAAAGTTTCCTGGTTTGAATTCCGAATACCTATGCTTATAACGAAGAAATTATTAGTAATACAGACACATAAATATACCTCATACGCCAAAAGAGAAGTACGTTTACTATATTCATAAAAGAAGTACTGATAAGTCTTATTATTTTATTTATATATAATTATGTTATACCAATATTACTTTTAATCCATTTTTAATCTATAAGACTCGTTTCTGTTGCAGTGAGTACAATCCAGAGTTGAATTACCTTATATTATTGGTACTGGGCTTCGATTCGATCATTAAAAGTACACATCAACATTTGAAATATAAGTTAGGTTTATGAACTCTGAACATAAGTAATTTATGTTATATCGTGTTTGTTTGTTGCACAAGCAAATCTCGAACACTGTGCAAAATATATTAATGTATAATGTATATGAATAAACAACAAAACGACATCCATTAAACTAATCAACATTCGAAAGTAGCATTATTGTCTTCGAAAGTAAATTCACAATAATAATCATATATAAAATACTTTGTATATTAAAAATTTAAAAATGACTCAACACCTTTTGTGCCATCAAAATTTGAGTGACGCTTTTTACACACTTTTCATATGCAATAAAATAGTGTTGAGAATTTTTTATAGCGAGCAAATGATGCGTTCAGAAGCACGTACACGACCAATAAAAAAGAATGGCTGAATCATAAAATGTTTTAAATGTATTGATTTTTTATAATCTGTTTCATTGTGTTGTCAATTGATTAAGAAACAAAAAAACATATATACTAAAAAATATTTAAGTTATTTATTCCTTATAATCCTATATAATAACACCTTGTAACTTATAGTGAAATAAATAATTTAACTTAATAGAGTGAAGGTCATTGCCACCAATATATCCTCTATACTTTCATAATGTATCTTTAATAGAATTTATTACATCTCGAATTATTCTCTTTATTTCTTTTTGATTTTGCTATGTCTAGGCAAAACATTTTTATAGTAACGTAATTGTATTTTGGGAACTATAAGTTATTTCATCTTTTTCTTAAAGATCTGTCTTATTCCTATTAATTTACGTGCTCAGTGCTAAAATATTTTTAAATTCACATTATTATGGTAATATTCTATAAAATACCGCGAATACATTATCTTTGATTTACATAAAAATTGTACAAGGGACACGAAAATATGTTTCGTAATAAAGTACGAGTTGTAATATTACGTCGCTGATAATATATGGGATCCTATTCAAGCGTGTAACGTTATTTGTTGCCCCTATGTGACGCATAGCCCGGTAGCACGGTGTTCGCGTTGACGCCATTAAAGCAGAATAATGAAACACCTGCGGTTTTCGTCGCGACTCCACAAAGATGCTGAATTTATGGAAACAGTAGTCGTTGAACGAATTTTTTGCTTTAAAATAACTATGCTTTGTGTTGGAAATAAACACTGTACTTTGTTTATGTGCTCCTTCTAAATAATTTAGGACAATATTATAATCTAAAAAAAAACAAATTAAACCTCATTGCTGAATTTCAACCTCGATGTAGCAGCTAAAAAGAAAAAGCCAGTTAATTCGATGATATTTTACAGAAACATTAGAAGTACGTCTCTACAAATCTTATTCATGTAGAAAGAAACCAGGCTGCGTCATTAAATCAAATTATTTAGAATCGAAAGAGCCAGTGGTTATATTTACTTTGTGTGTATGTATAATTTTCATTTTTCCATGTTTTTTAAAATCTTATTGATTACACTAAAAATAACATTATTATAGCTTTAAGAATACACACCTAAACAATAATTTAAATATTTATTACAAATTAAACTTTATATTCCCACGGAACATCACCAAAGGGATAAAAACTGCTAACGTCACAAGACTGACAAAATTTGATGTGAATTGTTCTGAACATTGTCAATTCTTGGATATATGTCGTAGCTAAAACCGCTATTTAACTATTAAAACAATGTTCAACGAGAACAGAATAATAAGCCAGCTAAATGAACAAGACTCAAGACATAATTAGTTTAACCAAATTCTCGTGACATTATAAATGAGCGTCAGAGAAGTCACTATATCACAAGTAAAACGATTATCCACAACATATCCTGGCACTTCTAGCGTTCATTTATCCCATAAGAGCTTTGCCAAAGTCTCGCCTCGCTTTGTTCCCGAGTGTCCGACCGTACAAAGCAGGCGTTGCACAAATAATTATGTGCATACAATTATTTTCTAAGCGTTTGTACGCTTCGTAACCACGAGACGCTTGGAGCCTTTTAATTTAAAATCCTTTTATTAATACGCCAACCTCTATAGGTGCATAGATTTCGTTGTTAAAACTTTTGTTTCATGTAACAAGGTTGTTTTATTTTAAAAATTAATGTCTGCATAAAACTGGACGTGAATATAAAACATGTTTACGCTAACATTTTATTTACTTTATTAATTTGAAGGCATTCGCTGATCTGAGGGGACTCAATTTCTGCCGAAACTAACGTATTTCTAATGTTTTTTTTATCATCCCCTAAACACATCACATCAGCGTTTGTACGTCTACCAATTGTTTAAATTTGGAATTGTATTTATTCTCTACCGCGAATGAACAATATATGAGTAAATATATTAGGAGTGCAATACTGACTAAAGATGTCTAATGTTTGATTTACTATAAAATCGACTCTTTACTCATACGTCGATGACTATTATGAAAATTGGGCTTATAGATAATGTTAGGTAACAATGTCGAAGTTTTAAAACCAGCAAATCACGAAAGCTTCATTGTCACACACAGGATTCTCAAGTCGAGCGTAACTTGGAGCTGCCGGCGACGCATTGTGCGTTCGTATTAACGAGTATCACACAAAAGGGCCCGCTCATATATCAAACTAACGTCACAGTGATGTCTTCCTTCCCCCATGTTACACTTGGCCCGCAAGAAACGGCTCCTTTTTTATTGAGCATACTATGTGATACCGAAATTATGGCGCGTAAAATTCATTGCCGCGTAAATTTCGTACGATTAAATTTGTTTTTCTTACGATGCATACTAAATTACTCCTATGTTGAGACAAATAAAGTATTAAAAAAAATGAATTTGTTAAATGATGTATGTTTTAAAACATTATGTTTCTATATTGATGAAAAAATTCAAGAAGTTCAACGTGACTTAAAACTTAAATAAAAATATACGTAGGCTTCAGGTTCCCATTAGTTAATTATAACTACATCTCGGAAGTATAGAAAGACTGCATAAATTGTAACTAAAACCTTTAGAAATCTAAGTAGAACTTCACTGAATTTTCTAACTTATGAAATATATAATAAATCATCGTAAAACCATATGACGTTATGTGACTCACTACGTGTCCTCAAGATGCCTATTGATGTTATTAGAACCTGTTAACTGTTGGACTTCTCATATGTGAAACGCTTTCCCAAATGAAAATATAGGTAAAGATCCTAGGTTCTCATAAATGTGTTTTCATTATAATTATAACGATTAATACATTTTCATTAGCATCTTTTTGAGTTAATACCAATTACTCTTAAAGTTCATAAACATTGTCAATCCGGCCTCATTCTTGCCCACGAATACAACATTTATACTTTTTATAACATCAATAAAAAACTTTGTAATATTTTTTCGAAAGTATTCAAGATAATTCTACGAACTAAACAAATTTGAAATGTTATTGTTGCTTTTGGAAATATATTTTATCCACAGCGGGTTTAGAAACTTCAAACTTCATAATGACTTCTTTTTGAAGAGGGGTAGAGGTAGCTATTTCGCGACTTGCCTATTTGTAGTCTTTTATTGTTTAAAAGTTTTCACGCTAATCGCTGTCGTGCTATTAATGCCGAGGAATAACAAAGTAAACTTTATTAAAGCCTCTTTAGTATATCATTTTCCAAATCTTTCTAAATAATATTAGAAATCTAAATTGTTATTTCAAATATATTTAGATCGTACAGAAATAGGCTTTTATATCAGATGAACGATGTTAAATAATAATCGAAATAATTATGTATCTATTCAAGGAGTAATTGTTTAAAGTCCAAAAACCAATAAATTGATTATATTTTTAGACCAGTTTAGTCCCCAATTTATTACCGACCATAATTCGTGGAAAGCTTTATGTTTCTTAAAATATAAATAATTAAAATAACACGATATATAGAGCTATTCTCTCTGGAAGACGCCTTTACGTG
>JAOSYY010000003.1:9443652-9454437 GCA_025727935.1 Hebomoia glaucippe
TTATTATTGTTGTGTTATTCTGACATCATGAGTTTACTTCCATTAGGACATAGTTTCAACATAAAGACTTATTTATAAAAATCTCTACAAACCGGCTCTTATTAAACTCATATGTATATTGAATAAACTTAAAACCCGTTAAAGAGCAGTTGTAGCTGTTATAAATGTAATTTTCAAAAAACATTCTAGAAAGTGTTCTAGTGACTTGATATTTTTTATAAATAAGACCGTGATTCTATACATGTATTGAGTAATGTCTTTTAGTACAAATGATGAAATGTTTATACCAATTGTATTGTTCTATTCGAGCTCATGAAAATATCAATGACGTCACTACATTACAAAAATAATTTAATATGGCTAAAGCCTAAAGGTTGGCAACGCTTTTCTTAGACTTATCGGTCTCTGAGATGTCCATGAGCTGCAGGAACCGCTTACTTATAAGAGAACTATTTGCTCGCTAGTCTTCGTATCGTATAAAAAAGCCATCTAAATATCGCTGAACAAAATTAGTTTCTTAAGTTCCTCAATTAATAAACAAAACTCAAATATTTAATACTGTTATATATGATAAATGAAAGCGATAATTTGAATTAAAATCTAACCTCAGATTTTAAGCTTGAACCCATCTTAATCACAACACGTGAAGTAGCAAGATTTTCAAACAATTCATCAAAACATTTAACATAAATTTAGTAGGAATAATCACGTTAACCCGGTAACCCAGTACGAGAGGTATTGGGGGTTGGGGTGCCGGGGGTCGGTTGGAAATGAGATAAAGTTGCAACCACGCCGCGCCGTAATTTACTGCCTACCGACTTATACGGACTATTTCAGTGCCATCCGTAGGTACTAGCCATACAATACTATACGCGTCTGCTTTTAAAATATAACGTAACATTAAGAATAAACACCAATCATTCAATCGCTTTTAACTTTTTTGATCAGTAAATTTTTAAATATGATGATACAAAAAGTCTCAATGAACAATTTAAAAAAAAATGATCTACGAATAATTTGGAAGAGTTGATAAAACGATTCAATTTTGAGACATTATATGCATTCGCAATTTAATGATTGCTTAGCCATTTGTGTGCAGCCAATGGCGTGTGCCGTCAATCATTGAAATTAAGTAAAAATACGTGTATCAAAGTAACTTGTATATTTTTCTTGCTCGTTGCTACATTCATGAGGGTCAAACGTTTAGATTATTCAAAGAGGTGTCAGCTCACTTAGGCTACTAGGCAATCCAAAACTTTCCTCATATTTTGCCAACAATTCAAACACAGTGGTGTAGCAAGTATTTATGTATTTCACATAATTAAATGCATAATTCCTGTTGTGGTAACTTATTGATGAAAAATATTAAACTACTACAACAGTGTAATAGAACACTTGTTAGACTATTGTTCGAAAATGACACTCATAAACTAAAACTAAAACTATCCTTTAACGGGATTTCAGCTTATTACAGCAAATGAATACTTTAAGAAGAGCCTGTTTATAGCGATTTTTATAAATAAGGCCGTTAATAAATTACTGCTCGTATAGAGATGATAAAAAAATACTCTTACATTATGTCAGTGTTTCTATAGAAGTGTACATATTGAAAATAAAAAATGTTCTAAAGCCAATGTATTAAAATAATATAAATATTAATGTACATAGATCTATTATGGTTAAACCTACGTGTATGGAGCTTATATACATATATAAATCTTAAAGAGAAAATCTTTTCTTATATGTTTTTTGTAAATTAACTACTCAGACTCTGCAGTAGATTCTACAATGAATAAGTTGATTAGGAAAGACTTTTACATTAACACAATTTGCTGCTGGGGTGGAAAGGAACGAAGTGCTGCCCTCGTTCCTCGATAAAAACATTTTTTATCAACCCCGCTTATCGATAAGACTTGAGATATCAGCATCTAATTGAACCTTACGTTAAGTAATGGAAGCATTTTATGTAGCCGATTACTCATTAAAGTATGTGTAAAGGTGTCTATTTATTTCGCAACGGCGTAACTGACAAATGTATTAGACTTTATCCAATTTATTGTAAAATATTCTCCCCATAATCTAAAGATTATATACCTATTATATATACAGTAACAACAGCACAGATATGATCAATACTTTGTCTCTCGATCTGTTGTAATGAATCTCAAGAGCGACAAAAGCGATTTTGACATAAGTTTCACTGGCAGATAGCGGTTTTATGGTGTGTAAAATAGGCTTTTCTTTCAGAGACATAAAAATTTCGAAACAAATTGTAAAAAGCCATGAATTTTGTTGGTCAGTTTTACTGGTAAATTGTTGAATTTATGAAGTTTCTTTTGACGATTAAAGTACACTAATATAAATACGGGTGTAATGACAGGGCACCGTTAATGTGTAAAGACAATTAAATTTTAGTGATCCGTTACTTACTTAAGAGTCAAAACAAATTAACGAAGTCTGACTACAATAACAATATTATTTAATTAAAATACCTTTAACTCCGTCAGTTGGCTGTCTCAAATAATAATTCGATTGTTGATTCAATTACTTAGTTGTCCGACTATAGTGTTTGGATTAGGTTTTATTTGAATTTGCTCTTGTTTAATCAAACTGGGAATACATATTTTTATATTTTTTATTGACTTACTGCTCGCTTTGACTCGAATATTAGCATTATAGCATGCATTTTTATATTTATTCTTTATACAGAACCCAATTTTGTGTATGCCTGCAATAAAATAGTCTATTAATTTAAAAACTATATTTTCTATAAATATTGTTATAATAACTTTAATGTTTGAGTCATCGAATCGAGACAAGCTTAGTGAACCTTTAGCAAGTACGTAATAGAAATTTAATTTTATATTTCTAGATATACAAGTTCGGACTTCATAATTCGTGGCTGATTTTTTTGTATTATCAATGGGTAGAGTCGTTTATCAGTTCCCTATTGCGATGAATGACATCAAGTCGTAAAAATACTATTTAACCTTTTTTTCAAGGTCAAATGAACAAAGACCATGATTTTTGTGCAACTCACATAAAATAGTCACTGAAGTGGCGGGTACAAATTGAATTCCCAAATTGTATTTATCCGTTTGTTCACTTTATACAAAAAAAAATTGAACGAGCAGTTTTGTCGTTTTAAAAAGCTACCGAAACAATAGGCTAGAACGAATATCATGCGTTTTTATAACGCGCTGCCAAACTTAAGGCTTTAGACATATTACATCATTTGTCAGATATAGTGACGTTCTGCTGCCGGCGTAATTTATTTTTATTTCGAGTATCCGGAAATTCATAGACTGATACCGACGCACAGCACTTCACGACTTTTTCATCTATGAAATCTATGCATGTTACTTCTTTTAACTTAATGGACGCAATATATATGCTGATTTCCTTTAGGCAAGTTTTCGTTATTCTAGTTTCTTAAAATACTATTTTGGATTATTGCTGCACGATAACAATAATACACAAAGTCTTACATGCGTACCTATTTTTCGGTATAATATAACATTCCTTAAATTTACATCGAAATAAAAAGAAAAAAAATCCGCTAATACTTAAAAAAATATATAGCAGTTATTAACAAGGGTAACACAATACACTTTCTAATCGGTACAAGTGAAACTCTCAGATAATAATTCACGCCCTTGAAAGCTTCTAAAGTTTCCACGTTCGTATAACTTTGTTTTATAAAGCCATTACTCATTCTTTTGTTAGCGAATGCGACGGCAAATTTTTCAGGATGAGACAAATTTCGTGAATAAATTAAACAGTGTTGTAATCTTGTATAATAAAAACAGCAACCAAGTTCTTTTTTGTAAAAAAGTGTACCAGCCACTTGAATTAATTGCACGCGATAACTTTTTCATTAAGACATAAAATTGGATTATCTATAACTTATTATACTTCTACAGGGAATTTCAAACTTTTAGATAAGGCATCGATTAACTTATATTTTAATGTGTATATTATTTTATTAATTATTCAAATACTTTGACACTATTCAGCAGTTTCACAAGTTTGACTTATATGTCTGTACTATCCTAGCTTATAAACGCAATGGCTGATTTTGATGGCGTTTTTTTAAAGAAACGTGACCCGATTAAGATATTCTGAGCTATGATTAATTAAAATTGTTTAAGCATTGATGATATATCGTACAGGATTACAATTTACAATATCATTAATAGAGCTGAGAATTTTTTTTTTATTATTCAAAATAACAAGTAAATAGGATTTTACTTGACTTTGGTATTTAATTAATTCCAAAAAAATATATTTTTTTAATTATCAAGGTGAAGAAATTGTTTTAATCTTAAAAAAAATAAAGAAACTTTAATTCAGTTGACTATTTGTATAATGTCCGTGTACAAACGAGCTTAAAATTTACCAAACAAATTTAAGAGCAAAAACTGTCTTGACACTTTTTCCTCGCAATAAAATTCAACATTTGAAAATCCAAAGAAGGCTGGCCTGATAAAGCCTCACGGAGGGTCTATGTTAATCTTCTTTCATTAGTCATGTCGTTTTTTTAAGAGGTCACTGCTGTAAAAAGGAATTTGCATCGGGAAAAATAAAATCCCCTTGACTCTAACGAAAACAATTGAAAGCATCATATTGATAGATCTTTTATACGGGTAAGGCGTATTAGAGTGAAAATTAATTTTACAAATATTTCAATAATTTATGAAGGAATATAAAATGATATTTACTAGAAAAATAACAATCTGTATTGCACATTATATAAATATATGTATTATCAGTCAATATATCCATAATAGCTACGAATAATTACTTGTTTCTTGACCTTATATATAATAGCCAAAAATAACGTTGATATCTTACAGCTGGTCTAACGAGGGAATAAAGAGCTAAAACATTTCTATGGTTTTCCAATACCAGTAAGTAATAGAACTCCTTGAACTATAAAATCATTCAGATCACAAGTGGCTACGTAGAAGTTTCCCGGATATTACAAGTTTGTTTTAAAGCCATTATTCATTCTTTTGTTAGTGACATCGCTTTGCAGAATTTTATAAGGTTAAAAGAAAATGTTCCGCCAAATTAAAAGTCTTTGAACGTATATTACGTAGTTGTTAAAAAGTTTTCATGTAATGTAATAAATAAAGTACTGCTAATATTGTGTAAGAAGAATATTTTTTATGCGATAGGGAGGCAAACGAGCTTACAGTTCGCCTGTACTAAGCTATTCCTGTCGCCCAAGATCATTAGATCTAGAAGACGTGTTGCCAACCTTAAGATCTTAGCCAAATTACATCATGTGTTATTTTGTCACGTTCTGCTGCTGGCCTTATTTTATCGTAATTGTCGAAGATTACAACAATATGCATTTATTACATAAAAACAACTTTTAGTCATGAAGTCTTATACCTATACATACATAAAAGTTAAAATGGTTGTCTGTAATATCAAAATAATAAGGGTTTCTCACTACGTATGAAACTATATGCGGCCATAACAAGTCAATAAAGATTTTTGTCTGTCTGTTTGATCTAGTTAATCTCTAAACGATTAGGCTGAATTTTTCAGAACTTTCATATGTTTATGTATTTGTCTATCTCTATTAACTTTGTTTAATTAACGCAGATAAAACCGCGGGGCTTCACTAGTTACATATCGAGTTCATTGCAATTTATGAATGAATATTATGATAACTATAAAACAGTGAATTTCTATAATAATTAAACAGACTTTTGGATGTTAAGTATAGAGAAAATGTCTGTAAATATCATAAGAAATATGCAGAAAACAATCTTGTATCTATGTAAATTTGAACTGTAATATAATTTTGTACTTACTATACAAAGTTTATAGTATAGTAAAGTTGTAATTTTGTAGTTAATATAATTTAGTACTTAATATAAACTAATAATATTAGGAGGACAAAATCTCTCCATTCATGCTTTGTTGCATAATTATACTCTCAATTCTCAAATTAAATGATATTAAAACAAATTGCCGTAATTTAAAAGAGACTAAATTTAATTTGTGTAAATATTCCTTTTTAAATTCAGTTATACTTATTGTCGAAAACCAACTTTAAAATCTGTAATAAAATTAATGTATATTTGAAGGTAAACTAACAGAAATGTAAAGTTTAAAACAGGCTTTGTGAGAGGTGTTGCGAAAATCCCTACAAAATATGAAGGTGGGTGTGCGCGGACAATACCCTTGCGCTCAAAGCAACTACCGGGTCATTTCCGAAGTGTCATTGTGTGAGAGTAAAGGATTGTGTACACGATACGCGATTGACAATTTTTAATGCTACTCGTGTCTGGCTAATGTAGTTGCGAATCTGAAAAGAAACACCAAATAGTTCTGATCTGTATACAAGATTAAAATTCTCTGCGCATTTTCTACATATGAAAAGGTAGCGAAAGATTTACCTTTAAGTTTTTTTATTGAAAAATCTGACTATCCCTTTTCTAAAGAATATTAATAGATTTTTATTATTATTAGGTAACATACCGAAAACGCAACCTTCACCGATCAAGATTATAATGAAAAATTGTTTTATTTTTTATTTTATTTTACATTCAACGGAGTATCAAAGGCAATATAAAAGCAATTAAATATTTATAAATTATTATTTTCAAACATTTTATCATATTATGTACATACAAAAACAATAAAATCATAAAGATACAGTGTACAAGTTCTCTAAGAATGCTCGTTCTGAAATTAAAAGTGAACTTCGTGAAGAGCAGGAGAATAGATTTGAACAAAAACAATGTTTTCAACTCGCTAGCTTTGCTGCATCTGATTTACACATCACCTATCGTCCCTACATACGTATTCATAATTCACACTACTAAGAGCTCAACTTTCTTTGGCGTAGACAAGTGCAAACTATAACCGGAGTTTACGAGTATGTATAGTAGAGTTTTTTTAAGGTCTGTACACAGCAATATTTCGTCTCGATATAAACACGTCTTATCTTCATAAATATCTTCTTCTTATGTGACAATTTTGATGGGTTCGAGATCTTTTTGCTACTCAATTAAAATTGTCTATCATTCGCTCATGATTCCTGATCATACAATACTAACAACTCCATAAGTTGTTAATATTGTATGATCCTTTTATGGTATCGTCGGTCTGTACCTCAACTGTCACGTGAAAGTTTTCAAGAACTAATTTTTTGAGTATTTGTGCAGTAATGTAAGGGATTACTTAAATTAAGTGCACAATAGACTAGACAAAAATAATCATACATTTCAACTATCCATTGTGGACCCTTCCTATATATTCGTAGAAAAATTACGAATTCAGTAACAAGGAATTTTTATCACCTCCACTATACATAGGCTATTTACTAAGTACATAAAATTAACTAGATAAAAATAATCAAAATTTCAGCCTTTTATTGTGAACCCTTCCTATTTATTTATTGAAAAATTATGAATTCATTAACAAGGATTTTATCACTTCTACTATCCACAGGTTTGTATAAAATATTATACAACAATTTTTTAAGAAAAAATTGTTTCCGCTTCCGATTCGTGCATTAATAGTATTGATACAATTTTATATGTTGTAATATGACATGTAAGCTTATATATTTGTACAAATATATCAAAGTTATAGCTTTAGTATGAAGTTATCGAGTTAAAATGGCAGAGATCTCCTAGACTCCTAGAGTCTCCCGTATGCAACACGCGTTTGTATGCTGGGAGAGGGCACAATAGAAATGCAGCCAAGTGTCGGTACCTCTTGACGCCTAGATTAAGATAACGTCTAGCGAATTAACGTCTACTTCAGCTATTTCAAAGGCCAAGATGCGTTCTACAGTGTTGCTATGTTGCACCTTTACGAAAATATATTATAGGCAACACAATTTCATATAGTTTAAATTTACTAAGTTATCAACGTTTCATTTTTTATATTGAGTATGTCATATACTTATCGGGTCCAACATCAATACTGAAGTTAGTGAACTTCATTAAAAAAGAAATAGTAGAACAAGATTTCTTCTTTTACGTCTTTTTATAACCTTTAAGTAATAAAACTGTTTTATAAGAA
Source organism: Hebomoia glaucippe (assembly GCA_025727935.1). Lineage (NCBI taxonomy): Eukaryota > Metazoa > Arthropoda > Insecta > Lepidoptera > Pieridae > Hebomoia > Hebomoia glaucippe. The sequence goes on from JAOSYY010000003.1 coordinate 9,451,705, forward strand.
TAAAAGTCTAATTATTTTTTAGTCATGTTGCAAAAAAATTTAAAACGCGACCTTATTTAAGATATTGCTACGACAATAAGTCAAGAAAGTCCTTAGTAAAGTGGAGAGGAAGATTCTTCTTTCTTTCATTCGTTAGAAACTAATAAATATAATAATAAAATTTATTATACTCTATAATTATTATATAAACACATTCGCTTCGTATGTTTAATATGCTAACTTGTTTGAAATAATTGGTCCAAGCAGGTTAATTAAAATATTATGCTTTATTTACTCACGTTAGGCACTTTGGAAATTCGTTAAATTTAACTGACCTATGTACTTCTACCAATATGCACCCCAGTTCATTAAAATACTTTAAATTATCAGCTATAAAGCCGATGGTTAATATTGCCTCGAATTATTGGACTGGATAATAATAAATTACTAATGAAATATTAGAATGGGAAGTTTTTCCTTGGTCCATCTTTAAGCTCATCCACATAATTGTAGTAAGAGTATGTATGACAAGTAGATATGTTATCTTCTAGTTTTTTTCTATTAATCTCCATTCATTTTACATTTATCCTAGTATACAAAACTAATGTTTAATGCAATATATTCAAATGATTACATGGTTACGAAATCAGAAAATAAAAAAAAATCTCGAGATGTTCTCCTACTCCATAAAAATGCTAAAATTACAACTAAGCTGTAAATAGGTCTTCAAGATAACTGTGAGAGTCTATCAATATTTTAATAATTTCCAATATCAATTTTAATAGTTAGTAACAAGATTTTTATTCATTACAATATTTGAAAACGAGGTACAGTTCTATCAAATAAAACTAAACAAACTTGACCGAGATACGGATAGAGAATTTTATTGCAAAACAAATACCTTTAACCTACAGTGAGACACAAAAGTATGATATTTACAGGTAAAAAAAGTATTATATTTTTATTGCACTAAAGCTAGGCTAACCCGGTTGTAAACAATCATGTAATATCTTAATAGTGATTGTTAACTAAAGGTCGTTTGTTAGAACGACGATGGACAGGTTTCGCAAACACTAGAGATCCCAACCAATTCAACGAAACGGACCGAAGAAATAAATCGCATTTGAACTGCATAAACCCAGCATTGATCAAATTGATGAAGATAGTATTTATAGTTTATGTATTGTAATGAAAACAAAATGGAATTGTAAAGAAACAAATGGACTTATGGAAAACTGCACAATTTTTATTTGTATATTTTGTGTGTTGTTCCATTATCGTCTTAAAACATTTAAATATAATTAAATGCATAAGCTAATAGTTTTCTATTTATAATTATTTGTTACACTTTTCTTTTAAATTTATTTTATTTTATATATATAGAATTCTTTATTATTATGTTTTTAACACAAGACTGCTTCCGTTAGTTTAAACTTTTTTTTTGTATTTCTTCAATGTATAGTACTTTTATTTTACAAGTTAGTATAATTTCGAATGGTGTATTTTATTTTTATTTCGGGTAAACAACTATTTAGAGACTTCATTTACAATAGAGGTTACTAGTTTTCTGCAACAGCGATCATAAGATGTTTCAATTATAATGTCCGAGCTTACTTTGCGAATGGGGCCATTTGAAGTCAAAGTGAACCAAGCGACTTCAAAGCTTTGTGACTCCGGACAAGTTCCAACTGTCAATGATTAAACGACTAGACTATATAATACATACTTCTATTATATATAATAAGTTTTAGTACTTGCACGTTTGGCTATGTTTTAAGAGTTTTGGAGTGTGAGTAAATCTGCATTTTAACCTTTATATAAAATAATTATTCTTATAAATTTATTAACCAACAGGTTACGCCATAATTTGAGAGCGCCGTTATCATATTCATGTATATTACTAAGGTTCTTACGGTGCAACATAAAGAAAAATGGAAAACATCAGAGACCTTCATAAATATTTAAACTTTGTGCGTTAGACAATTCGCGAGAGATGCATTAGCGGATTTGGGAGGAAATGAAGAGAAGTGAACCTGTTAGGCACCACTAGTCTTAGATAAAACTCAGAAAATTCAAGAAGCATAAGGTGTTTTTAAAAATGTTATGTAATTTCACATTCCATAATTCTTCTATAATGCAGACACATAAATTAAGGTAAACAGTAGCTAAAAATGTCAACCACTAAAGTCGGGATCTGGCGCAATTTGTTTAACTTTTCAGCTTACATTATCCAAGATGAGTTCTGCTATGAAAGCCACCGACCCACTTAGCACTACCATAAAAGTTAAATGCTCCATAAATCATGGCGCAGGACACGACGCTTTAATGAACTGCCTTCTTATTATTAACTTGTTAAGTCGCGGATACTAAAAGATGAGCAGATATTATAATTTGTTAATTTATAAGGACGATGTCAGCATTCATTTATAACAACCATTTAGTATCACCTGTAACTACTAAATAATGCAATCAAACATTGAAAGCCAACTTTAAGCTACTCATAATTATCACATCGGAATTAAACTTTGTAGGCATATTTAACAGGAACTTTTAGTATATATGTTCAAGTGACAGCTTACGGATTTCATAAACGTCGTATATTATGATTATATTAAATATTCTAATTTCTATTAATCTAATGTATATAAATCACGTGTCACGATGTTTGTCCGGGATAAACTCCGAAACTACTGAACCGTTTTTAACGTTTTTTTCTTTAAAATGAGTGCTATGCTCCAACTTAAGACATAGGAT
>JAOSYY010000003.1:9455696-9487473 GCA_025727935.1 Hebomoia glaucippe
TATATTTGAGAGTCAAAATTATCCTTTAACTCCAAACGATTCTGACAGATGACAATATCTGTTGACTAAATTTAGTAAGTTTTCAATAGATGGCGCTGTGTTAAAAGTACAAACTTCATTAATACTAATAATGCTTACTAATTACAATTTAATATAACAAAAACCTTTGCCACAGCGACGCGTGGGCGGGTCAGCTAGTCATATAATAAAATTTAAAATATTGGGTTGGTGAAGGTTATAACTAAATTATATTAATCTAGCTTCTGCTTCGCTCGCATTCTTTTCGATTTACCCCTTGGGTTGTTACTCAAGTGTTATATATTTCTATTGAAAATATAATATAGCCTACAGCCTTCCTCTATAAATGTATTATCTAACACTAAATTAATTTTCAAATCGGACCAGCAGTTCCTGAGGTTAGCGCGTTCAAATAAACTCGTCAGTTTTATAATATTAGTATAGATTTACGTCCGTGATTACAAAATGCCGTAAACCGCGTTACGACTTCTTTTTTAAACTTTACTTAATTAAATACATAATAATAAAACAAATAAGCCAGTTCTTGTACAGATAGCGACTGTATTTTAAAGATGTAGATCTAAATCTAAAATGCTTGGAAGGATCATGCGCGGTATGTAGATAGATGGTTTTATTTATATCTTTAATCATTTTATACTTGTATAGACCTTTTAGCTTATAACGTTCTGTGGGAATGCAACTGACCGAAGTCTAATAGCGTTACACTTTGCATAATTGGGAAATGAGATCTAAACCGGTTTTGATGACGTTTATTAAATTCTCGCCAAAAACATAAATAGATAGTATAGCATGGACAGACGTATTTATTTACTCATAAACATGATTCTGACTCACGTACACTACAAAAATAAACACAGGCTTGTGAAAAGATCGTTAAAATGACGACATAATGTTTATGGACGTCTTTACGTCGGGCTCCCGGGTAATGGAGGACTTCCCCTCATATACTTGTCTCAAACATATTGTACCACGCCTAAACAAACTATACACGCTACTTACTGGGTACGTAAACTGTGGAATGTTCTTGCACATATACCATTTACGTTTTTACAGAGGACACTATATGACGTCATAAAAGCAAGGAAGTAAAGTTATTCGGAATACTTCTTTCAACAATGGGAAAACCGTCCTAATAAATTATCTCTGCTCGTGATAATATTAAACAAATATCGTGAATATGTCAGTAAGTATAAATAAAGAATATATGCCTATGATATCTACACATACATTGATGAAAAATATGTTTATCACAGTTTTGAACTACATAGAAAATATCATTGTTATTCAAGCGGGGTTTCAAACACGTCATCATATTATACTCCTATTTGAACTGTAAACCAAGTTGTGCTCAAAGTGGGCCAAATAATAATTCCGTCGATATTAAAATGTTTACTCCTTTCTTAATATAATTTTCAGGAAACAGAAAAATAATAAATTACTGTGTTTTATTGGACTAACATCTGGACGACGATAGCTAAACAGGTTTAAGAAAAATACGTTGATGTACTGTGACAGAAAAAAAATATTAGTATTTATAAGATATCTTGTAAAAACTGCTAAATCACTTTAAATTTGTGAAAATTTTCGGTGACGTCAGAATCTAGACAATTGCAAAATTATTATCAAAAGTACGTTATAGGAAAATAGATTTTATAATGTGACACACAAGGATTCAAGTTGCCTATCAAAATCTTTACAATATGAAACCCGAGACCACATTGTCTATACCCGTAAGCCTCTTTAGAAACTGCATCTAACGGATCAGTGTGTAAATTTACTTAGGCTACCCCCACCTTGAATAAAGATCTCCCAACGACCACAAAGTGGCATTTTGCGTTCCACTTCTTGGAGCGAATGATGTTTAAACAGTAGCAATTTACAGTCGTTTTCTATAATGTTATTGATAAAAACATTTAATAAATAAATGTATAATTCGCGTGAAATCGCAAATCTTAATAAAAATTCTTTTAAAATAATTACACTTTTGAGTTCGCTCCTGTCTGTTGTTAAATTAATTACATTTCTTGAAATGTCTACGAATAAGAGACATTACTTTAAAAATAGACCTTAAACAATTATATATTTATCCTTTTTCTACCACTATAATTATTCTCTTAGCTAACTTCGTTCATAGTTTGGGTGATTGTTTTACTAGTTTATTATTAAAACAAATGCAAATAGAGCTGTCCATAAACATTATACCTATATTATCGATAGTACCTGTTTCCTCTTAATTTTCTTGATTTGATGTTCTATAATAATTTAAGTTTTTTAAAACCTCTATGGACTTTTGAGAATTTTATGATAGTGTTCAAAGGTTTTATTTGAAGACTAGCTTCTGCCAGCGGCTTCCCACGCGTTGAAATCGATTTTTACACTTTGGGTTACATTATTAGACTTTTAGTAAGGATCTCTAATTTCTTTGAAAATTTACAATATAGCCTACAGCCTTCCTCAATGAATGTAAAATCTAACACTGGAAGAATTTTTCAAATCAGAAAAGCGGTTCTTCAGCTTTATAATATTAAGTATTGATAGTATGTTAAATTTTGCTTACATTACTAATTTTAGTTTCAGCGTGTCATATTTCATCATACTGTCTCAAGATAACATACCGTTCACTAAACTTTCATATTTGTGTATCCATTTTCTATATCACTTTGAAGATGACATTGTTTTTCTTTAGGAGACAGAACACAGGCTAAGCGATGTTGTACGTTTTTATATTATTTTTTACATAAAGCTTTATGACAATCATAGGTGAGACATTTTCTTAACAGAAAGAAGGTAATTAAATATTCATATGTTTGAATTAACAATTGCGCTATTAGAACACCTTTTTATTAGAAATAATTTAAATTATGTAAGAAATTTAGAAAAAAATAATTTATTTTAAAGGTAACATCTCCATTCACAAGAATGAAATTGCTTTTTATGTCATGTAAATATTCTCCTATGAACGAAATTCTAGCACTCTCTGTATCTTAAAAAGACACGGATCTTGCTAAATTAAAAAATACTAAAACACCTTAATTCAGAACCTTTCAACTGTTGACTGTTAAATCCATTTCAAGAATTGAATCTAGTAAGCAAACGTCTTACATGTTGTGCGGAATTAGGCAGATGTATTTGCCTAATGCAGTGCCGCAAGACGCAGTCGCGAGCTTCGAAATAAATTGCCGTAAAATAAAGTACCAGCTTGAAGCGAGGTTCATCTGTGATGCAGTGCTTGAGTTTCCATAAAATGCATTGCACAAGGCACAGCGCCGTTTAAAATTGAATTTTATAGTGCACAGCTATGACAGACTTCTGAATTGTTTATCGTTACATACAGGTATTATAAGGCATTGACTACATTATTTGCTATATCACCAAGGTCAAAATGAATGTGTCTTGTAGTATCGTTCTTTTTAAATAAATATCTTATTTATAGTAATTAAAAATGCATTGTTGTCTGTCCTGTAGCGCAGGAACTAACCATGGGCACCAATTTATACTAAAAAAAATAGAACAGAGAAAAGTATTATTTTTAATTTTGCTGCAAATTTTGTAATGTTGACAAATTCTTGTATAATTTATATAAATACCTACCAGAAAAATAAAACGGTCTACAGCACATAATTATGTAATGTCGTGCACTTGGTGTAACACACGCCACCCAATATGAATCTACTTGTCTATCGCTAGATGTGAGAAAAAAACATTAGACAGTATCGAAATTATTAATATTTATTTGAAACATTTCGTTCTAAATTTGAAAAATGTGAAGTAATAAATTCTTATGTACGATGTCTTTGTACAGTTCTCATGAAGTCATGTACCGTAACCCGACCACTGTCTTGGAAATAAGGAGCCATGTCTATACGTTGACCCTTGTTAGGGTTGACAACATCGACCCTCCTCACTTCCAGATGGTATGATCTCGCAAACGGGTAAAAGAGGCCCAATGCAAATAAAATTTACCAATGCCCCTGTGACTCTTTTGACTGTAAGCTTATTCAGGTACCAACTAGGATTATGGCGTATCAACTCGTTCGTTACCCACAGAGCAGGGTAGACTATTTTTCTATTTCTCTTACTTTGAATAAATAATAACTTTTCATAAGAATATAGTCTAGATGCGATAATCTTTAAAACATTATTTAGTAACATTTTGAGTTAACCAGATTTCCTAATAAATACTCAATCATTTTAGACGTTTTGATTTATGTATATCAGGGCCAAGACTATTTATAAAGTATTCAAAACTTTGTAAGACAAACTAACAAAACGTATTACTGATTTTGTATTAAAGTAATAGGTATTGAGTTTTTATCGTGTATCAGCAACAGCAATACCATCAAGCGAACAGTATAATATATTACCTCTACTTGAACCATGCGAATGCTCCAAGAAGATCTATTTACCCTTCTTCGATTCTCCTTATCACATTTGAAGCGTATTGGCCTGTGTCGTTTGAACGATATTAACTTTTTATACAAAGGTCACAAAGAAGTTTCATACTCTACCTTTCTACTATCGATTGTAAGACTTGAGTGTAAATATTTCCTTGTAGAATTATAAATATGTGATATACGGTTAGCATAATAACTTAAAGTATTTATCAGTATTTGTAATAAAAATGAGGTACAGACAGCAACGAAAATTGTCTAACTTTTTATGATGATACATTTTATAAAACTGTCAATTAAGTAATGTGCGTTTGAATTTCTAAGAGAAAATTACACAAAAATTAGTTTCACCTCGTTCATTCTTTGAGCTTTGCGCTTTAAAATTCATATCACTAATTAAACAGCCATAGAGTTTAATTGCACCTCGTAATTCTTTCCAACAATTCTGACTTCTGTAGCCAAATACCGCTTTTATACCGGGCTGTATATTACACAGAGGTCGCGACTTTATCTGAGTTTCCGCCCGAGCTGCGTTCACTTGCGATAGAATGAAAATAGTACCACAATAAAACAGGGTTCAACTATATCGGGTGGAGAGGCCGAGAGCCCACTCCTTATCGGAAAACTGTTACTGTGATTCATTGCTCGCCTTATTTACTTACCGCGCTCTCAACCAGTAACAGTGCACCTGAAGTACGATATTGCATCCACTCATACTTTAAGCACTTACTGTATTTTATTCCTATTCTCCCACTTTATTAATGAATTCCTTAAATGGAGCGTCGATTAAGTTGATTTATTGGCTTCGTGATTTTAAATTTGACATTTTCTGTAAATTTTATATTTGCACGTTGTACAGTTATAGAAATTTCCACGACAAAGATTTTTAATATAAATTTCTTCATATTCGGGTATTGTAGTTATTTTTTTCAGCATTAGCAACTTACTAGTGTAAATAGACTACGACTAGTTATATAGAATTAGGTTTATTTATGGAGCTCTGACGGTACTCTATGAGTATCGAAACTCGATTATGTTATAACGAAGTGAATAGTTAATCTCTTTATTTTTTAAAATACGAAGTTAACAAATAACCTTCACACACACATTTCCAATATTGAGATTTCTTGGTTATGACAAAAGACGTACCTAAAATTTGATAGCCGTCCATTCTTTATAAATATCGTAATATTGTTTTATTTCACATCAAAAGTGTCTGGAGGCTTCGTTAACTGCGTAGCATATTCTTGTAGAACGTGTTACATAAGGAATACTTGATGCCTTATGATAGAGTATTTTATATTATATTGACAGAGGCCCATCATGTGTAAATGAATATGTTAAAAGTGTTAGTCTATATAAAAATTACCCATCTTTTAATAAAAGTCCCCTTAAAATCAGTGCAGCTTGCCCGAGGAAATCGCCAGCCACACAAAAAAATAATTTGTTTCTGTTAAAAGTAATATAAATATTTTAAATTTCATTTAGTTATATTGATTAATAGTCCATAAATTTTTTTATTATTTTTAAGTCTTACTAACTAGATACATATAATAAACTCACTGCTAAGTTACATATATAATATAATGTAGGCATACATCTAACTCACAGGTAACAACATTACAACGACAGAAATAATAAATATATATTTGTATAATGAAAAATTCTATTACTATTTCTGAATCCACAATAATAATAAACCGCTGGTCCGAAACCGACGTATTTCCATATATACAAACGTAAGTCATTAAATAAATTGTCAAAACGTTGTAATGAGAATAATAACATTAAAAACAAAGTCATTAAATTTAATTTCATATTGAATCCTATTTCCACGTTAAATGGTGCCGGCTTAGCGGGTGCCGGGCGGGGTTATGTCGCCCACCGCAAACCTCAACCTATTTGTAGATAAGTGTAACGCTTAAATTAAATCATTGCTAACTCATGCTATCATAGCTGTATTTGATTGATTGAGTGAATGTAATATTCACTTAAAGGTACTCACTCGATTAAAGCTTTTTTAAGCATACAATTCACTTATACTAAGCGATTCCTATCGCCCATGGACATCTGCAGTAGATATAGAAGACTTTACAGCTCACTAGCTCCAGTCAGTTTTTCAGGCTCTACACCTTGAGTTACATTATTGGACTTTTAATAAGGATCCCTATTTTTTAAAAAATAATCAAATCGGACCAGCGATTCCTGAGATTAGCACATTTAAACAAACAAACAAACTCTTCAGCTTTATAATATTAAGTATAGATAATATATTTGAATCGAATTAATAAATTATTTGTAATGGTGATTTATGGATCCAAATTGTATATGGTGTGAGGCTTCTATTCATTTAAATGTTTATTATATTTATTATCAAGACACATCGTATGCTGCCACAAATTAAATCTTAAATTAACAAAAAATGAAAATTTGTTTTACACCTGAAATTATTTAAAATATATGTATTCGATGTGCAATAACGATATTTTGATTAGTGAATTTAAAAATGTAAAATATCTCTATGAATCTCAGTAAAACTAAGTTATAAAACTTGAAGAGCAAATCTCAAAACCTCTGAAATTTTAAAGTAGAAAATTTCAAATACGACAATACAATGTTAACATAGCCGAGTCACATATGCAGAAAACATAAAACCACCAACGGTATATTTGTGGATTAGTAAAAATCTGAGTACATTGTTGTGTAAAGGTCTTAGTTGAAATTCCTCGCAGCTTTTGTTATGCGGTGCAATAAAATATTTCATTACTGTGCGAAATATTCCACCGAGCGTGTTTTATTTAGTTTTCCTAACCGATGTTTCTGAATACATATGCAAGTTGAAAGTTGTACATACACGTGACCTGTCTCTAGTTAAGTAAAGCTATGCTATTTTATTATAGGACTACCTTGTAAAAATGTTCAAAAGCCTAATGAGTATTTTAACACGTTAATATTAAAGCCTTTTTTAAGAGTTTCTCATGCATAATATCGACAATGTTTAGTGTCAAAATTGTAATGTATTAATTCACTATCTGACCCGGCGGACTTTGTTCTGCCTTAGAAGAATGTGTAGATTCTAGATTTCATTTAGATCATTTTTTGTTAGGATAATCAATATAATTAAAAAATAAGAACTATTTTAATATTTAAAAAAGTATCATATGTGCGTGTCCTGGTTCTAAACTACATCCCAAGCAATTTTCAGCCAAATCAGTTCAGCCGTTTTTGAGTTATAAATAGTGGTACTAACACGACTTTCTTTTATATATATAGATATACACAATTTGATTTATATAGACAAAGAAGCCTATCTCAAAAACTCTATTATTATCTTATCTAAACATCTACTAAAACCGGCTTTAAGGCTTCACTTTTAATAAGTGAGTTTTTAGTAACAAATAAGAAAATTCATAAACATGATTTCGAAAAAGACAGCACTTTAAGTAAGTTTGTGTTCAGCGTTCAAGAGCTAAGGCTTCGAGCATATAACTAAGTTACAACGACGAATAGGTACTAAGTGCGACTTACCAATAAAAAAATTTAAAAATGTTTTTAATACTTTATATATAAATAAATATTATATTATTTGCACACTGCCCACAATATATATATATGTTAAAAATATTGTTATTTAAATGACATTAGAATTCAGTTTTGTCCAAAAATGGCAAAAAGTTCGGATAAAAGCACCTTAAGATTGATGCCATTTTCGGCTAAGAGGTCGGCTTCAGCCTTGAAGGTTTCGTTTTCCCAAAGAGCATCCCACAATGTTTGCCATTCCTCACTTTGGAGACTGTCCATGGCTCTCTTAAATTCTTCGTCATTCTCCATCTTTTCATCGTACAGAGCAGCTAGTTTAGCTTTTGGCAATATGTCAATAGTATCCTTAATGTAAGCAGTCATGTCGGTTCCACTAACTTGGTGGCGGAGTGATCTTCTAGAGATGAGGTTGTCTGAAATAAGTATTAAAAGTATTCTTTAGCCAAATACGTTCCTTTGTGGGTAGCAAATGTTTGAACCTTTTTAATTTATATATAATACTACTAGACCCGACAGACGTTTGTACATATTTTTTTAGTTTTCAGACCAAATTGTGACTCTAAAGCTTTCTCAAATCTTCTTAAACATGCACAAAATATTTCATGAAAATCGCTAATGCCGTTTAGAAGGAGCTTAGTGATAAACATACGGACAGAAGAAATATTTATATTAAGATTTATCTATAGTATTAGAATGTTTGCAATATTTAAGATAATTCCTACTGTAATAAAGTAAAAAAAACGGGACAGTAATTTTAATAGAAAATTTAAATAGGAACAAATTAAAACTCTGAAAAAAGTATCATATAATTACCAATAATTTCATTGAACAAGTCGAGGTAGTATGTAATGTCGATTTCGTGTCCTTCTAAAAACTCAACCACCTGAACAAAATATATAATTAGTTTTGAGTTAGGCAATTCTATTGTACAGTATAATTGTACAGTTGAAGAAACTATACATATGTTAATCATCATATATAATATTCCATAAAAAACTTACCAATATTTATTATATAACAACTTACCGCTTTAAATTCAGGAAGGTCCTCCATTTCGTGTACCAAACCGTTGAAGTCTTTACTCGCCATGTAATCTAAACTTCCTGTGAACTCTTCAAATTCCAAATAGTGTTCGTTTAAGTGGTCCATGTCATGACCTGCCTCATCAACAATGAGGTCAATAAAGTCAGAAAAGTGTTCATGGAATGGCTTCCTGGTCTGAGGTGCCGCCAATCCCAGGCACACAAGACTCAACAAAATAATTACAACCTTCATGTTGATTTTCTCAAGTTTACTGAATGAAGTATCTTATTTTTTCTCGAATTTATAGGAACGTTTTGCTGAAAAATCAGATAACGATGTCAATCTATACGACGACGTGATGAAGTGGCGTTCACAAATCTTAAAGTAAGTACCTCAAACTTTATCTTATGTAATGATTAGAATCTAAAAATTAATTCGTATGGTACACAGAAATTTTTATTGTATTTTAAAATAAAAGAAACATGCATAATGTACGAAAAAATAGGTGATATTTCAATTTAAGTTTCTTTTTCACCAATACTTTGTTTTGTATCAATCACTACAAACTTTGCTCAGAGAATCTATTTAATAATTTAAAAACAACATCCAGTACCATAGCAACAGATTCCCATGCTTAATGATCGTGATAACATTTATTCTAATACTTTGATTCGATAATATATGTCAATCATTCGATAATACCAATATGACTCATAAGCCGTAGTCATGATATTTTTTATCTTGCTTACCTACACCTTCATAACTTTACTCTTTGAAGTTCCGTTTTTCAAATATTGGATTGCTTTTAACATATTAAATTGAAAATTTTAAGCATATAGGGATCAAACACTATTCATATAAAAGGAAACAAATTGCAAGGAATTTATTAAAATTGTTTGATGGGAAATCGAAATATTACAGATCATAAAAGTGATAGCCGAATTTTAACCCTACCTATATATAAAGAAAAACTTTTTATTATCCTGTAAAATAAACTCAATTACTTCGTTCCCTCAAAGGCAGGATACACTCTTTAGTTATCCTTTAATGTAATATAATTTCGTTTCTAAAAAATTTAACAAACAAACAAACCATGATTTTCGTTTTTATAATATTTAAAGAAGGATTCCCTTCAAATACTCATTCGTGAACAATCGAATCAAAAACTTCCATTATGTTGATTTTTTATCAGTACATATAACAAGTGTATCAACTTACGTGTATCGAGTCTCGAAAATAGATATCTGATAACAACTGGATGGTAAAGAAATCTGACTATGAGATTAAATACTTTATTATATAACTCAAATATGATGCAGAGAAGGATATAAGTTATTTACGACTAGTTCTCAACATAATTCGCTTTATACATATAATGAAACGATTGCTCATTTAATCGCTAATTATTAAACTGGACACACCATATTTTCCCATTCTTTAAAAAAAAACAATGGAGCTTTACAATTCATTGTCATTGATGTTATTAAATTATATTATTAAAGTTACAGCATTTTGTAACTACATACACAGGTATCCAATGTTTAAACAGAAATACTACTTATAATAGGTTTGTCTATCTGTCAGTTTGTTTCGAATAATTTCCTTCCACTAGCAGATAGCTAATTTTATTTAAGATTAAACGAACTTACACTATGATTGATATTTACTCGGAGCTATTAAATATTTTAGATGATATTAGTGTCGACGATGGTAATAATCTGATAGCCTGCTCTAAAACAAATAGTGTCTCATAATCTTAAATAAAATTAGCTATCTGCTAGTGGAAGGAAATTATTCGACACTATTTGTTTTAGAGCAGGCTATCAGATTATTACCATCGTCGACACTAATATCATCTAAAATATTTAATAGCTCCGAGTAAATATCAATCATAGTGTAAGTTCGTTTCGAATGTTGGTAGCAGGCAGAATATTACATTCAAAATTCGATTTGTTACAGAATCATGCGCGACAGCCTACATTAATAAACTATAAAATGAAATACAATTTTCATAAGTACTGATTGTCAAACGCGATAAACTGATGACGGAACGGGTTTATCTTACTTAAATACTTATTCGCATTAGTGATATTGATACGCCTGTACGGGAAGTCCACCTGTCAGACCCTATTCATGCCGCTGACACGTAGAACAAAGGGATTACCGCTAACGCAAGTAGCTCCAATGTAGATGTCATTACCAATGTAGCTGAATATAACCAAGCAAATTATCTTAAACTCAACGCTTTTATTTTCTCAGGTAAATTTCAATTCACATACATATATGTACTAAGACAAAGATGTCGGTACACGTTGCACCAACATCATTTTTTTCGGAAGCATTAATCTTACATCACTTGAACTCATACACACAATAGATACACGTACACGTAACCTACAATTTGGAAAGTATTAATGTCATATAAAAGGAATATTCTAAATGCATATGAAAGTGTATAGAGTAGTTAGAAACATTTTAAAATCTTGTCTGTTTATCAGTCCGTTTGTTCCACCTAATTTCCGAAATAGCTAAACCGACTTTGACACGATTCGCTAGTAAACAGCTGTTACATAATGTTATAACGTCACTTTTATTATTATCAGCATAATATTTTTATATATAAAATCGAAAAAGTTGAATTTACAATTAATATATAGGTAAGATCTAGTGTAAGTCGTTTTTAGTTACTTTATGCTTGATATTCTAATAACACCAATCATAGATGTTAAAGTTACGTTGCAGTTACGTATGTTTCGATTTCTGTTTGTGAATTTGCGTATACATAAAATAAAAAAGAATTGAATCGATATGAATTGTTGAAAAGAAATTTAAATTGAGAAACAACAATGTGACAAGTGTCACATATCACGCCTGTAAATAAATTTTAGCATAATTTCTATTCTATAACTTACACAGAGATAAAATCTATTATAGATATATTATATAATTATCATATTAATATAAGTAAATAGAAATGTGCCACAGCTATGATTAAATTTTGGTGGATTCTTCATTAGAACAGTGAAGCTACGCTTCTTGGCCAAACAATTATTTTTATGTATAAAAAATATTAAAACCTAGATATCACGTTCTTATATATATTCACTGACTAGCTTGTGTCGGTGGCTTCGCTCGCGTTCATATCGATTTTGTTAACCACTTTTAGTTGTCAATCACACTATTTTTGGGTAACTTCAGTGAATCTATGAATTCTTCTACTGATTCATTATATGTATAAAAGATTAATGAAAAATATATTTAAATGTGCAGAATTCCGTAGAGTACTTTCAGACATTAGCCCGTCGATATAGACAGACAAAAAAAAGAACACAAAAATAGTTTTTGTGTTCTATCGCTCTTCTCTAATCGCCCTCAATGGTTTTTGCATAAATTCATTGAATGTAGACACGCGATTTCTACCGCTTTATTATACGTACAGAAAATACAATTTAAAATACACATTTGCGGTCGTTTTATACCGTTTTAACAAATGATTATTCAACGCGCTTCTTTCAATCGCTATAAGTTTTTTATTTCTAAACCAATTGAAATGAAACAAACACTAAATGTTAAGTTAAGCTTACTAAGATATATGTGTAAACCACATTCAAATCGCTAGCCGTTTCCGAGATTAGCGCGAATGTAGACAGACAAAGATACAAAAATTCTAAAACCATTGTTTTGGGGTGAATTACATTTCTAAAGGTTCTCAATCGTACTTTTTCTCAAATATCTTAATGTACAGTCAGCGATAAGTTACATTTTTATAATATTATACTCGTAGATTCATAAATGTAAATACTCGTATATTACAAGAATTTATACAAAAACATATTGCATACAATATTACATTCTACTTGCTTCCTATAGACATTGTGTGCTATATTCCTCATAAATCTACATAAACGCTAGTCACCCCAAGCACAATAGGTAGTCGTGTAATAATGTTATCAAACTTCGAAACATTTAACAAACTCCTCGTTATAATTTGAACGGATACAGGTAAGAGAAATAGTTAGGACTGATTTAACCGACTAAACAACAGATGATTAAGAGGTAACTAGCCATTAACATGAATACCGTAATACAAGTGTCATGATACATAACAACCAGACGAATTCTTAAAATAAAAATAAATAAGGCAAACGACATCAAAAACCAAAATGTAATATGGCTAAGGCCTTAAGGTTGGCAACGCGTCTCCGTGTTCTACTGGTCTTGGAGATGTCTATGAACGACGGTAACCGCTTAGTATAGGTGAACTGTATGCGCGCTTGCCTTCCTACCGTATAAAGAAAACATCGCTTAAGCAAATTCGCGAGCAGGCTCTCAACCAATTTCATATTTTGTAATTATTTAAAACAAAACCTCGAGTATTTAAATTACGGTATTTTTATCTTCTACTGTATATATGTTACATATAAGTTGCTAGCGTTTAATGTCTTTAATAATTATGTACCTATTTAAAAATGTAAGATAAACGTATTAAATACTAAATATTTCAAATCATTAAAAGCTTGAAACAGTTTGTGCTGTTTAAAATATGTAAGTAATTCCTTACAGAGTATATAAAAATGTTAAAAATATTTATAAATGAATATTTGTTAGCAATACCCAGTTCTCGTTTAAAGTACTTATTTATTTAAAAAAATAATATTCTCGACTTAAGTTTTTACTAATTTACAAAAATCAAACTTTTAGTCTATATATGTAAATTGATATACCAGTTCCGTCTGTTTTTATAAAATAGAGTAAATAATTCTTATATTTATCTCATCTTTATAGTGAAACCTCCGCAACATTCAATCCCAACATCAATCAATTTCACGAGACGCTGGTGAAGAAATTGAAAATGTACATTTACATATTTTCTTTATTATTAATAAGATAGGGATCAAAATTATGATAAATAGACAAAGTCTTGTAATATAATAATACAATTTTTATACTATACAAATTACCTTTAAGTCATATTGATTTTCAGATAAAGTATCACCTCCTACGTTATTATTTATTTATCAATTAAAATTGCACAACACTTTAGATTTATCTAATAGAAAATACCAAAATATACCTACGTAAAGCCACGTGAAGTTAAAAACCTGAATTATAATATTAAAAATTCTCCATAAACTGAAAATAATAAAAGGTGTTCGAAAAAAGTATTACAAGATATTAAGAAAATTACCGAACATATCCAAATCAACTTATACGGAAGAAATAGTATAACTTATATTGTTAGTGCCCTTATTGAAATTCGAAGTTAATGAACAAAACAAACAATATAATATGGATAACAAAAGAACTTACGTAGTTACAGGTTTTAATAAAATATTTTTTTCTCATGTTTCAAAGCAAAATTGCATAATTAAAACAAAAGGCGCACTCCTTGTAAATTTTGCATACATTTGTAGTAGCAAAATTAAGCGGATGCTAATCCTCATTATAATAAATAACCTAGGGTTTTACGAAAATCGCTTAAAATACTAATTTTGTTGCAATATAAATAAGGCTATGTCAAACTCGAGGGGGTCGTTTATACCCTCATAAAATAAGTATACGGCTACGATCATCCGCATCTACATAATTAAATAGAATTTCGCGCGCAGAACGAAACTTAGCGAAGTCTTCAACAAAACTCCTGAAGGAATAAAATATGCACATCCCGAGATTTTGAGCGACGCTTTCCAATGCTGGGAAACTCGGAAACCTGTTAAAAATTGAAATCTATTTTCAACTCAGAATTAATGATAGATGCAGACATATAGCTAATAAATGGTGTCATTTAGGTACATGAAAACTGAAATTTGATTGTGTCTTTTAGTTTTCTATGCATAAGATTATTTGTCACATCTATATCTACAAATAGGATTCTCTTAAATATGAGAGTAGTTATTGTCGGCATTTAATCGTAATTAATGCATATCCAATACGATAAATATTCATTTCTGCATTTGCTAAATATGTATCTTTGTTCAAGCTTACTCGTACGTTCGGATAATACATATTCTTAAAAACGAATTAACAAGTTTCAGTATACAGAGTAGACAATACTTATTCAAAAGCTATCTACATATATACAAATTAATATCGTAGTAGTGTGAGACATTATTAGACTCCCTTCTAACTAGGGCTTTTTAAAATTTAAAAAGATCAGACAAATCAGCTAAAATCCTGGATTACATATGTTGCAAAATACATATTAAGAGCAAATAAGTAGATAACATCGATATAGAATAATTTAATGTCTTATAAATCGACAGAACTTCAGAGAAAAAATTATATTTACTAACAATGAATCAAAACCAAATTTAGCTGACTTTAAAATTTATTGTTTTCGTAGATATCTTATTTTAAAACAAAACAGTCTCTGGACATAATATTTCTTTGAAGAGTCTATTGACTATCTGGACATCTGTTGGCATTCTACAGTGTTTACATTTCATTTCTTGAAGCTACAAACGTAGTCGGACTGCGGTGCGCGCGCAGAGATCTCAATCGCGATAGCTTTGTGTAGTCGGTATCACAATTTACGATCGACACGCTTAATGCTGAAAAAAGCTTCGCTGCGTAGGAAAACGTAACCGTGCCAGGGGTTGAATAAAGGTGATATGAAATTGCTGACGACTCTTTGAAAACGTTCATTTCTCACTAGAGAAATACTAAGAGAGTATTAGTACATAAGTTTTATTTACGTAGTTATTTTTAGAATTTTATATATACAACAAAATTCTCACTTTACCCGCCGACGTTATTGATCCGACTTCAAAGCCCGTAAAAAGTATGATTTTCCTATCGAATCATCTGTAGATAGAACAATCAAAGGATTGTTCTATCTAAAGATATTCTCAAGGAAATGGGCAACGTGGCAGAGGCTTACCTTGGAGTAAGCGATTACTAACACCTACCAACCCAACAAAAGTAAAAATTTTCAAAATGGAAGCTACCGTAAGAGAATTTTTAAATAAGTCGTTTTGCATGGAAAATAAAAAACTCTAGTCTGTATACTGGAACCGAAAAACATTTAATAAGGCAGAAAATAAAAAAAAAATATCAATCGCTCGAAATAGAAATATGATTGACAATGCGTTATTGCCATATCTACGTCAAGTTATAATAATCGAGATAATAGTCTCAAGTGATACACTCGATTTCTGGCTGCTAAAAGGAATTATCTTTATTTTATTCTACGTATAGTTAAATAGAAACATCTTTAAATAGAATAGAAAAATTTAATTGTCTTTAAATGATAAATTATACTATAATCATTATTATACTAATTTCTTATATAGTAGGAATGGATGCCAATTCATCTTAAGCAATTTATCGAATTGACAATTCTTGGGAAAATCTGTTCACCAAATAATACCTACTGTAACTACAATGGAGAAGACCCTTATTGGTAAAACTTCGTAAATAAATTTGTGTTATCAAAACCGTATATAAATTTTCGCTTTAATTTCAACGTCAACGTCTTATGAATCAATCATAAAAAGTCTATGAAAATACACGTATTTAAAATTAAAACGAGGATACCTAATTTTGTTTTTTTTTTGCGTTATACAATTATATTGAACCTTGGAAAAAATAAAAGATTGTATTCGTATCTATAACATCGAAGGGGTAGCCTACAAATATTTGGTCCAACAAATATACTAGATTAATTACGTCATGTTATGCAGAATATTGTCTTCCTATCTGTACTGTAATACCTTCTAAATATAAAAAAATATTATAATCTTTACAAATCTGATTGCCACATATATGATTGTTACTTTTCAAACAATATTTTCTGTTACGTTTACATATTATAACTGCTTAGTAGTAATTTTCAATGTTTATTAATAATAAGACAAATTTTACTTGCCGCATAACATATTAAACTTATCGTTGCTGAAGATCATGTGCCCTTTAGGTAACGAATGTGATATATTAATTATTGTTAATATATTCATTATGATAACTTCCAGGTTTACATTTACACATAGCATGATTATGAGCCTCTTCATTATTGCAGTCAGCCTCATTAAAGCTATCACCATTATCATGATTTGGCTTCTCGAATGAGATATTCATAAACTGCTCCATAAGATTATCAACTTCTTTAGAAGCGTTATTGTCCATATATTCTTCGTTGAACTGATTTTTAATCTGAAGTTTACTTCTATTTTTACGCCTTTCCATTTGCTTACATATTGATTTCGAATTCATTTTATGTTGGCTTTTCTTTTGGTTGGCATCCGCTCCATTCTTAGGTGCAATTTGTACGGAACGTAACAGTGGTGTTTTCAAAAGTTCTAAGAAGTCCCTTTTCTCATGATCACCCTTATTTTCATCTTGTTTTCCAATTTTAGATGCAGAATTTTTGGAATTATTAGCTAACATCCCGTGATTTTTATGTTCTTCATCTCTGGCTTGTGGGTCCACTCTATCTTTTTGTTCAGAATTTTGTTCTAGATCTTCAAATAACAAATGTGGATCTTTCTCATCGTCTCGAGTTTGAGTTAGGTATTTCTTATTATTAGCGGGTTTACTAATTTTAATATAAATAAATGCTCTTTCATTAATTTCACTGTCTTTTGGTTGTGGATCTGCTAACATATCTTTCTCCAAACTATTTTTAAGAATGCTATATGATTTATTTACCTTTTCTAATATTGTAGCTTGTGTCATATTATATACACTGCCAGTAAAAATTGCAGAATTGTTAGTAATAAATTGTTTCGGATTATCATTCTGCAAACAAAATTAAATATCTTTAATAGGTGTAAGTGCAGCAAAATACATATATATCATAGCATATAAAATACTACGAATGATTCTAATATTGAACAAAGTGCTGGAATATAATTTATGAGACATTTTATATTATGATACAAAGTGCTCACCTCTGCAATTCCTCTGGGTGCAATAATTTCGTGAGTGAGTATAACATAACAAGAAAATATAATCAGTATCATGTATTTCATATTCTATCGTGAAACTGGGACCAATACTACCTCTGAATGCAACGTTAAAACAAAACACTATCGATGGCTAACAGCCGAGAACATTTGATTAAGTCTATTGTCTAAATACAATAATAAATGAGAGATGTTTATTGTAATTAGTATTAATAAAACATCAACACTGTTATTTTGTAGTATAATTCGAGCACAAGTGTCTGTCTGCATTATTAACTTAAAATTATAATCATTAATTTATTATCAGAATTTGAACTTTATTTCATACATTATTAATTTATAGAGCGTTCTCCGTATCTTTTATTATTACGTTTTGTACAAAAATAGATAAGAAAATCGTTACAGTACATTTTGGAATATGTTTTATTCTAGCAATGTTAATTAAATTATATATCAATAACATTTACGTAATTATTACATAATAATAACAAATTACCAAAAATTTTATTGATGGTAACTTTTTGCATTTTATATTACAATAGTGGGTAGTTAGATAAATTGTCATATGTCAATAGATGACAAATTCGTAATTTCAGTAACTGTTTGCCACTCGCCATAGCATTCGTGAAAATGAATTCCAATAGTACAAAAACGTGCAATGAATCAAATTTGGTGCCGGGTCAAGACGTGGTTGATTATTTTATAGATGATTACTCGCATCTACGGTTCTCGTATTATCAAAAAACAAATTCAGTGGATACGTTTGATGAGATAGATTCCACTCTCTCAAATAGTATCGTATCCAACGATACCGTGGAGACCATATTAAATGATACTGATTTTAAAAACAATGAAAAGTTAGAACAACGTAATATTTCGAATATTCCGGATCTCCCGCACCCTTCCTATATGGTAGCGTCTATGATAGCATCTGCCTCGAATAGAATGAATGCGGGCAATATGCGATTCAAATATGCTGACAGAATTGAAACTGCAAGAGCACAACCGAGTACACAGTTAAAATTCTCTCCTTCACGCCGGTCAACGTTAATTCCTAAAAACAATAGTGATAAATAATGTTTAAATCTTAACTTTTTTGATGTTTGAATAATTAACTTAGCTTGTGTAATAAATGTTTAAAATAAATTATATTTTGTTTATTGTGAATTTTTCAATGGAACGAAGTTGTAAGTACTTCATTTTGATATCTTGTTTTTATTGAACTACGGAATAACTTAAAGCAATAAAAGCAGTTGGTCATTGTACCTTAATATTAAATATACACTGCTTGTTATTAGTAATAATATATAAAAAGTATATTTAAAGACTGTTTGTAGGTACCTAATAAACTATCCACATAACCCACTTCAAGTAAAATATTGCTTTGATTTGGAGAGATTCTATGCACTAAAATAATCATTTCGAACAAAAACTGTTTATTATAAGTGTACTAATTCTCAAATACAATAATTATTCTTTTCATAAAGCTATAAAATGATCTGAGTATAACAGGGTTAAAATATTTACAATGGTGAGAAATTTTTATTGTTTAGTGTACAATAGTTACGGCGCATCAAAAGAATTGCCAAGGAGACAAAACACATAATTACTAAAGCTAGTGATTTCCCTAGGGCTTGCCGCACTGCAGCCGAGTATAACTTTTATTCCACTTATTTAAAAAAATATGAAATTTAAAGTTTATATCAAGTTACAACGTGAAATATTGTTTTTAATTTATTAACGTCGCGTGTTTACGTATGTTATTATATCTAAATGATGTTGTGTGCTAATTTTATTGTAAAAGTTCAACCTACCAACGTGAATTTTATCTAAGTTATAAATAGAAGGAAATTACATTAGAATATATTGAAGTATTAATTAGACGAACTGTGTAGCGGCAATTTATGTAAACATTTTAAAAGCAAAATATTTGCTTTAGTTACTTGTTTCCGTTTCAATAAGTAAGTGAAATATAATGTCAATTAGTTATTGGAAAAAAAAAATGTATGCAAAATAGTAAATAGATTTAAACTTTAAGAGCTTTAAATCAATTTTAGAAAGACGTTTGATCGATTTTTATAAATTTGGTTAATAGATATTTTATCGCTTAAAAAACGTGAAAGATGTACATTCCCCTTGGAACTAAGAGTGCTTATATTCCAGCAAAAATACCAAGATGGACAAGGAATTCGATTTCTTACATGTCAACAATTAAAGTTGAAGGAAATTATCACAATATTCATAGAAAAATATTTAAAATATAATTTTTATTCACAATGTTTTTTAATGTTACACAACCTGTACTACCTGTGTACTTTATTATAATTTTACGTCAAAAATTAACTTCAATTCCAAACAATTTGCAGATGCAGTGATTAAGCTTATAAAAATATTTTCAAAACAAATTAGACCTATACTTTTCTTATAAAATATATCTATATTTTTTTCAGATAATATAAACAAACCTACTTACATCACCTATGTTTTGCATTTTATTTTATTTCCGAAGGGACCTTTTATGATCATGAAAAACACTCAGTAATCCGGCTATTTTTCCGTGGGGTAACCTTAAGCAAACTGTCAAAGTAATAACCCCGGGGAAGAAAGTTTGCTTAGCGAAAAAGTTTGTAACGTGTCTTTATTTCTGATTGTAACGGGAGTCTGTTGTTGGCAAGGTAATGATTTTTGTAGACTTACTATAATTTCCAGTTTTCGCCTATTCACAAATAAGTTTGCGAAACTGCTATGAAAAAGAAAAAATGTTATTAAAATATGCAGATATAATGAAACTGTTGAATTATTTTAAAGAATACATGGTTGCATGACATACCTGAGACAAAGGTAAAGTACTGATCGACTTAGCTAATATTGAGATTAAGAAACGATTATTAAATCTTGTGCCTCTGTACCGATTAACCGAAGCACAAAAATTAATATATCATATTTTTATTATATTCTTGTACACAATAGCACAAATAATTATATCATGAAAGTAGCTGCCTGTTGGCGCTGGTCCCCGCGTTGAAATTAAGTTCGACGTTTGAGATTCAGATATCGTTAAAGTTGAGCAAAGCATAAACTTATCATCTACTTACATGTAAAAATCATAAGATAATCAAAAATAAAAGTCTCCTGAAGTACTCAAACAAAATACATGAAAAACCTCTTTTTTTAAATTACCTAAACCAAAATGTATGAATATATACAGTTGCACTCATAGTCACT
The DNA here is from genome assembly GCA_025727935.1 of Hebomoia glaucippe. Lineage (NCBI taxonomy): Eukaryota > Metazoa > Arthropoda > Insecta > Lepidoptera > Pieridae > Hebomoia > Hebomoia glaucippe. Next base: position 9,476,818 of record JAOSYY010000003.1, read on the forward strand.
CTTATTTGCAAGTCTTGACTCGGCACTTGTTTTATACAAAACACTCAAATCTTGAGATGCCCCAGCGGATACTAAAGTTGACCTAGATTTCCTTAATACGGATAGGGCCCGAAAAAAATTCGCTACAAAATTAGCATATAGATTGTGTGCGTGAAGACAACGCAATCAATCAACCGCTCACAGGTAGGCTATAGCTTTTGGCAATGCAAACAGCGTATCTTCCTTAATAAAACTGGCCTTTTTTCGATTATACGAAATATCTGTCATCCCCCGACGCTAAGGTCGCGTTATTAAATAGTCATGAATTTCCTTAAGTTTATTTTTTAAGAATGAGGCAATGTAAAGGTCAAACAAAAATACAGGTAATTTCTACAAAAGTTAGCTTATGTATCTAATTTTAAACTTGCATAATTAAAAAATAATATAAGAATCTCTGTTAATCAGTCAGCAAAAGTATTAAATTAAATTGTAATACAATATACCCAAAAATTTATTTATGTGAATCATATCAGCGCTTACTCGGGTTATATACTAAGCTAAATCCTTCAACGCTGGTCTTGATGCCAGGATTTTGAGGGGCCCACTGGTGTGGGGCTATAGCTTGCTTTCTAAGGAGAAATCACAACACAGTTGAATTTCAACCGAGGAGTATGTATGTATAATTTTTATATTTGGTAATTCACAATACTTAAAAAAACATCAACATTTTGTACAGTTTTAGCCAGCGTTCATAAAAAGTGTAATATTAATTTTTTTAAACATTGAAAATCTCATTAAAAACAAAACATCGATGTAGTGACAGTTACATTTGAAAAATTACATACGGGCTTTATAATTTATATCGAAATAACGCAGGTATACTATCGCCTAGCTATCGTTACGACGAACCAATGGAGCGCATGAACTCCGGTCCTGTTTTGGCAATATTCAGTGCGAAGCGAGAAACAAGCTGAGAACAAATTGGGATACCTATACCAAATTGCTGTTTTGTTAGTGGAAAGTTCCTAACTAAAGCATGTTACACGTTTTCATATTACGTAAGCATTTTGTACCAATTTGCCAAACTACTGTACCTACACCAAAAATATCTCTCCCTCAGCTGTTTCAACATCTACTTGAATTAGGTTATATATTTGATTATTTCTGGAAAAATGACTACAGCAACGGCACAAAACCTTTTTGGAATTAATTTCTAACATATCAAATAATAATAAGCTTAATTGTACCCCAGGTTTCACAGGCATCGTTAAATATCATTATCAATTTTCTCTAATGATTCGCTAATTATTGAATGATGTTTAATTTTTATTTTATCGACTACAATTTTTATAAACAAAAAATGGTTTAGGAACCAGGTTAAAGAAAACAACAAAGTCAGTGTTGTTTATTTATAACTACAATCTATATAATAATTTCATACACAGTGAAATAGGGATATATTTTTTAAATGTAGTACATAAATAAACGACATATTAACTGTAACTTACATTAATGCACTATAGACATTAGTAAAATTATACATATCCATTTTAAGGCTTATAAATATTTGAATCCTCTATAGCTAACGCAATAAATAACATTAAACATGTTTGAATTTTAATTTGTATCTTTGGAAATTTGATCTAGTATTGCATTTATCAACAGAACCATATTCAGGTATCTTTGGTGTGTCTCATTGAATCCATGAAAAATGATTGCACTTCAGCATATATCACTTGTAACATCATCAGCCTTGGTTTTGTGTACTACAACAAAATAATTTTTATACAGCAAGTTTTAGTAAGAGAACAAAACTATAGTCAATATTCACCAATTTGTGTAATGGATAAAAAGTAGTTTATATAAAACTGTTATTACCTATTAAACATTTAATTTTGTTTTTCATTTGTGCATTGGTATTAGTTTGTAAACAGAATACACCACCAGAAGATGTGATTGTAAATACAATCGAAAGAAATAGAAATATTATATCAAGTGAGGAGTGGACGGAAAAGTGTTTACATCCTCGTGTGTGAAGAAAAATGTTTAGAGAAACAGACCTTTGTCTGTTTCTCTAAACATTTTTCTTCACACGGTTCTTTAACTGTACCTACATATTGTCAACAAAGTGCAAATGAATCAGGTATATGATCAACATATTGTTGTTCTGCCTAAAAAATGCATATAACACAAAATTCATAAGTCTCAAGTTAAAGATACAGTTATATGCAAAATAGTGTTTATTTTTATATGTATTAGATTCTTATTGATAAAATGATGATGTGATAGAATCATAGCTTCATTCATTCAAAATATTAATTATAGTTTAACTTTTCTCCGGCGCTCTAGAGCAACTAACATTTTTGTGGATGTCATTTAACTGAAGAAAGAACATAAACTTTTTACAATAAAAGTAAGTACAAACCTGAAATACTGGTATTAATTTCTCACTATCACCAATTTTTACTATTATCATAAGATAATACATGATTCTATTCTGAAAAGAAAAGGCATATTTGAAGCTATAAATATAAGGATATTAATATTTATTGTACTCCTCTCTATATACTAATATTAAAAAGTTAAAGAGTTTGTTTGTTGAACGTGCTTATCTTGGTAATTGCTGGTCCAATTTGAAAAGTTCTTTTTAGTGCTGGATGGTACATAAAAGTAAGTTGTAGGTTATTTATGTTAAGAGTCCAATTATATAGGTGTAAAAACAGAAATAAAAGTATTGAAGCTGCTGGCGGAAGCTAGTCTTGTTAATAAAATATTTTAATAATTTCAAATGTTGAAAGGCACCACATTGTTCTGGTGATAATTAAGAAAATATAAATAATACATACAAACTTAATAACTTCATATATAATAACATCGTCAATATCATTCCATGAAACATAATTGTCTTCTCTACCAATTACATACTTCACTGAGCTTTGCATACCAACTGTTGGTATAACAAGAAGAGTTTCTGTAATAAGAAAAATTCAATTATTATTGTTTTGAATAATGTTGTATTGAAGATAACAAAATAACCTTTAATATGACAGAAAGCTTTTCTATTAAAATTTTTCTGCTATATTGTTACATTTTAATGTTAACATTTTATAAATAAATTATATAATGTTCAACCACTTTCCCACTGTCTAACTGTAACATACTATCCATCGCACATTGCTTTCTTATTAAAATTGACCAAGTTAGACAAACAAATGCTGTAATAGCTTAATAAATCTATATACTAACCTGACTGTACAGTATGTGTTAACCAGAAGAACATTAAAAATGATAAAACAATAACAATGATGAATGTTGCTGTGAGACTTATGCGTATATAACTTAATGTTATGATATTAAAAAAGAAAGCAAATATAAGAGAGTATAAAAACCATGACGATCGTAGTTCTTTGCTTTTGTACGATATAATAAAACGTTGAGATATTGGGGAATGTATACGTTTTTCCACCTTGAGTGTTATAAGAAATCCATTTGCATTTTCATAATCAATTACTCTTTTGCTATTCGACATTATTAACTGCTGATATTACTGTACCGAGTTTTAAAATAACAGTTAATAGTTTTTATTAAGTAACAAAAGCGCTCATAATTCATGTATAATATAATCAATTAAATTCAATTCCAACTGTTTATACTATATCATGTATATATTATACGTGAAGTAGTGGTCACAATTTAAAATTCGGTTGCTGTACTCAATACTTTAACTTAGTTTAATTTAATGTCGAATTATTTAAAAAGGTATGTTTTGATTTTACTGCAATTTTCATATTCGACTGCTATTTAATGTCAATTGTCAACTGTCAATACAATAATTTGTAAAATCAGTGATGCCAGTTACGCACGCTCCACAACGTACGACAGCCATACAGAATAATAAAAAGTCTCTATGTCAACAACAGCTCTACGGAAGTCCAGTGAAACGAAAGATAAACCTTAGGGAGTTCAAAACATATAATTTTACAAATAATTAAAAACTTATCAGTATTTTGGTCTGAAAAAATAATTAAGCCTGCTCTTAAATTAAGGCATTACATAATTATATGGTATAGCGCTCAATATTGAAAACTCCAACTAGTACCACGCTTTGTACATAAGAACACTGAATCGAAATTTTATGCATTTTTACTTCTAATGTAAATATTAAAATCTCTATCACATTATTTATTTGTCTTTTTATTTCCTTATTTCAAGAATGTTTTTCGTTAGCATTTTATATTATGGATGACATTATTTAAAAAATATAATTTTACTCCTTGAGAAAGGGTAAACTTTATATGAAACCTTTTGTTACTGTTTATAATAAACGATTAAAAATGTATTTATTATTTATCTAAAAAAGTAGCGAAATGGAAACGTAAAGGTAATATAAAAATATTGGTCTGGGAGGAAACGAGTAGATTTCACCTTATAACTTATTATAAGTTATTATTACCTTCGGACACGGGCGTTTCCAAGACCAGGTGACCTAGAGGACCCGTTGCCAGCCTTAACATCTTAGCCATGAGTGTTTGTAACATTAATATTTATTCAATGTTTGCTGCAGCCGAACTCATTTTTTAACCCTTAACTTGGCAGAATTTTATTTTTTCGAATATCAAAATAAGATTCATAGCACTCAACCTTGATCACCTAAGGTGTCTCGGAAAAATAATAAAAAAAAATTCAAACTACCCCTTTTAAAAAATCAAATGTATCTTGTGGGATACATTGCCAAGAGCATTGATAAAATATATTACGCTATCAATGTACCTCTACAGATACATTGCCAAATTAACTATGGCTTGATTATATAATAATTTATATGAAAATAAATATAAAAACCACGGTAATAATCGGTAAGTGCCATCTATGGCTCTTTATCTCCGTTCTGTACAAAGCCATTAACATATCTGCAAGGTCGACTCCACCCATAGGTGCATTGTAGTGCTTTATTATATTGGGACTGGGGACAGCAGCTCTTTGTTTTAAATCCTTATTGTAACGCTGAATTACTCCAACAGGAGTTTCGGAAACATAACTGCTTGCCACAGTAACCACTTTGTTGTCATGCCATTTGGATACTACTCGTGAATAAGATCCGCGACCTCTTTTTGAGGGCTTTATCAGCTATAAGCTTTTGTTCTGCACCTTGTTTTCTATTTGACCTTATTGTGCCTAAGGGGAATATACCCATATTATATCGAAGCATATGAATAAGCTTTAGACTGATGATAAAGTTATCAAAGTACACAACTGAACATGCTGGATCAGGAATAGTTTTACATTGTGATAAAACGACTTTTGCACCAAATCCCAAACTCATTTTTTCTGGTGAAAATATGTAGTACTTGAAAGTATCTTCATCTCCATGTATGAGAAGATCATAAATTAAGCCCGAAACGCCAGCTCTAACGAATATTTTGTACCCCCATTTTCGAGGCTTGCGTTTTATTTATTGTTTTCGATTACCGGCTTTTTTGCCCTTATATGGCACCATCATTTCGTCAATGCTAAACCTGCTTTCATGAGGAACTCTCAAAAACTTGGCACGTGCTTTTTGACTCTGGTGTTTCAGGCACTATTCGGTTAAATTTAGGCTTTGTATTTCGAATAACATTTGCAATGGCGGTTGGTAAAGGAGGTATAAAGTTATTTATGTTATAAGGTATCCCCCCATGGTAATTAATGTATGATGAATATATTCAATAATTTTAAAAGAAAAGAATCTTGGTAAATCTAAGATAATCAATACTTTTATGAAAGAAGTATCAGGCAAAGATAAGTTAGTAAGCGATCTGCCCGATTCTACTTACTATTTATCCACGTATATATTGGTTAATACGAATATAAATGATTTTATATCGATCGACAACTAGCAGATGTAAGAAACAAATAACTTTAATGCGAGCAATGTTATGGGGGATACATCTACCATTAATGGTTTTTATTTCGTTACGATATTTTAGGGTTCGTATGAAAAGATTCAAGATTCCATTCCCATGGCAACAAAAGTGTAAATAACATTTGTATAATGTCAAGGTAATTTTCTTTTGCACTCAATAATTATTTGCTGCTGTTGCAACTTTATTATATACTAAATAAGTCAATAAATATGAGTTTGACTATGGACAACAATGCGTGGGTGTTCGATTCTCTTGTTGGTTTTTTACATGGTCCAGTATGGAACGTGCCATTACAAACATTCATTGAAGAAAAGTCCTTACGTATGTATCATTTAAACTATTAAATATCATAAAACCTCATAATACGAAGAATGAATTCACTTTGAAAATAAACCTATATATTATCATACACTTACCACAATATAAGTTCATTTAAATTTTTACACCACGCTTAATCGTCTTAAAATTCCCTAGATATACGTAACTAATTCTAGTAATAATTCAGAATAGTTATTATTTAAAATAGTAGATATTAAAAGCTGTTTAATCTCAGATTTATTCACTATAGTGAGACTTGCGTATAAATATATTCTCTGGTTAATTTTATGATTATCTTACTAGCTTTTGAACCAACGGATGATGGAGAAGTGATTGACAGGCCCGATTATAAGAAGATTCATGATGAATATAGAAACTTGGTAAGCCGTCTTAGTAGTTTCTTAGCAGTAACGATAAATATAAGTATACCGTAAGATTTAAATATAAAACCTTTCGATTTACGAAAACTTCAAATTAAATGTGGTATGTAATTAATAATTAGGTGGATGTAATGCTCGGATCTTTTATGGATGATATTGGAATCTCGGCTGATCAGTTCGAAGCAGCATGTCAACTCTCGGCAAGCGATCTTGCTGGACTCCCTACTTACTTCCACAAGCGTCTCTTTGAACAAATATGGGCAGCAAACGACTACGAAATGTTTGTTAAAATGATGACACATAAAAATGTTGAACTACAACTGCAGGTACCTTGTTCATTTAAAATACGACGTCGTTTGATTCTCAGTTTCTATAAAATATTACTCATACAACGTTCAATATACAATCTTAGGTAGGCCTTTGTATTAAATGCTTCACCTCAAATATATGATGATAAAAATATCTACTAACTGCTAATTGCATCACTAAAATGAGCTCATTCTTGTAGGCTTTAGATCTAATCGAAAAAAGGTACGGTACTATGCCAAGCTTATTTTCTTCTGATGCTGAAGATCTCGATTCTTCAGGAAGTGGTGAATGTATTGACTGGCCGGATAATGATGATGTTATGATTGAAATAAAAAAGTAGGTTTATTAAATTGTATTATATCTATTGAAATAATATGGATGGTACATCAACGTTTCGATTACAGGTTACAGCTTAAGGATTTCACAACAGACGATGTAACAGTTCCACCGGCAGAAGTAACGGCTGAAAAACAAACACTTTTATCAAAATTACAAAGTTTTGAGAAAAAAAATGAACAATCTGTGAAGATAACAGAATCCCTGAAGTCAGATAAAAGCAAAGTGGAAATAACTGTAGATGTACCTAAAAAGTCTCAGGTAGATAATTGTTTAAATTCGTACACGTCATTTTCATTACAAAACAATATGCAATAAACTCATGTATAGTACGTATATTATATACAAATGATCCAAATCATTTATGCGTGGTTAAAATGGATATCTCAGCACTAATATATTTACAAATTCAATTGCTGTAAAAATTAACGAAGGAGTCTGTTATTGTAGGTGTCTGAAGAGGAAATAAAAGCTCGTCAGGAATATCTAAAACAGCAACGAGACAAGCTTTTAGCTCTTAAGAAACAAGTCCGCGAAAAGCAACTCGGCGCTGAAACTGAAGTTCTATCTGATGGTATAATTTCAGTTGAATACGACGTATACACAAAATTATTAGAGCGATCGTGGGATGTGGGCAAAACAGTATTGTAACTAACACACGGACTACCGGTGTGATCTTCTAGCCATTTCGTTAGGACGTGTGATTTGGGCCAGTATATAATATAACCGCGCAAATTTATCTTCTTCACATATTATATAAATTTGATTATATTATATAAATTTGATTCACACGGTCCCCAGTTATAATTTCTTAATATTAGGTTTAGGTTCCAACATCGGTTGAAACTTACATAACTGCACGTGCAAATATTTCTCCTAACTTACATATGCAGGGTTTTTCTGTTATGAATTTTTTAAATCATTCAAATTTGCTAAAGGTCCCCTGTTCTAAGAATACAGAAAATGATATTCGCATTGGCAATAGATTGTCAGCAATACACCTACTTCGTCTAAATACAATGTATCTTTCAAATATCGTCCTATTACTCATTACACACAGTAAGTATTAAGACGATTTAGTATTGTGTTCACTTCAAGGTGGTGAGGGCAGTGCAAAAAAAGTACAAAGGCCTAAGTCGGCTCGTATGGCGCAGGCAGCTTTGTCGGGCTCTGCACCGCCTCCTCCGCCAGACGCAATGCAGTTACGCAGAGCACTCGCTTCGAAACTCAAAACCGAAGTCGTAGACTTTCAGTAAATTTTTAATTAGTCTCATATAATTGTTATATTAAGTGGTTTCATTTTATTTGATCTGACCTTAGAAGAATTATTTTCTCTTTAAGAAAAAGGAAAGAAATAAATAACATTTTTATATGTATCGTATTTTCTTATATTTATATTGCTTACATAACTAGTGACATCATAATAATAGCATTATAATAAGCTTATTTATTTTACACAACTTGCCAATAGGTAAATCTATTATAAATTTAATTCTGTGTATAAATTAGTTTATGATGGTCAACCACCTAGACAGATAAAAAATATTTATTGTTACAGTCTACTTTTATCTAGATTTTTGTATAACCAACGGGAAGTCATTTCAAGGAATATAAGATAACTAATAATAATCTAATTGACAACTAGATACTATTAGACACGTGGATCAATGACAGTACAAATAAAGTATTTAATTAAACAGTATTTACAATTTTTCTGGCAAATTTCTTCCACGTATGTAATAATTAATTTCGTCTCGCTATCACTGTGCATAAGCATTTCCATATAAGAATTAATTACAAACAAGCGAGATTTTCATAAGTATACTTTAATTCCGAGTAATATTACGTTACGTTAGAATACTCTTATTTTTCATTCACAGTGGATGAAGTGACCATTGATAATAAATAGGTATTTTATGTAAGCAATTCGAGATCAATTATATTTAAAAACTGATATGTTATTAAGGGCAGGTGTAATATAATAACGGTTAGGTATTTTATATCTGAAATTTCAATAAAGCATGTTCATGTCAAAAAATATACAAAGTATTATGCTTCAATTCTTGAATAAAGTAATTATAATGTCAATCATATATATACATACATACATATATAATTCGAAAAAAATGAAGATAGTATAATTGTTGGTTTATTTTGGAAAATTTAAGTGTCCCAAGAGGATATACAGAAGGATTCATTAATGAGGACTTAGAAAACTAGTAAAACATGTCTATGAAGAATAACAGCAATTTTATACAGGCTTTTTTCGATGCTTCTTAGACATACATACCAGATTTCCAACTTCTTCTTCGAAGATGTAATATAGCCGTTGGAACACTTGTATATTTATTTTACTTGCAATATCTAAGTATACACATACAAATTATACTAAGTTTATAAATACAAATCATTTCATATTTCAACTTCATTTTATTATCCGTGTTCTAAATAAACGACGTAATGTTTAATCAAAAATTGTACAAAAGTATATTAAGGCCATTTTCACATAGTTACTTAATAATTCACAAGAATTAAAACTCTCAATTGGATGGTGGTAATAGATGCAGTTTATGGACCAAAAATAATATGAAATACCCACAATATGTAAAGTCATACTTGGGAAGACACATTTAATAGACAAGTCACTAAAATTATTATTTTAACTTTATAAATCAATTTTGTTTCATTCCTCCGTTGACATATCCAAACGTGAGGAAGCCTAAACCTGTGCAACAAATTGTTAAATTATTTAATTAAAAAACGTGTGATAATAGCGTAAAAAAAAGAAAACATTTAACAACTTGATAAGACAATAAATACAATATTTTTTTAGGTATATAAATATCTGTGTTACGGATATTACAGAATTTGCACCTTAAAACTAACTAATATTAAGAATATATATGTGAAAGATATAAATTATTTGAAAATAAAATATAGTTAAGTTGTCTGTGTTTACAAAATTACAGGTATAGAATCTGCCACTACAATGGCGTTAAAATTAATAATCTAAAATCACCATTGCAGAAGGCAACAGGCCGAAGACACAACTATGTATTATGAACAGAGAAAATATAAATTTTCACGTTTTTTACGATTTAAGAAATAATTTTAATTTTTTATATAACAATTTTCTTTTGCTAACATAACCAGGATTTTTTAATTACGCGAGTTGCTTTATATATTGCATCAAGATAAAACCATTATCAAGATTATAACTTATACGGAACAGAAGACGAGTGCCTCAACATTGTGTTCTCATCTATAAAATTAATATACAATGATAATATGTTAAGGTCACAATTCTGTCTTCATATGCACTAAAATATCGATAAGAAAGCTGTGATTATCGATAACCCAAAAAAGTCATATGAATGAATTGTATATAATTAATATTTTCGTCCATTTAAACTTGTTTTAACAAGAGAAAT
>JAOSYY010000003.1:9487573-9499925 GCA_025727935.1 Hebomoia glaucippe
AACCCAAAAAAGTCATATGAATGAATTGTATATAATTAATATTTTCGTCCATTTAAACTTGTTTTAACAAGAGAAATGCATGTTTGTATTACAACTGAATTTTAAATTTAGTAAAAGAAATGTAGTTATCAACACGTCAAAGAAATGTGATCGGTAATTTATATTATTAATTAAAATACTTTTATTTAGAAAAATTCTGATATTGTTGATTAAAATTAAATCAAATACATGTTACATACTTTAGACTTTTTGTAGTAAATTTACTATTTTAAACAAAGAGATTTTAATATATTTTAAAGGTGTGTTTGTAAAACTTCTACAATTATTATTAAATGAAAGTTTAATAATATATGTAAATCATAAATATAAACATATCGGTTTACAGATATATCTACCAACTTTCACTCCACAGTAATTTCATTTTTTTAAAGTTCAGCTACAGAATTTAAACTTAAAACGTAATCTAAGAGTTTGTTTTGGTCAATTTGTGTATTTCTTTTAATAAACATGCATCAAAACTTCCATTCCACATTCATCGTATCCTTTACTAACAGTAATATATTTTTAATTCCCACTCACATTTATTTTGTACTTTAGTTGGTTACAATTCTTCAGAACAGTAACCTAACCGTTTATGTCACATTAATACGTTTTGATAACAGATATTTGTTCTACATTCTGATACCACCTGGTTTATATACTACAATATGAAGTTTTTACTTCAACTAATGATAATGCGACACTTACGAGTCACTCATATTTACATATATAGAAAGCATAGTTATACTAATCGGATACTTCTGTCTCAGAGATTTCTGCGTACTGGTTCATTTCATATAATACGGATAACATAATTTTACTTCAGAAGCCACTAGCTTATTTTCATAAATATTGAAATTTAATTACAAGACAAAATAAAACCTTACAAAATATTTTGAAGAAAATGAACCCAGACGCATTAAATCCCCGAGCTACCAAGAAATAACCATTTAATAAATAACATACTAAAAATAGCGGCCGAAACGTGTGAGATCACTCACCTGATACACATTATTATATTATGTATATGGTACAACACTTGCTTTTTTGTTGTTCATTATAATTTCTACAACATACATTTAAAATTAAAATGAAGTCTTGTTGCAGCAATACCTTTTTGAATATAAAAATAATTGTCTAGAGCTCCATAGTGTCGGCCGCAATTTCGCATTTTATTCAAATAATGTGTTAAACGCTTATTCTGTACAAACCATAAATATATTCTGAAATGTCAGTGAAATATAACATATAACCGAACAGTGGTAGTGTAAGTTTATTCGTTAACCAAACTTTTAACATAAAAGTCGGCAAGGAGACATCTCTTGCGAGTATTTATTGCAATGATACGTTTTATGTACATTTAAATGGTATAGCGAGGTTTTCATAAAATACTTTATGTGCTGAAACACTGGTACACGAATAATTATCTAACGGTTCTTATCCAAAATCACTGGGCAACTAAATTTTCCAGTAAATGGGACAAATTTTCAAATGTTATCGTTAAATGTCTACTTAACTTGACTATGAGTTAGAGATAGAGCTGAATTTCAATCGTAATTTCAGCTCCAACTCTTACTATCGCCGAGTATGCAGTCGCTAAAAAACTCGCAAATCTATAATCAAATTTCACATAACGAAAAAACCCACACTATTCGATCGTTCACAATACCGCTACATTAGAAGAGGGCTTATATTTCTGTTAAGCACAGCCGAGCGAGACACGGGGGCGGGGTGTAATGGTTATATTCCTTGAAACAGTTTCGTCGATGGGTGCACTACCCCAGCCGAGGCCGCTTCGCATCACGTTCGTCGTTGCTACCACTGACACCGCTACTGCTGCCACTTGACCCGCCACTTTCCTCCTCCTCGTCTGAGTCGCCGTCGTAATCCACCAGACCCTGGAACCATTATCTTTACTATGTAATAGATTTCACAAAATCTCAAAAAAATAAATAGATCCAGATTTTCAAAGAAAGCTAAGCTTTAATGATGCCGGTTTCATCTCTTATAAAGAAAATTTATATTCGTAAGATATTAAAAACATGTTAACAATATGGCCAAAAGTACAATAAAATCTGTGTATTTGTGCCTTAATGCACTGTAAAGAGGTTAAATAAACAAGAACATTATAGATTATTGTATAGAAGATTATATTTATGACTAGCGGTGCCCGTATGTATCACTCGTGTTTGTTTTATATTTATACGATGATGATGAAATAAAACTAGCTTATGTTGTATGGTTTAATATTACCTAACTATCACTGAAAACCTCATCAAAATCGATCCAGCTGTATCGGAGATTAGGCGAAACAAACAGGCAGGCGAAGAATATTTCATAAATTGTGTTTCAATTATAAATATCTTGATACGCATTAAAAGAACCCTGTTATTTTGATATTTTAAACAGACACTTATACTTATAGGTCTGATATGACCAGCTGCCCTAGTAATATCTTTCATCAAACGTAAGTGTCTAGGTAATTTGTTAATTCAAGCTATACAATGTTTATCATTAAGTATAACAAAATCTTTATACATCATTATAACACCAAAACATTAAGCACAACATACATTGGCATGATTTTATAACATTAAAAAAAAATAAAAAACAAAACAACAGTCAGATGGCTCTACACACACAAAACACAAACAACAACATTTATTAATAAGAAGAAACAAGATGAAGCAATTGGAATCCCTTGTGCAGTAAAAATTTTTTTGTTCATTCTTATGTTGATTATTTTAAATATGTTTGTAAATATATTGAGTATAAATACACTGCATACAATGATAATTTATATATAATATACTAAATACTATAAAATTAAAACCTACAAATCTTTTGGCTAAAAAATTATTTTAAATTAATAATTTGTAAAATTGTTAATTTTTTATTACAGTTTCTAACATCAAAAACTGCATTATATGCCCATTAATAAACATTTTTAACTCGGTTTTTCGACTTTTATAAATGTCTTATTCCAAAGTTCTTGACTAATATTTTTTATGTATAGTAATTTAAAATCATCCCCATAAATTAAGTGAAATTTATAAGTTTTTACACACTAGCATTTTTCCTGATCCCGTAGAAGCCCAGTAGAGGAAGGATAGAGGGAACTAAATTACCTTATTGAGTAATCTGGGCGTGGATACCTGAACGTCGGTGTGCGCCGGCTTGGCAGGGGCCGCGCTAAGAAGCACGCGACTGGGACCATTTATGCTCTCTGTACTCGTGCAGACCTTTTTCTCCACTATTTTACCTAGAAGCATATATTCTACACCATAGTAGCATTCAACATTCAATAGATGATTTAACTAGCAAAATTTAGATTAACAGCGCTTAAGTGTTATGACATTACACCAGTTTACAAGAACTACATAAAAATTAATTTAATAGCACCATTTTATTAATTAATAATGTTCGTATACAACTTTGAATTTGCTATATTTATGTTACTATTTCATCACTTGCAAAAATAAGAAGTGCCAATTAGAATATAAAGCGACAAAATAATTACATGCCTTTATATTTATACGGGAAACAATTATAGCACCTCTAAGTTAACTCCACACCTAGTAATTATGGCGCGATTTGACAATTAAGTATGATGTGCAGAAAAATCTAAATCAATTATGTTGACTCTACTGACTTGGTATGGCCACCACAGGGAAACCTCCTGATTATGCGACCACAGGTGTATAGTTGACTCATTGTGTTTAATAATTTGAGTTTTATTAAGAAATTAATTATTAACAGTTACCAATAGCGTCGAGCGCGTGGTGTGCGTGCGCATGAGTTTGCGCAGTGTCAAGCGGCGCTTCATCCTCCAGCTCATCTTCGTCGTTAAACCACATTTCCTCCTCGTCGTCGGGTTGCCGCGCTTCCCGGCGGTACCGCGAACGAAGTAATGAAGGCACCACCGCTTCCGCCACTCCGACACTACCGCTCACTGTAATATTTATATATTTATTATTAGAGCCTTCAACACGAGATATAAATAACATTCAGCTTCAGTATATACATATATAACATTTCAAAATGTTTCATTACTGGCGGCGATTATTAACACTACAATATTACAGTCGCATCATTATATATAGTAGTAATTGTTAATAAGATGAAAAATGGTAGGTACTATTTTACAGATGTTTTAAAACATTTAAAACACTTAAAAATTTTGTGTAACCAATATTCATATGGTAGTTCACTAATCTTACTGTGAAACAAAAAGTGGTACAGCTTTAGTATAAAGTTACACACTTTAACATGTTAATATTGCATGTTTAGTACATATAACTGACAAGAAATTTGGTAAATAATGTAAAATAACAATAAAAAATAAGTATCATTGTTTATTTATAAACTTTGTGTCACTTAAACTAATAAAGGTTATAAGAATATTCATGCCTATTTAAATTAAGCAAACAAGCAATATTTTTTCTCATAAAAATATTTAAAACTAGTCTCTTAAGTAAAACAATCTTGATTTCATTCACAAGTTGCTACATAATTATCTGTCAAAAACAACTTTAAGACCTTCAGTATACATTCATTATAAAATATTAAGGTCAAAGCTTTCAACAAATATCCAGTTATAACTGGTTACTTTAATTAAGTTTTCAATCTACATTTTCATATTTCATAATATCAAAACAAATTGAAATAGAAATTTGTTTACTTTATCAAAAAAATAAGATATTTAGTTTTAATTAGAATTTATCATTATTACCTTAGATTTATTTTATGTAACATTGTATGGCTAGACTAGAAAACACATGTTGAAATATAATGTCAGATCAAAAATCAAGCACATCAAGTTAATATTTTATAATTGCTATAACGAGATATTTAAAATTAATTATGAAAATGTTTGAAATTGTTAGTCGCGAATTTAATTAGTATAAAAAATATTACGACACCAAACTTATATTCTACACACTGACCTCTATCCCTTTCTTTAAGTCTTTCCTGATGTTGATCGTACCGCGTTTTTAAAGCTTTGAATGTTTGCACATATTCCACATCCTCTAAAATCTTTCCGTAGTTTTCTACAACGTGCGAACACAGAGATTTGATGTCTTCAAGCTTTATGAATTCAAATAATTCTAATATAGCTGAGTCTAATAAATTATACCTGGAAATGTAAGAACAATTTTTTAAATGTATAAAGTATTTAAAAGGACTACTCGTTATACATTACTTTTTTCGCTAAAATATTCCTGAATCATTTTATTTATTGTTAAACTTAATAATATAAATCTGTATAAAATTTCAACTGAATTCCATTCTTGGTTAATAATCGTTCATATTTTTTAACTAAAACTGCCACGCGGGTTATCTCGCGATCATATGAATACACAATGGTGATTAAATAGAAGAAACTAAAATACTTTGTGTGGCATTAGCTTTCTGCCAATAATAGAAAGTCACATCAAGATCAGGTGTGTTCCTAAAGTTATTTGACTTAAACAGACAAAAAACATAAAATGTTTTAATTTTTTATAAGTATTGTACTTTATTTCATATGCATTAAGAAAAGATTTAGTTTTACAAAAAGAGACCTCAATTTTGATTAAATCTATAGATCCATTATATCATATTTTTAGTATCATTGTTATATTTTATATGTAATTAATTACTAATAGTACATTATTATAATATTGGATTATAAAAAAATGTGATGATGGTGATTTAATGTAAATGACTTATGTTATTTACTTAGTAAGTAAGTAACACCTTTAAGTTTAGATTAGAAAAAATCATCAGTAAATAACAAATCTGACTACAAATTTTCCAATAAAAAATAGGATAGATTTCATACCTTCCATTATTCCTAAGAAACGCATCAATCACTGGTGCAAAAAGGTTTCCCTTAATGATGTAACGGTTATAATACTCATCCTTGAGAGCAATGATTTTCCTCATAAACCTTAGCGCCCCGAGGACGAGAAACGTGTGCGTCGATCTCATCAATACCAAAATACGCCGGAGAAGATCCTAAAATCATATAAAAATTGATTTAAAAAAAGAAATTTCTGTGATATAACACAAATATTTTTGAATTAATAACCATCATAAGACATTTTAAATTGTGCAAATTAGTTTTTTAAAATTACACTATTTCATACATACATATGTGACATAATAAAAAACTATATTTTTGAATAGTTTTATAGACATTTTTCATATATGAAATTATACAAACTTTATTGTATTCTTAGTAATAATAAACATACATACCTTATTTAGTATACAGGTCTTGATATGGTATGTGTGATGTTCAACACAGAAAGCAAGTAGTTCCAATACTAAACCTAACAACTGCACTGTATGGTAATCCTCTTTGAGAGGTTTTTCTCCTGTTGTATTATCTAATAAAGGCGCTATAGAAAAAAAATGTTAGTGGTTAGACCTAAATGTTACTAAATAAAAATAGAATTATATGCATCAAAACCAACAATACCTAATCAAAAATATGATGAATTATAGGTAGTTTTTTCCCAAGATATTAATATTTATATTTTTAAATTATATAATAAATAATATTGCTAAGATAACTTGAAATATAAGCGAGGGGGACCTTACCTATTAATGTTTGTATACTGTGTTTATAAAAACAATTTAAGAAATCTGCTTTTTCACTTTTATTCACAGATGCAAGCATACTTTCGGGATCTAATAGCGCGCGCAAAACACCCATCAGTTGTACTGCTCCGCCCAATTCAGGATCTCGGTCCCTTAGCATTTGTTCTATCACAATGTTTAAAAGCATTTGATCCTAAAATTAAAAAGAAAAGATACATTATATTTCAAATAAATACCTCTTGAAAGAAATATAAAATATTAATATTTTCTGCTAAAAATAATGCAGTGATTAGAATATTAAATATAATATAAAAATTTTACCTCTTCTGTATTATTAGCTTGCTGTAATGTGTAATCTCTTACAACTGAAGCTGAAAACTCAATTATGTAAGTCAATATATCTATAGACGTAGTCTTGGTCTTCTGGTCATCTATACTTAGAGTAATTTCTAATGCTGGCAGGATCCCCAATGAAAGTAATGTCTTATAAAATGCATCTTTATCTGGTGGCTGTAGACTTTGTGAAAAATTACAAAATTCTTTTAAAAATAGAACTAAATCTCGCCTCTTGGAATCTGGTGTCTTATCATCCATAAGTAACTTAAATAAATCTGTTAGAAATCTATCATCCTCTTCTATTGTCTTCACTATTTCTATTTTATTGAAATATATAAAACTGGTCAGTGTAGTAAACAAATTATCATCAAAGACTGTAGGGGTTGGTAATACAATATCATAAATGTACTGTACTCTGTATGTTTGGTGTATTTTAGCTAGCAAGTCCTTATTCTTTATGGGAATGGCTTCACGAAATTTAGCAAGCTCTCTTAAATATTCTCTATGTTTCTTGGGCTGGGGTAAACTGGGATCATACTCTAAACAGCCTACAACATCAAATATTGTGTCATCAGCAAACATAATTTCATAAAGTGAACTCTTGTTTAAGAGAAAAATACTTTTAAAGATCTCATAAAGATGATGCAATCCTTCAATATTCTCAATATCTTCACACATATGAAAAAGATTCAGAAGCTTTTTGATATAATGTTGGCTCTCTATAGCTGTAGCTAACTTATCTTTTCTTGTAGGTGAAACCAGGCAGCTATTGACCAACTCACTAATATCTTCTAGCCGACCCATTTCACATGCAGGTAATTCTACCGGTTGTACACTGTCAGACATTTCATCATATCTCTCATCTTCAGACTCTTCTACTATATCCTGTGTGATTTCAACTGATGGATCTTTACCTTGAACCTATGAATGTTATTACAATATTTGAGAGGCTTATAATTATTATAACATTTGATATAACAATCAATACAAAAAAATATATATTATTCTCACCTGACAGATTTTTTCCCATATTTCATCACATCCAGCTTTCTCTTGAAAACTTAAAGCTAAATCAAAGTTATCACCTTCTGACCATACTATTAATGTGTCTTGTTGTTTTTGATATGCTGTATCTGGTTGTATTTTGCTTTCTAATAATAATGTGCCATCTGATTCGGCTCTCACTAATAACGAGGTACCCTTTAGCCTCTCAACATAACAAGATGATACATGTCCAGTTCCTCTATCATCCCACTGTCGGTCTGCATTCAGAGCATACAGCTTTACTCTTCGTCTAGTGTCAGTCATGGTATTCGACGCAACTACAAATGTGTACTCAAATTATGAATCACGTATTCTGGCGCTTTTCATATGCACCGGTTTTGAATACTATTTAACTCCCATTGGTAAGAAAACATAGGCTTCTGTAACAAAAATACATCAAACGATATATAAAGGCATATACATAACCACTAATATTCATATATATAAACTATACTCGATAATTACTATAATCACATTCAACTCTTGGGTCTTCACAAAAACACAACATTGTACGTCAACATATCAACGTATACTTTTACAAAATACGTTTACTGATAAGCACAAACGTAAATATCATTTGATCTCATTAAATTTTTGTACGACAATGGATCGCTAACTTATCGGAAATTACAAACAAAACAATACAATCCTCAGACTTTCACTACACTTTCATAAACCATAATAAGAATGAAACTATATCATTAATAATGTTTTAAACTTAAACCGCACGAAAAAAGAGATATTTACCGGAATACTCATTACAGAATCGTCAAATTGACGTACCTTCAAAATATTAAAACATCAGATATCGCCATATTGGATTCACAACAACGCTTTGAAATTTGGGGTTCTCAATTAAGCTGCAAATTGGCGCGGAATTCAAATATAAATGAGCACGTCGCAATATTTTATCTTCTATCGACAAAATTTCTTTCAACATATTTATGTGATACATTAGTGTAAAAATAATTAATAATGTAAAGTATTTTTAATTTATTGAAATTTGAATAGTAGATCAAAATATTTTTTAAAAATAATAAATAAATGGCAGCCCCGAGTTATCGTTACCTTTTATTTGAACAATATTTTTATTCCATTGCGAAATTAAAATATGTATTGACAGATTTCATGTGATGTTACGATTTTGTTTCTATTGTAGGAAAATAATCTTTCTGCAAAAGGTATGGGATAAAACCTGTGATGAAATCTTACCTTTAGAATATCGAAATACAAAAAAAATAAATATCTAAAAAATCAATATGAAAATGTCCTTTCAAAGTTTTCATTTTATTAACTAAAACATAAATAATCAATAATTACGCATGTAACTTTAGATATATTTCTTTTTATTAAAACACTATTATTGATTGTTTGATTATTTTAAATGGATGGTTGTAAAATGTATAGCAACCTAAAACTGTAACCCTACATAAATAATTATAGTAATAAAAATAATAAGTTAAAATACATTCTTTTAAAGAATAAAAATGTGTGTGTTTTAAAGAGTAAAAATATATGGAAAAAATCTTTATTATTTTAAGCATTTTAAGATAAGGTTACATTCGTCTCATTTTCTTTACTCCCGTCAGTGATTTTTTAAAGATAAATAATAATATTATCTTTCAGTAGGTAGATACATTAGAACGTTATTCGAATACATTATATAACGAATTACATTATTATCCAAAGCACAAAAACATATAATTTTAAAGATTAAGGGAGAAAGCAACTTTTATTATTGAATAACTAGGTAATTAAAATAGAGAAAATAATTTTATAAAATTAAATAAATATATATTTAAGAACCATCAAGAAGGGCAACATTTGATGTCTCATGTCAGATTGTCAGTCATAATTCATTAATCACTTGGATGTTATTGAAATTAGTTTTTGCAACAAAGGTTTTCGATAAAAGGAAATTTTTTGAATAAAATACTGTGTAATATTGCATTATTCAGCACTGCTCTGTGTTATAGGTAATTGAACGTTACGAATATTGTAAAGCTAAATAATTACCATCCAAGACGCATATTTTTTGGTCGAGTTATTTTCTTTTTTGTTATTATTAAACTGTTTGTTTTTCAGTATATGTAGTGAACAACATTTATTGAACTTGATTTAACAAAATGTGGTTGTAAATTGAGCAGAATACACTGAATATATGGAAAGAAATGAATAGTTTTGGTAATTTTGACACATGTCATATTAAATGTCATTGCATTTGGAAATCATTCTTATCTTTTGAAAGCAAAATAATGCGTATTTTACAACAATTAATGGCTTCGGATTATGTAAACATAAATTCTGTTTTTCAGTGTCAACTTTTGGGACCAATGACCTTATTTCATTTGACTTATGTTTATAACTTTAGGTTGTAAAATGTACCCAGCATGTCTTATTTGAGCGCTTCAGAAAATGTGGGGTATGTATTACAAATAGTGAGGGAAACTTACATGAGAAATAATTGTGATGGTACAGCCACATACATTTAAGTTTTAAGTAGGCTAAATAAAACTGTAAAACAACCCTCATTCAGAGGCACTTCGTTCATAGATATACAAATTGCTTAGCTGACACAACTTAAGTGTTATTGAAGCATTTTACATTTGATTGATAATGTTAAAGAATACTGAAGTTTTAGTGCACACTTAACTAAATGTCCGTCTAAGTTTTATATATCATGTAATATTGGTATTATGCTGATGGATTTAAGAGTGTTTTAGTCCATTGATGAAGTTGATATATGCAATTTACTAATATAAATTGTGTACAACAGTTTCAGTGGTGTTCCCCAAAATATATCTGATGCTAGTTGTGCGAGTCAATATAAAATGGCAGTTGAAAGTGTACCTGGCAGCTGCAACAGTGAAGTAAATATGTATATTCATGACAGTTCTGGAGATGAACAAAGTTATATACCACATTTAACTGATAACTTCTACCATTCAAAATTTAAAATAGATCCTAATGATTTATATACATTTCATGATTCTGATGTTATAGCTGGCGAAATAACTGTCAGCCATACAGAAGATAATTTTATATTCTCTGAGAGTGAAACAAAACCTAAGCTATTAGACAGTCCAAATAAAGAATTTGATATTTTGGGAGTTCTTAGTAATGGTGAAATAAAAGAAGTAAAAGAACCAGTATCAAACGGTCATTATACACCAAATGTTGTTCATAAAACAGTTAAACAGGCAAAAGATAATAAGACTGTTAATGCCAAAGTAAAAAAGGGACAAACTAGTAGTTGTATTAACCCGAAAATCACAGTTATTCGTCGGCCTGGCATTCAAAATCCAAAATGCCAAACACCATCTCTCAAGAGTAATGTGTCTGCATCAAATGATAAAACATCTTGTATCATCACGAAGGCTGGTTCAGAAACATTTTTGGATGTATTTAAACGTGAACATTGTCTTTCTGAAAGTCCACCGGGAGTTACAAAAAGTGAAAATGCCATTGCTCCTGTAAAGGTTCCTGCACCTGCGCCTAAAAAACCTGCAGGTATAAATATACATTAT
This sequence comes from Hebomoia glaucippe, assembly GCA_025727935.1. Taxonomy (NCBI): domain Eukaryota; kingdom Metazoa; phylum Arthropoda; class Insecta; order Lepidoptera; family Pieridae; genus Hebomoia; species Hebomoia glaucippe. The sequence goes on from JAOSYY010000003.1 coordinate 9,499,108, forward strand.
TATAAAAATGTATCACAAAATAGGTATGAGTAATGTTTAATTTACCTATTTTATATTATAGTTATTATAGTAGTCATAAAAAAAATATTTTTAAAATACATTACTTTTTACTATATTTTTTAGACTTCTAAAGAGCATACATTCTTGTTATTAGAAAGAAATATACTTTAATATAAAATAGTAAATATGTAACAAATCTATTATTTTACATTTTTTATAAATAAACATAGTTTTTTGGAAATCTGCAGCAAAAGTTAGAAAAGGTAGAGGGCCCATAATGCATGAAGCCCTACAACGGATACCTACACAATGTCGAGCGACAGTATTGCCGATTAAAACTTGGCATGCACCAGATGAAGAGTTGTTTCAATGTGGCCCCTTAGATGCTCAGAATTCAAATCCGTATAAACTATTAGAAAATAGTAGTAGTGATGATGACAATATGCCGGAGTTTGGTATGTAATTTTGTTCAAACTCTCAAAAAGCTAGAAATCCTTTGATCTTTTCCTGTCATAAAACAGCCATTTCTAAAATAGTGATGATGTACTTAATATTTCTAATACAGTATATCTGATTAATAAAATTAATATAATAGTTTTGAAAAAATAGAAAATTATAAATTTTTTAAAAATCATTTTGACCATTTATTGCAGTACATCTTACACTATAAAAAATATTGTTATAAGCATGTAATACCTTGTATTCTTAAAGAAATTATTCATACATTTAATAATTATACAAATGACTCATTAACTTTCATTACAACTCTAAATTAATTATTATTTTCACATTATAATTGAAATACACTTACGTAGATC
>JAOSYY010000003.1:9504810-9530154 GCA_025727935.1 Hebomoia glaucippe
CAAAATACCCATAGAGAAAAAAATTTTTTTACTTTTTGGTTTCAATCTGGACACAATTTATGACCCCAACTGCCACCAGTTGAATCTAGATTGAATATTAAAGAACAAATCTATTGATTAATAAACAATATATTTTTTGACAGAATCTGGTTCAGGACCTGCATGTGTTGAAGAGAGTGCAGCAGAATCTCGAAGTGCAAGATTGGAGCTACGTAGAGCTGCTATGAGAAGACATGTTTTAAGAACAGCTACAGCCATTCATTTAACAAAAAAGCATGACAAGCATAAAGCTTTAGCATCCCTCATAAAGGTATACTGAGTTGCAGATTCATATCACTTTTAATCAGTTTTACTTCACTACTTTTTAACAAATTACCCTACTTCAAGGTGTTACTAAAGATACAATGTACACTTGAATATTGCCTAAAAGGTAATCTGACTATGGTTTATACGCATTTTGTAATTTGTTACACTTTGGGTTCAATAAAAATTTGGTACTTTTCTCTGTAGTAATAATAATTCTCGAGTATTATTTACTCAACAAAAACCTATTTAAATATTTAATTTTTCATATGAAACAAAGAAGTCAAAAAAATTTTCAGAAACAATTAAATGGAAATAATTCTTGCCGTCTTCCACAACAAACTGTAAATCATTTATTGGCGATGCGGGGTATATCTTCAACATTATCTTTACCGGAGCGTCGAAAGTTGAGGTGAGGAGCGACAAATGTCTCAGATAATTTCTTTAGAAAAAAATTGATTAACCTAGAATGTTGCTTAACTGTAGAATTCAATTAAATCCGCAATGTGCTCAATTACAGAAAATTTGGCTGGTCAGGAGGTGACAGTGGTAAATTAGATTCCAATTCAACGAGTATTTGTGCTGATGAAAAATGTACTCAAGTTCCATTACCATGCAGTCGATATTGTTTGTCGCACATCACGCAGGCGCCGGAACAGCGACTGTACGCTGCGTGCGCTGCGGTATTTGCAGGCGGCGAGCGCTGCAAACAGCCGCTTTTACCACTGCAAGAGCAGACTCCGCTTTGTCCAGAACATGCTTGGAAAAGGGTAGGTATTGTATAGGGTCTTAATATCAAATAGAAATGAAAATATTACTATTTTAGTCCGAAGAGTAGTATAAAAATTATAAACATTTGTCTACATTAGTGCTTAAAAATACAACTATCAATTTAATCTTAATTGATATGAATATAATAAATTTTATAATTTAAAAAATGCATAGCTAAATGATTCAAAGTTGCTAGAAAAATTCATGATTTTTAAATAAAATAATAATTATACGTTTTTTTCAGGACAACTATGAGTTATTAAGCCGTGAGAACAAACCTCAAAAGACAGTCCGCAAACGCGCTTGGGTCCCGTCGAGTCGTGCGCCGCGGCCACCCAGGCCGCCAAGGAAGCCGAAGCGCCGCCGCCGACTTGTGCCCAAACGACCGCCTGTTCACACACAGTCTCTGTCAGGTGCATACATTCTTACACTTTGTACGATAATTTATAGAGTAAATGTATTTTGTTATATAAGTACTTTCGTTCACTCTACTTAACAAATTACATTAACTCCTGTTATAGAAAAGATTATTAATTATATATTCAGAAATAGAAATCCCCACTTCCCTAAGCATCACGGGCATATTAGCGCTTAACGTAATATAGCCGCGATACAATTGTCTCCAGTCGCAGTTTTTGTTTGGTCTGTCAAATTGTAATAAAGTTATTATTTTGTCGAATTATAACTATGACAATTTTAATTAGGTGTTATATTAGGAATTCGATTTTACAGAAATAAATGCTTGCTCGAATTCCTCTACATATGACAGTGAAGATACCGGTATTGGCGGTCTTAGTGAAAGCGAGTACATAACCGGCGCTAACTCAGCCGAGCTCGGTAAGCAACTGCTAACTAAAGCTTACACATATTAATTAGAAATTGGACGTTATCCCACTTCTTTCCTCGACAGAAGTGGGTCAAGTGCCGCCGGATGACATTCTCGATCCGAATGTTTTGAGTCAAATGCCAGATGAAGCTTTTACTGAATTTTTTAATCAGGGTAAGTCCTACATTGCTTTATTTTAATTTATTAAATGCTTACTGATTTTTGATAACTAAAATTAAATGTTCCATACATTCTGGAGGTAATTTAGAGTTGAGTATTTGGCGTACAAAATCGAATCCAAACTGATACACCAAACATTTGGTCCTTTGAACCCGCTTATAATCTTTCTAAAGTAATGTAGGGAATATTGTGTGATATTCCTTATTATAAATAAATAGTGGTGCTTTGTGGTTTCACCTTCTTAAACAATTATCTGCCACTGACTCATCCAATCTATCTGCACCAAAAGTCAGTTCAGCGGTTTAGGTGGGAACAAACACTTAACTTAGTATCTTTACTATAAGATAATATTGATAACATTGTAACAGCTGAAGGCGGTACATTTGCTGAGAGCTGTGAGCTAGCTGCTGCTTTAGAGGCGGTTCTGGACGAACGGGCGCTTGACATGCCTGATTGCGTCTTCAGTCATTCGCCACTGCCTAACAACAAGGTGAATTCATTTGAAATTCTTGTCTGTAGTCTAGTGATTGAGAAGTTCATAGTACGATTCATCAAAATTTCATAGTAGTATGATTCATCTTCACAGGAAAGGATTTTTAATTAAAATGCTTACCGTAATCTATGATAATAATCTTTATAACTATCTCTTTCTATAGTCATTTGATGTAGAGTGGAAAGTAGCTATATTGTTTTATTATTTTTACCAAAAAGCATTGGAAGACTCTGGGAAGCTTACGATAGGACACAATTATTACAATCACCAATAAAGGCCTTTGAAAATACGTCCTAGTATACCGTGCTAATACATAATTTCTAAGATTTTTTAATAATGGACAGACAACAGACTATTTCAACTGTTAACTTAATAAAGATATTTATTTTTATCTTCCTGACTTATTGAAAACGTTTGGCTCAATTTAACTTTAATTCTTCTGAAGTGTTGTTATAGAGAAACAATTTAAAATATACCTTAATACTTTCAGATGCAAGTGACCGCAGTGAGCGTGGAACCATCCAGCACTCCTTCATAACATATAAATAAAATAATTTACGCATTAATTAAAATAAACTCTAATTGTGTAATGTTTAGGAACAAATTCGTTTACGTGATGTGAAGTTGGAATTTATGCTTTAATTTGGTGTGTTAGTGAAATTTTTAAGTAAGTGATCTGGAGTGTATGACATTAGTTGGTAACTTGCGAAGGAGTTCTGACAAATACTTTTTGATGTTAGATTGTTTTTATTATGTCTACATTAGTACAACTAGGGTTCACATTCCAAGATCGATTGGACAGTTTTAACTAGTGAATTATGGAATACGGGCCTTAGTGTATTCAAAACGAAGTGGACGTGTCTTCTATAGAACTAAGTTCCGCATTTATAACCATGTAACATTTTTAGCGGAATTTAACGGCGATTAACTATAACTGAAATTAATTCGATGATATAGGTTATTGCGGAGATAAGTTTGAAATTTGTTGATATTTTGGCTTTAAGATTTTCTTTTTAACATTAATGGGATTTACCTGAGACGAAATCGATAGATGCACCACATCGTAGTTTAAATCTCATTAATATAAGTATTGAAATTTATTCCTTTTTCAGTGTAATAAGCAGTAAACAATATTTTAAAACACTTTCGGTCAACTCAGCATAGACTTTCGTACAAATTTGGTTCACATTAACCTGTCAACAGTAGATAGAAATCTAAAGATTACATTGATACTTTGATTTTTATTCCTTTTGAATACTCACTGTATAGGAAATATTACCACCTGACTCCTGTAGATTAAAATTTGATCAAAATCTTTATAAAGTTTTTAGATTTGGTTATTTTTGAGTTTATATGATTAAAAGACATCTTCTTTTTTGTTAACGATTGTTAATTGGAAGAGTCGTGAAGTATTATAAAATTTGTTTTGACGTTTAATTTCTGAATGTTTAAAATAAAATTACTCGGGATCGTACCATTAAACACACACTTCTATTAACGTGTAAAATGGTTTTAAATTCTAAAATATTTCAGGAGCAATTATTTAACGTTTTTCGTAAAACAATAAGATTATCAATTTTCATTAAAAAAAAAAACATAATACAACATATAAATTTTAATTAGCTTATTGGAAAGCAAATCAGACACAACTTCGAATCAGGTATATGTATACTAGTTGTTACCCGTGATCGTGTTGACATTAGAATAAACTCCCATTTGTGGAACAAAAAACATATCTGACTTTTTTAACTATTTGTGTGTCAATTTTCACTCGAATCCGTTTTTGCCTGATTGATTGGTTAATCCAGCTTATAATTTTAGGATATGTATCTAGACACGTTAGTTTGATCGTGTCGTTTGAAAGACTATGCCAACAATTTCCCATTTCTGTAACAAAAAATTGAAAAAACAATTTGACCTTCCTTAACACAAATTATTTGTAATGTTATAGAAATAACTATTGCTTTATACGCCCTCGGTTAAGTATGTAAATAATTTTATTTAGCCTCTTTAGTGTCACAATATTTTCTAAATTAATATAAAACCGAAAACAGTATTATGAAAAATAATAAGTTTAAATCTGGTTAGATATTGCATTTTTAGGAATTTGATTAAATTATATTTGATTAAGTTTATTAAGGGTAATTATTATTGTTTTAAGGGTCATGTAAATGGGAAAGTACGTTATAAAACATTCTAACTTCTCTAACGAATATAGTATATTTCATGTTCTATTGTTTGAAATGAATAAGGTATTTAATTTTAGCCTTGAAGAGTACTTTAGGCGGAAATTTAACTAATACCGTATTGACTAAATACTTCATACATTCAAATTAAACACGCGCATAAAGGTCTATACATTTCCTACTTTATACAACTTGAGGTTTATATATTATAAATATCTGTGAAGCTCTTCACACAGGATACAATCTGTGGGGTCATGATACTGGCAATACAAAATCTTTTATTTCATGACAATTATTAATTTTTATAACCATATTTATCATACGTCCATCATTGTTCATAGATGGAAAGGTCATGTTGTAGGCACGTATGATTTTAGTCTATGAATTTCTACATAAATAGATGACCAGCAAATCATTTAAAAACTAATCACGTCATGTAACTGAGGTATTACTTACCATTAAAGAAATCTAATGCTCTACTTTCTTTAAAAATAGCTGCACCTAACATTAAAAATAATGCCATCTGACTATTGGAACGTTGAAAACTAATTCTGGACATGAGTTTTATTGCAAAGTCAATACCACAATTCTTGATTTTTGTATAAATATCCAGAATATGTAAAATTTAGTTGGTATTTTTCCCCTAATAGCAGATTTCTCGTTTTAATAATTCAATTTTATTAAAAAGATAAGGTATCCAATATTATACATTGAATACTTTCTTCTAATTATCTTTTAAGTCATCTATTCATGCAAATTAATGATCTAGGTAACTTCAATTTTGATAAAACATAACTACGTAAAATCGTAAGTACAGTTGGCATTATTGTTTAGTGCAAAACCACTTTTTGAAAGCTTTCTTTAAAATAAACTACTAGGCACATATATCAAATTAATTTTTTTTTTGTAAAAATCATTAAAATAAGTTCCTACTTAGAAAGTATTGTAAATTTATTGGCAAGCGTAGAACAATTTTTTTAACGTCTATATTAGTTATGATAGAACACAAGGTTAACAAAATTATTGAGGTATATAATGTAAGGAAGAGAATTTGGTAGTTTTGTTTGCAATCTAACAATCTTTTTTGCACGTTTTTTCAAAACTAACGGCGATAAAAAGATTTCTGTTAATGTGAGTGATCTGCGATTATATTATACATACAGCAAGTCTTAGCGCTTCCAATAACATTTCTAGCCGCAGCCAATAAAAAAAATTGGGTCGTATTTCAGACGAATTTTATGAATATGAATGATGTAACTATTTACTCATATGAACTATATTTATTGTAGCTCATCTGATATTGATCCCATGCGTATATTTCAGTAAAATAAAACCCGGTACGTCCATGTTAAGTAAATGTCATTTTAGCCAACATTATGCTATAAAGCCTCGTTTAAAAACTGGCTGTAATAAGGTGAACTCATTTTATTTTGTCCAGAAGGTATTTGACCGATTTAAAAAGTGAAGTATTATAATGGATGTCAAGTTTGACGTAAGCACGGGTGTATCACTCCGCCTCTATATACAAGGTAGGTTGGTATCGAATGCGCTTACTATCCACACTGGGTACCTGCACTTTCGTTTTATATCAATATACAAATCAATAGATATAGAATGTTTTATGTAAGTATGGTTCACTAGCTAGATATTTATTTGTACTTTTCTAGATCAATTGGAACTGACTGCGCTTAGGGAGATTAAATAGAATATTAAGATATTGCACGTTTGTTTTAAGGTTATATATATGATAAAAGAAAATAAAAACGAATGTGGGTTCGCTTTCATTTTTAATATATTATAAAAATATTCGCTTTATAGTCCTCGAAATTTATATCATTCAATAGATTGGTAAGATTTAATATCAAAACACGCTTTGATTCAAATTTAATTACAAGGATTCGGGTATTTTTCACATTATCTCATGAAAAAAGCTATGATTTCTGTCATCTGAGTTCTTCCTACGTCGACTGAATAGTTAACATTTGTATTACATTTGTCACTGCATAAATTGTAATACAATTTTCTGTATTGCTATGTTCAGTAGTACTTTTCTGCCCTATTATTCGTATGTAAATATTTTTTATCAAAATTGTCGTCCTATAGACTTATCTTAGGATTGAAAACGAATTCTATGGCTTGTAGCATGCGTTGCGTTACTAAGGTTTGTTAGGGGTTCGAGATTGATATGATAGTGTGATAGTAGGTAATACTTATTTTTACCTAGTTATAATTGCCGTTGTTAACGATAATTAAGATTTGGATCTAGTTAGATCACGGGAATACATCCCTTTATACAAAACTGAGCGTGTCAATTTCTTTGATGGGTCATTTCGTTTATCCGAAATGTGACGGACATGAAGCTCGGGTTACACTTGTGTAATCTAACTGGATATCTACATAGATAAATTAAATAGTATGCATTGAAGTTAAGAGGGGATCCGGGACAAACCACTAATGAGATGTAAATGTTACGTATGTCTTCTTATATCGGTAATGTTTAATCCGTGATTGGAAGGGTCACGCAAAAAATGTTACGAGAAACAACTACCTCTGAATGCCTGAACTTGTTCACATAATTATATAGTCCATGTTGTTGAAATTGGAAATAAACTGTGAAAATACTGTTTAATGTTAAATTGTATTTTTTTTATATTTTATTCGATTCCCTTTCACAAGTGAAGACTACTTTCTTCGGAACAGAACACATGTAGTGCTTATTCATATGCATTCAAAGATTATAACTGAGATTTAAATGCTACACCATCTTGAATGTCTACATAAAGTAATATTTCATGGATCTCAAAAGAAGTGGGCTTTCTAATTTATAACATTGTCTAGAAGTGTATTTACATTTTGCAGTTAAAACGCTTGTAATACTATAATTTTCTTAATTTTTGTTCAAACATATCTTAATACTACCATGTTTATATTTCTCTAGCCCGCCTGCTATTCTAACACCGAATGTTTTATGTGTTTGTTTTAGATTGAATCACGTATTTTTCTATCGATCCTTTTGTCTTGTTTATAGTTTATGGTTCCATCTCTTGGCCTTCTTCTATTTTATTATTTATTCAATTTATAATTGGCGGACCCACCGAGTTGCCGATAGTCTTACTGTTAGAACATTGTATGAAGAAGTAATAAATGAAACACAATAAATAGTTCATATTTATTTTAATAAACACAGATTATAAATATATATTGTCTGTAACACTTTGTAAAGACGTCGAAGAGCGAGTTTTACAATGTTCCACATTTCTGTAATTATTACGTTAAACTAGGTGTGGGCACACGTTTTTAGATACTAATTTGTAAAGGAACATGTAATACATTTATACTATTTTTATATACTTTTTATCTTGGTAGATTCCAATATCTTATTGCGAAAATAGCTTTTTCTAATTTGACAATGTGTTTGGTCTCTTAATATAAGTTAGAATCGTATATTTTTGTAATAATAGTTAAGGAAGCATTTTTAGTTAGTAGCACGTTGTAAGTATGTAACTCCAACATCTGAACTTGTAATTTATGTGTAGTGAAGGTAATAAACAGTTTATTGTACATTTTTCAAATTTCTCTTAATTCATTTCTCCCCTTTTGATTATTAGATACATTTTTTCTTAAATTACATCATTTATACAAAATTTAATCTTAAAGGCATCGTTTCATTTTTGTCAATAAGAACCTGCTGTTCTACGTAGTCTGTAACACTTATGAAAATAGAATTTCTTATACCAATATTAATAACTAATTATTTTTGTAATTATTATCGATCAATTTAATAAATCAAAATTAACTGATTTAAGTAATTAGTTACTCATTAAATTACGGCAATCCGTTTAAAAAATTAGACTAATAGCCGTTTTTCTTAAGTGACTAATAAATTAAATTTTTAATTGACTAATGTCTGAGATAAACATTCCGTTTAAATGCTATGATAGTGTTAAAGCACTTAACTGATTTAGGTAGATGAATCAAAGAGACCAATACATAGGAAAATACACACCAATTTATATTTGAAGAAAACATATCCTTTTTCTAGGTATTTCAATGAGATACCTCAGTCACGGAATATTCTGTAAATAACTTTATTTTTATATTCTTCTATAGACGAGAAGCAAACATTTTTCATCATCTTTTAGAAATATTGCTCGTACGTTGCAGTATTAAATAAACACCTGAAGTTTATATAGGAGCTTACTAATAACAAAAAATTAAATATTAATTAGTGTCTTCTGGAAGAGTCATAATAAATTCAAACAGATTATGGAGGTTAATAATTTACAATTTAATTTGGAAATCACTGTCATAAATACCTAACATCGCCTCGAATCTAAAAATGTTCCCGCCTTAAACCTCAATTCATATCATCAATGGAAGTTAGTTCTGAATCCTTTAAGTTATCGTAAAAGTATAAGAATTACGAAACGAATTTAACATGTCGATGCATAATCAGTATGAGTTACATCCACGTGTTTTGCACCACGAGTTGGCACATCTCCCATTAATGCACCTGAACGTAATTGCATTTATTTCAGTTCTCAAGCGACACAAATGTATTGACGTGATGCATGTGTGACGGCACTATTTTCGCATGTCATGTCTATTTCCATGGCAATTTATGCACATATCTCACACTAATAATGCTTTACGAGACATAAAATTTTGTATTTAGAATTAGAAATCTATTTTAAACATTATTATTCAAATACTGTATATACACAATTTATATTCTTTAGTGTTAAAATTGCAAATAGACGAGTTATAAGCTCGGAAAACCATTGAAAATCGTTAAAATTATATTTAATGAATGAATTTACAAAAATTTCTTAAAACTGTAGAAAGTGCATAAATAAACAGTAAATCTTCTTATGACTCCTGAAGTCTATAACGTGTATAGAAACAGGAATATGAGTAATGGTGTACAAAGTAAAAAAAAAAACAATTATTTTTACTAAAATAATACGACTAACACATTGAAATTATTTTATTGTCTCCGGATAACATGCGATGTATTAAATTATTTACCACTACCCGATCGACCAAACTTGCACTGCATGTTTCTTCGCTGATATCTTCATACTGATGCAATATAGGAGCACGCAGAGGCAGTGCCGTTACTGGCTGTTGATAAATACTTAACAACCAGCTAACCACACTGCCAACGCGGTCAACCCAACTATCTCCACTGCTATGTTATCGGTAGTCCTGATGAGGAGCAAAGATGAGAGCTACAAACACAACATATCTAATAATATGAGAAGACAACTTTCGTTTGTATTAGTTCTTCTACAATATTCCTAAATATGATGTTGTCATTCAAACGACATATACAAACACTTTAATTTGAGTACGACATTAAAAAAATCTTTTAAGAATTGATTAAATCGTTTGTTAATTATAATTGAAGCTAATAAATAATCATCAGAGACTAGTTTGTGTACGTGGAAATAAACAAATAAATAAACGAAATTATATCTGTGATTAGAGCTGGTTTTAAATTAAATAAAAGTACAAGCACACTTTTCTGACTGGACAGTGTCCAGTAGACAGTTAACTGTTAGAAGGGGTAGCTTGGATTACTTTTATTTCATCACTATCGTCATTAACTCTAAAAATAGTGTATATGTATATATATATATATATATATATATATATAATTGACGAGAATCAGACTGCGAGAACCGTTATTTAATAAAATGTATAAATATTTGCTCCAATTACTAATTTCTTGTATAATTCCGTACATACAGATTTGCTTGGATGACTGTAACTCTTAAATTTACGTATATATTTTTGTGAGCAATAAAATATAATATACTCTATAAGTGTTTCATTTGTTTTTTATTCTAGCGTCTGTGATTTTACGATGTCTTATTGATGACATAGTTCGTTGTTTGCCGAGTAATTGTTCATTTTCTTATCTTCTCCAGGCCTTCAGGTGTCTTCGTTGAATGCGTAATCTGAAAGTAATTTGGATCCATTAATTATTAATATTATCAGACTTCGATCAGGTAGTCACGAAAATACTTATTTAAAGTTTTCAAATTAAAACTTTAATAATGAATTCCAAGATGAAAAGGTTTTGTAGGTTGATGGAAAATCACATACTTGCTAATAAAAATAAATTTAAGGGGAACAAACATAAAAATGCGTCTACCTAATGCTCCAATACGCTAATTTACTTCTAAAACAAATTCATTTAAAGCTATGTTTTCGAATATAACATTAATTTAGTTTTGATCACGTTGATAAAATGTTTATCTTAGAAATTTAGTCTGCATTTGTAGTACATATTTTCTCTTTTCATTAACTTAAATGAAAATAGCATTAACGATAACGCACTAATAAGGTCTCTATAAAATCTAGTCCTGTTTTCTTGTTTTCATGAGTAAATTTTATTGGTTACCTGATTACTTTTTAAGAATAACATTAACGTTAGTACGAATTTCTAATTCTTTTTCCTTTATATCACTTCGTATTAAGCATTCCTTCATAGTAGCTTTAATTTCTAGTTGACGACAATTTTTATTTATGACATAAGACTGTAAATTTCTACGCAGTTGAGTGAACAAAAAATGTCGTAAATATATCAAAGTTATATAAATTGTAACTACAAATGATATTGAAGCGTGTTTGTGATGTTACAATAACAATTTTTTACTAAAAGCATAATAATTTATGTAGGTAACATATATTTAAATACTTGCAAATGTTTTTATGGGTCAGTCTATTAGTTCCGACAAATCTTCTAAACGGCATATCCGATTTCGACGGTATTTCCAGTCTCAATTGGTTGATATTGTAGGGGGCTACTTAAACTACAGTAGCTTAATATTAATTACTAACATTAAACAGGATATTGGTTTGATTTTACAAATTGTAGCATATACTTTTTTGTAAATATAATATTTCGCGAGCAAATTCGCTGCAGTCAGTAGCTATTCGTTACGTGGGCACTTATCAATTGAATGTTACGCAAACTATTTGAAAGTGTATAAGTTTTACGCATCGCATGTTTTGTAAGTTTAATAAAATTTCTATATTTAAATTAATATACACACTTGTTGAAAGGTGAACATCGCCTCAAAAGTGACGTCATTATTTGTTCTATCGACGTATTTTATTTGAAGCAAACGAATATTGAAGCCTGAACAAGCTGAATCGCGGCTGAAGTGGAATTTTGATATTCTAATCTCTCAAAAACCTCCAAAAATCTGAGAATAGCAAATTTATAGGAACTATAACATATTACCCAGTGAGAATCGAAGTCATAGCTTTGCGTTGCATATACTATAAACTCTTCAAAAACTTTTGTTATATTAAATGTTAAACGTATCATTCAACAACCTTAAACCTTTCCTATGACTTCAATCAATTCAGTCTATTAAGAAATCAAGTAATCATGAATATATTTTTTTATGAAATAATTTTAACTTATTTCCATTTTAACATAATTATGTAAAAAATAGTTTAACTCATTTTAGATTTTTTTTTATTTTTTATATAATTTACACAACTCAACGTTTGATCGTTTAACTTATTAAATCCAGTATCTAAGATATTTTTTACTTTCACCTAAAATGTCAGTACTTAGCGGTTTTTTCATATGTATTTCTTCAGTACATGTTGTGGTCAGTCCTCATATTTCCAAATGTAATTGTGTGCGTTGGGTAAGCTTATAGCAATTATTCAATATCTTGTGCGAAAATGTTAGTATTATTATATCTTACGCTATCCCAACACTTTGCACGGTATTATTTACATTGAAAACACCTATGAAAACTGATAAGTGTATTATATAATCTGTGTAATTGTTTTCACTGATATAAACAATATTATAAATTGCAGTCTTATACGAAGGCATTGACTGCCGTTTTCTATTGCAGTCACGCATACCGCATACCCACGAAATACCTACTCGTTGGTATGTTAAAATAAATACAGTGGACTGGTATAACTTGTATCAGCAAGTAAAACCTATCTAGTAAATATTGCGTTGAAATTGACTAGGTATAGAGTTTGTTTATATTCTTTGTACATAAAAATAAATTATTTGTTGTTACAAAGATATAAAACATACTCTTAAATAGTAATTATTATAAAAATGATTATTTAAAAAAATATTATTAACATATACGTCATAAGTACCTAACGAGTATAGATTATTTATAAAGGTAAACTCACTTTTTACGGTGTTTTTGTAACAAATTTACCAGGCAGGGTGTTCTTTTACAGTACTATTGTTTTGTTAACAATAATCGCCATCTATAGCCGAATAATTACAAAAATATTTAAAACGTTTTAATTGTAACGTTGTAACGGTCAGAAGAAAGCAAGTCAAGAAAGGAACAATTCAAATTAAAAATCGACTTCATCTTTAGATATATAAAAATGAAGTCGTTTTTTTAATTGGAATAATATACATATATAGCGATTGTGGAAATAATTCTATTTTCTGCAGTAATTTACTAAAACTTTTCTAATAGCGAGACCAAATATGTTATATATAGTGTACGAATTTACGAGATATAATATATAAAAGGATTTTTATTTTTAGTTATATTCTTAGACAATAAAGAATAGAATGAATATTTGACAAGAACTTTGAATATAGAGTGAAGGAACAGTAATTCTCAAATTACTACTTACATATAGTGGAAAACAAGTACCGAATAAATTAATTTCTTATAATACTTTCGTTTGTTGTAATGGGTATTATTCATAAATAAAACAACATAAAATAAAAATAATTTATTTGGAATGTAAGGTACATTTATATAAACAACCGATAATAAATCCATCTTGTCCATTATTCAAGTTGGATGACAATTATTTTTGCAGCAGCAATATTTACTCAAAACTATGAGATCATATACCATGTAACTCCTTTATTACCTGTTCGATGTCCTTGCGTAGTTAGTATATAGGACTATTGCCATTATAAAAATTATGACAATTCCTTTGACTACTTGCGGCCACGTATTCACCCGATTCATTTATCAGATCGATAGAGTTATCATTAAAACCTTTGTGGAAACGTTAATGATCAAAAAAGATCAAAATTTTTAAAAATTTAACATTGATCTGGTCTGTAGCCACTAAAGAGATATAAGAAGTGGACGTCTTCAATAACTATTCGAGCCCGCCGTGTGATATTTGCACCTTTAGATACGTGATTCGCTCGGCTAATGGAATTACAACGTAAGAATATAGCCTTAAAAGTAATATAAAATACTACATACACTTGTTGCCTCGAAAACATCAAGCATCAAGAGTAATATTAATATCATAATGACTTCGAAGAACTCATTAAATCATCTTATATGGCAACGTTACAAGAATCTGTGTAGGTGGATAATTTTTTTATTGAAGAATTTAACGGAATACAATTTTGATGAATTGTTGCATGCATGAGGTATAGGGAAAGTAGAATATTATTCTTTATTGTCAATAATATGCAAACCTAGTTAAAAGTAGGGCAAATCATGAAAATATTTACCTTAAGTACATTATAAATATGGGTGTATTTGTGCGGTTTTATAATTCACTACAGTAAGTTGTGAAGTAAAATGAGATTATTGCATAGGGTTTCTTACGCACTGGGCGTATACTTGACCCACTGGCATGACTATAGCCATTTATCCAATAAAGTATGCAATGTAAAATAAGGCCTATTAACATTTTATACCTGGTTTCTTGTTTTGTATGTCAAAAATTATATAATAATGTATCGTATTTGTTTCGAATCATAATATTGAGGCTTGATAACAGTTTATTGATAATAAATATCTAAATTATTATAATTGTTTTCATCAATTAACTGCAATATAGATTTAAGGATGTAACACTTTATCGATAGTTCGGATTTAATGCATTATTTTCAAGTAGATGTAGCAGATGTTTGTCTCCAGTATCTGCAAATTAGTATTAAATGATTTATATCTTGAAGTATGATTATTTATAATACTTTGTAATTGCACGAATAGTGCAGTAATTGTGCATCAAGGTATCTGGCGCACGTATTTGTGTTCTACGACTATAATTAGGTGCGCAGCCAACATGTTCCGTCCTCAGCTGTTTGATCTCAACATTCACGTCTAAATGTCGCTTCAAAACAGGGATTAGAATCGACTGGGTACAATCAACTAAATTAGCCCCGACCTAAATTTAAAATAGACTTAAAGTTAGGTCTATAACCAAAAAGATGTATTATATATGAATGTATAATACGATTAAAATAATTGGTCGTTTTTGTTTTAGTTCGACATCAGCCTTATTGTTTTGCAATAATAATTAATCATAAGTACTCAAACAATGAATTATCAATATTATTATT
Organism: Hebomoia glaucippe; assembly: GCA_025727935.1. NCBI lineage: Eukaryota > Metazoa > Arthropoda > Insecta > Lepidoptera > Pieridae > Hebomoia > Hebomoia glaucippe. Next base: position 9,519,909 of record JAOSYY010000003.1, read on the forward strand.
ATAGTTTTTTGCGATACAGTTACTATAATAGTAGCTATTATAAGACCTCAAGAGCATTATTTGCATCAAAAAGCTGAAGATAATAATCACGCGCTGAAGGTTGGATGGGTAACTTGCTTGTAATGACAAATTAATAGTCTCTAATATAATGAAGTAATCTGTAATCCTTGTCGATTAAGCAGATAATTCGCTCAACAATAGTTATGAAAGGTATAAAGAGTTTAAGAAATAAAACAAACAAAAGTAAAAACAAAACTATAATAAGTCATTGCAATATAAATAAAGACAAAATATATAGCACAAATAAACTTTGTAAAAAAAATAAAAAAATACACAAACAGCTAATTCAATAAAAATCATATTATACAAATAAAATAGACATATATTTTACACAAACGTGAAATAATAAATTCGTTTGTATAAGTAATACGAAAAGTAGTAAAATATAGTTTAAACATTAAAAGATAAAATAAATTATACTAATGCCATAAATAAATAAATTAAACCAAAAGACACTTAAAAGTTCGTAACAGTTCACGAAACTGTAGTTTGATGTTCCGAACGGTTGATCTGATGCGTCGCATCACACCCCTGGGTGTCGTACCAGATAGTGCATTTACAGTGTCAATTTTGCAGAAACGCAAACTTGTCGCGTGCGTTGCAAACGCACTCCTGGCACGAACCCCGGGGTGTATAAAACGTCGATATCGATAGTTCACTAGGTGCGACACTAAACTGTCTATGCATCGCGTCTTGGCCGTTATCACTTACTGTCCTCTATGTTAATGGGTCACTATTAATTTATAAGCTAAAGCAAGTTGTGTTAGTGCATCGATAACTTATATATTAGATATGATTGTCACGTCCCAGTCATTTATATTCGGTTGGATTTCTAATGACTCTCTTGAATTAATATTTTATGAACGCATCAATTGTCAGATTGTTTAATTGATTGGCTACAATTATGCATACATATTAATATGGCTTATAAGTTGTCATAATCAGAATAAAGTACGTGTGTAAAGTCGCGTTGTTGCAATAAACTTTTGCCAAAGTCGCGCCCTATTTTTATCAAAAGAAGACGTAAAACGTTTTGAAAGTTTGTGACTTTTTGAAAGTGCAGAGAGAGCGTGACATTTATATAAAGCGGTGGGCGACAAATACTCGTTATGTTTTTATTTACTCGCTAAAGAGTTTTTATATTTAACTGGGCTACTCTTTTATTTTATTTCCTACCAGTATTTTTCATGACATGATTTCGATGAAATTGTTTAATTAAAATACATTTTTATTTACATTGTTAAAGTAATACAATTCTAGGAGTAGGTACAACAAATCAGTTTTACTTATAATTTCCTTTTATGAAAGTAAAAACACAAAAAAGTAATACTCGTTGATACTTCGTCTTATTTAACATGGCCCGGATCATAGTTGTGGAAATATTTATAATAGCTTATATTGATGCAAGAAATCTATACGCTGATATCTAAGTATCCTTAGTCATTGTATGATGTCACTTATGCGCGAATTGCAATGAAAAACATAATGGGGAAATCTCATTGAATTGTGCAACAGTTTCAACTTTAAATATACAGTTAATGAAAGATTTAATAGATTATTCATTCTTTAATTTATTTATTCTACGGAATAAGATAAATTTATCTATATAATTAGTCGTCTCAAAAATTACGCCAATTATATCCATGAACGGCAAAAACAGATATTTTGAATTTAAATATTCATTAAAATTGATTAAAAATTGTATAGTAGATGTATTTAAAAGTTTATAAAATAGTCCGATACACGTAATGGATAACTGTTATGAATGTGAGGAACGATTAAATGTGATTTTCTTGCGAAGTACATCTGTATAGAAGTCATGCCTAAGCGACACGTGCAGCTATAAATGTATAGTATATAACAAATATGATAAGTACTAAACTTAGTTAATGTTAGCGATAGTGAAACATTACTTCATTGAAACCGCAGCTGTTCATGCACGTTATTTACTTATAAGTATTGCGAAAAAATCATAAAATGTATATATCATAGTTATTAGTTTTAAAGCAAGCAAAAGATATAAAATTTGCTATTGTCTGTAAAAAAATTAGTGAAACAGTCATAGAAACGTGTTTATCTTAGGCTATACGTGAATTCATTTTGTGAGAATTTTTTTGCGTTCAACTATTAACATATATGAAGTGTTTTATGTATGTTTAAACGTTTCTATAGTTTTGTATTGAATAACATCAATTGTAATTAATGTGTGGTATTAAGTCGAGTTTCGCTTGGCTCTGGTTAAAAACAAAGGTGAATGCAAGTAGGTCAGACCGCGCTCACGGCCTTGTAGATTCCAACTGACATAGCCCTCCATCTATTGGATAAAATAATAGATTTATTACTTTCAAGAAATGAAGCAACACTAGTTTAACGCTGGTGGTTTGAATATGAAACTTTAATTGCTTTAAACTATGAAAAATACTTTATCTATATTTTTATAATATGAAGTAGGTATAACCTATTGTTGTAAGCTTTGCACGAACTTTAAACGTAAAACATATTACGTTGGATTGAATATGAGATTAATCAAATACAATAATATTTCTATACAAAAAAGTATTTTTTCTCCAGAATAAAGATTATCTTACTAATGATTTTAGATTTCATACATACAAATTGCTCCGGTAATAAGTGTGATTAATATATGAATATGCAATCCTACATATTATTATTTATATTGATTATAGCAATAAATTTGTTGAGTGAAAAAATAACATTCTACCCACATGATATGATTATTTAATTAATCCTCTCCTGTAGATATTCTATTTATTTTGACCATTTAGCAGACCTTAGGGAGAAACATGGTTTATTGTCTTCGTCTTCACGTATCTGGTAATCGCTAATAGTATAATAGCTGCCGGGCTGTCATCACCCATTACGAGGGCTATTTAGTAATATACAAGGTAGAGTCAGTACTAAAAGAGGACCGCCTACGTGATGCACACTGAAGAATGACGCACTGAGTCATTACGTCCTGTTGCACATTCGTTACAAGTAATTATTATTATTTATAAAAATCAAAATTCATTTGAAAAATCTTTGAATGCTCTTCGTTCAAATTATAAATTAAACAGCTAACAATATTTGCTTATAAAATAGTGTATATGTAACTTGATAGTTTTACAAATGCAAGTGAATGTAAACGATATGATTATATCACGACAATTCATCATTGGAAACTGCAGCAGAGATTGAGCCTAATAAGAAAGTAGGGCAAATAATTGTTAGTTCTCCGCTAGATAAGCTGCATTGTGCAACGAGTATGGAGCACGACGCACATGATAAATTATGTCGCTTGATTGCCATTGTAGTGTACACACTATTAAAACGTCCTTGAATACATGGATAGAGGCTTATGCGACTATGAAACGCGTGGGACCTTTCAACAAAGTATGATTATGACCATTTTACACGAGCTTCGAATGGTGTAAACGTTAATTTGCTAATGTTTTATAGTCATATGTACAATTTAAGTTTTTTTTGTAATTATATAAAACAGGCCAGTTATGAAATAATTTAAAACCGAATAACGATTACGAATGAACCACGATATATTAACCAAATGTTTTCAGGAAACCACTACGCACCGAGGCACACTTTCTCTCGTAAAGTTATAATGCATCCTTTACAAAACATCCGATTAATTAAACAATAAAGTTTTATAAGCGTGAATTTTTAAATTTACATTCATATCAATGAGTATTTTTAATGTAACTCTCGGAAATTAGACTTTCTAATTAAAGAACATTACGCTCACTGTTCAAGATAGTGTTTCATGCATGGAACGTTACATTAAGCGACATTAGTATTGATGTTTGGGTACTGTCGTATGAATTATAATAAGGCAGAAGGATAGTACATATGACAGCGACAGTGATATTGCACGTGCCGTCAAGCATAGAGACGGGGGTAGCGAGAGTTAGTCGAGGCACGACGTCGGATCGAGGCCGTCTTATTATCTAGTTTAAAATAATCCCACTGTAGGCGTAGGACTTGCGCAACACAATTCCAACGTTCTAGAAGCGACACTGACACGACACTAGGGGCACTTCACTGGAGTCCGCGGAGCGTGTGGAAGCGGCGCGCGCGGCCGCCTCACTGCGACTCGTTCCACTTTTCCTTCCGGCGGCGTGCGAGCGCCTGCGAGTTGGCATCGGCACGCCTTGCATAACCACCGGTTTCGCAAAGCCAATGCAGCGAGCGAGTCGGCTTGAAATACGCTGTCCTGCCAACGGGGCCGCCGTTGTCGCAACCGTAAGCCCATTCGACGAACTCGGCCCACCTGTCGCGCGATGCTCCGCAGTCTCTCTGCATCATTTCACGCATCTCACTTTCCCCAACGTGATCGCTTTCATCCTATACTCGCACGTAATCGAATTCGTGGTGAACGGTTCCACTCTATCAATTGAAAATTCGGTGAGAGGCGTGAACCACGTCATAGATAAACGCACGCGCATGATACAGATGTACCAGTAAAGGGTTATCGTACACTCCGCTATATTTAAGACTGTGAAGGGTTTATTATAACATAGTATATAGAAACTTAGAATAAAGCGGATTATCCACCCAGACCACTGTACGTATGTATGTTACAATAATGTCGCCGCGGGCCTCGAGCGCCACAAATAGATGCTCCATTTCGACGGCCAACCCACGACGATACGCGAAATCATTGCAAAAACACTCCTATATTCTTAAAACAGAAATTTACTTTATATAAAAATAAAAGTGTGACTCGTGTTTACACCGTGATTTTTTCACGTAATATTTCAGCCTAACGGTCTGTAGCTAGCCAAAGAACCGATAAAATATTATAAAAATATAAAGTGAGTTTACAAAGTGTTCGCCAAGGTCGACTGACTCACGCGTGTATCCCGCTTGCACTAGAACAGATCTAACTTGGCTAACGCATGTGTAATGCACTTTATTTCTACCGACACAACGATTCCACAAACAAAATATAGCGGACGTTATTGCATTTACTTCTAACATTAAATCGGAATTACATAGGTTCTAATGAATTTAATTCGCATTTGTTCTAGTGACTGCGTTCATTTTATCCGTTGCTTTAAACTGTTAACGTCGGTTTCTATGACCTTGCAGTTGCATTTATTTCATGAAATTTAAACGGTAATCGTAAGTAACTTAATATTTATGTTACAACTTTATATCAATGTTATATTTTTAAAAAATGTGAGTATCAATGAATTTTTAATTCAAATCATATTCTTGATCGTTCTTTATACTAGCTCAATCCATTTTAAATTCTAACTATTCGCAATGTTTAGCTGAACTGACGAAGGTTATTTTCGACTACCCAGCAGTATGAAGGTCCCGGGGTATATTTTGGGATTAACCAGTCGAGAGGTGGCGAGTGGCGATAAATTTTAATCATATCTTAACCGCAGTTTTAACACTTAGAGTTGAAAGAAAATTAAGATAATTCCAGATATTCCATAAGAACCATTTGACTAATCAAAATTATCGTATGATTAATAATTATTAACTAATTCCTATTATTTCATTAGCGATCATAAAAAAATTAAATAACTATTATAAAATAAAATCTAATGACATATTAAAAGATATAAGAGTAAAGACGAACTGGAATTTCGTTATTTGTAATTGGAAAAGTTTAATAATCGATTGATACATCCTTCAATGTACATGGGAACATAAACGAGATATTTCAAACTCATTAATAAGGAATGTTCGTTTATTGAATGCCTATTGATGGAGTCTATTGGCAATATGGGTGACTTCCTGCGCAGGCGTTGAGGTGTGGCGGGGTGCGGGGATCTGGCATGGTGCCCAAGGACGCGACTAGGTAACCTAGGACAGCCGGTCAGGGTCGTATCGGAAACTAAATGTACAGAACACTAGCGATAGATATTCGAAGGTATAGTAGTTACATATTTGATGCCTCGGAACAAAAATCAATACTTATTTTACAATGAAATTATTTTAAATGTATAATAAGGGATTCGGCATACGACACGTAAGTGGATGGGATTGGACATAATTTTTATTTCTCTTGCGACGTTTAAAAACAATTTCCACATAATTCTACCTAGAAGGGATACATTACAAATTTTCATAATTCAAATTTATCTAGGATTAGTAGGCAAAGCCCAAACTATCATATTAAATGAAGTGGATTATCGTTACAACATATTTGATGAAACAGAAAATAAAGGATATTGGCAACGATCTCACGTTAATTATTTTAAAAAGTTGTATGACGAATTCTATATGATATTAGTATTACATATAGTATAAACGGATGAATTATATATATAAAAATATTTTTGGAACATTTAAGATAAATTGCAAGTGAAAAGAATAACATCATATACTTTAACACATTTTGTCATATAAAGTAGCTACATCAAATGGTGTTTAGCTTCTATGGGAAAAGAAAGGAACGGCCTTAATGCCGAGCAAAAGGTACTTATGTTCGTGAAGGCTTGTCACCATTCGTTGCATTCCACAGGTGGGTTGCCAAAGACACTAGTTGCTCGTTGGGTTCGCAGTACACCTACGGACATTACGCGCTTCCAATATTTAAGGAAGTTGCGAATACATTGAAATTCTTTAACTTTCTACGGATTTGGAGTTACAAAAAGAGGTAATGACATCGCGTGTATCGGCGAGCCGTATCACGAATTACAATTGCGGTACGATCACCACCGTTACGAGTTACGACATTTAGAAAGTCGAGCCACGGTCAATGGTCCCGCCAGTGAAAGTTTTGTACGTGTGTGTTTTATATGCGTTTCGCAATCGAGATGTACACCCGAATACGAGTTCTTGAGATGAAAGTGATAATGTTCTCCTGTCCGTCACTCGTCAGAAAACACGAACGTTTGAGGAAATAAAGTTCTATATTGCATTTGGAAAGGGCAAACGGTCAAGGGAACTATTTACTTGCAATAACAGCACTAGACACCACCCGCAATTTTCGATCACGAAGTAGATGGAAATATGATAGAAAAAAAGATTAAACACTTATAAAAAAAAACATTCTATGGAATATGCCAAAGTAGGATCTTCTTTCTATAGCAAATTTTAAAGTTTAAACTATTAATTGCATAAACAATGACATATTATAAAAAAATTGAAAGCTTTAATTGGATAATTAAATTGAGAGCCTTAAAAACTGTTCATCGTTACTGGGTTACGTAACTTCAAAAGTGATCTCGAAGTTATCCTTTCACTAAGGTGCCATAACTATATCAGTCAGAACATGGGTGTAACTTATTGATTTTAGTAATTACAGGGCTAGCGAATCGAGAGCTAGGTCCTCTGTACTTGCGCATTACATTCATAGATAGTCACCCCCCTTCCTCCTTTTGCGCCCGTCCCTGCGCCACCCGCGACCTTCAGGGCTGCATCTCTGGCTATTTGCCAGTTGCAGCATCTCTCCACAACATCTTAAATTATATCAGCAAACATTCTCAACGCATCAGCCCTTGTATAACGCAACAATTACATTGGCACATCAGACCATTTTCAAGGTTTGAAATAAATAACAGATGATGAATATTATACCAATTAGATAATGTCGCTTATCGGAGTTGGGTCTGTACGGGGTGGTTCGGCCGGGCTGAATCCGATTGGATACAGATTACACTTGGAAAGATTAGCTATAGTTACTCCCATTGATATTAAACGGTGATTATTTAATACAATACCTTACGCACTAGCGAATTAATTTTAAGAAGTTAACTTTTCGCATAAACTTAGCGTAAAATTTTGCTACTTTAGTTGAACGTCGTAAGCGCGGAATGTGAACGGTGAAAGTAGTCGCGTCCGCTGTTAAGAAAAGACTTTTCCACGCGGTTTCACCTCGCGCAACAGGTGCGGTAACTGAACAACACTCATAAGTAATTGATCGTTATAAAATGTTAACAAAGGGACAATTAAAATCACGTTTATTGTATATAGCAGAGTGTACAGGGGCGTTAACTGGCATTGATTTGTGGAACGCGCGCGCGATACGAAGCGCGGAGAACGACTGCGGCGTTAGAGGTGCACCGAAATAACTGCTCATGCAGCCCGGCCGCTCGATGCAACCCCTCCCCCCTTCCAGGTCACGGCTGCAGGTCGTCATGGCGACGTGGAGAGCTCTATCGAAGCCTCTATCGATCCAGCCTGTTGCTAGTAGGTTCCTGATGTCCTTGAACTTTATCCCCAGTAAGTTCCGCAACTGCGTCATACAGTTCCTTTGTTTCAAATTTAACAAGCTGTAGCTGCGACTTTATACGGATGAAGAAGTGATATACGAATGAATAAGAACTGCATTTCACATTAGAACAGATAAAAACGGGTTTGTTGGATACGAAAATGAAATCAAAAGACTCATATTAAATTATCTTACCTGCGTGCGAAAATGTTAAACACTAACATATTTCTATTGCATACACGTCACTTACATACACGAAATGACATGACTCTCTTAAATTTTGAAAAATGTCGAGTTCATACATACTACACTGCTACGGGATAAACAAAACTGTCATAATCCAAATCACGTTTAATCACTTAATTTTAAGAATTGCTTATGCGTGTTTGAAGGTGAAACTGTCACTTTTCCCAAATGTCAGGATTTTCCTCCTATTAAATAGTGTTTGTAGCGGATGCTACAACGTAGAAGATAAAATATTCGTGACTGAATAAATTCTGGTATTCAATTAGTTTTGGGTCTTTAAAACACTGTTGTGCTTACTGAAGAAAATACCACCAATATTTTCGATTCACTTAAAAAAGTCTTAAAAGTCTATATAATATCATTATAAGGACTATTGCTTGACTTTCTTGATCACATGACTATGTCATAGTCATATCATCAAGAAAGGATATGCATGTATCCTATATGTATGAGGTAGAAATCCACTTTACTCAAACGTTATAAACGGATGTCACAAATATGGTTTCGTCACCTCGACCTGCCCTTGCCGCAAATTCGTTTATGCAATGAAGGGCTGTGCCAGAGACACTTGGCATATGAGTATTGGCTGTGCTCCGTGAGCCCCTAGCCAAAGTTATTTAGACTCGAAGGCGCCAAGACACTGTATGTGCATTTATTATTATATCAAGCTCAAATTATTTTAAATTCACTCAAATTATAAGACATAGAGCAATCATTTCTCTGTTAAAAAGTTGTCATAAGATTTTTCCATAAAGAACACAAGAAAATATTTTAATATCTATAGTAAGAAAATATTTTAATAGGTTTAATATCTAATATGTCTTCATAACGTTTCTTTATTTATTAATGTATTATAGTCTATAATTTATAGAGGAAGTATTAAAGGGCCGATTTTTGTTATACATTTGGTAAATTCAGTATAATAAGATCATATGATTAAAACTATTTTTCAGTTTCTAATTTTGGACATTTAAAACGTATTCAAACGTATGTAAAACGTAAAGTTATTTATAACCCAAAAACTAAAACAAGAAGATACTATGGTTATTAAACTACGGTGTTGTTAAGTCTTAGTTATTTATTCAACTGTAGAAAGAAATATACATAAACATACTTAGGAAAGTACGTACGAGTCGCGATTTATGAAAGGAAAACTAAAAACTATGAATGAATAGCCGTGAGAAATATTCTAGTCACAACGTCAAAACACAGAAGTCATGTCATGTGTCACGCGTGTAGCGTTAGGTCTACGTCAACTTCACGAGTTAAACCTAAGTGGGTCTCATAACCACTTTCACTGGTGACTGTAGGTTAAACATAAGAAAACGCTAAATCGGCACACTAATTATGTTACAAGGGGTGACCCGCGGCTTTGCCTGCATAGATGTAATCATGATAATAATGATTAAATAAAAGTAGTGTAAGTTACACATTATGACGTTAATCATTGAAAGTGCCTTCAAAATTAATGTAACCGTTTCGAGGATTTGCCGGAACGAACAGACAAAAAGATGTTTTGATATAAAATACAAAGGTACTTAAATTCTATTTTTTGAACAGGCAGAAAGACTATTGTAAGAACGGTATTTCGCTAGTCTTTATTACTCTTATATAATATTAATTTTTTTAAATGTCGTTTCGAACATTTTCGAAACACTATATCAGTGGTCCGAATGGTACTAGAAAGCTGAAATTTTCAGAATGACATGTCCTCAGGCTTATTAAACTTTCAACCATAGCTCTCTATACACA
>JAOSYY010000003.1:9530328-9575923 GCA_025727935.1 Hebomoia glaucippe
GTGTGTGTGTGTGTGTGTGTGTGTGTGTGTGTGTGTGTGTGTGTGTGTGTGTGTGTGCGTGTGTGTGTGTGTGTGTGATATAATTGATGCATAATTTATAACTAAAATATATATGCACATCACACATTAATTATTTTTAAGGTATGTGTACACTGAGTATGGACTCAAGCGTATTAAAACTATATAATATTACGATATCAGAGTGCATTGCATATCCACTTAAAGTATTTTTATCGCGATTTTAATTTAGAAATTCGAGTTACACATGTCACTTTAAAACACTCTTTATAAAAGGCTAAAGATCCACATTATTATACAAAAATATACCTTCGTGATTAAGAAAATTCCTCAATTAAATCTTGAAGGACAATTATAAGTCATACGAATATTTAGAATTGGAATGCTTACACTATAACAGTCCGATAAGCAAACTATAAATTCAGATTAAAAATAATTGCAATGACTTTTTAAAAAAGTAATAAGCCTCGTTAGGATATGCCACCTTTTGAAATTTAATATGAAACTTCCTTCATTACATGCATGTAACTTCCTATCTGCATTATGCATCGAGAATAAATTTTGTATTTGGAATAAAAGAATCTTCAATAACCGGTAAGAGTTAATACTGTTTACTTTCTCCAAGTAACTTACGACAATTTCACGTGCACACTTCGTGCGAACGTGTTACGTTTTTATATTTCTTTGTTGAGTTTATTATAATTTGTAATTCAAGTGATCGCACTATATATTTAAAAGGAAAGTTTGCATCTAACGTCTTCATTTGAAATTATAAATTAAGCGACATTATCTGATTTGGTTTACCAAAATAAAATAAAATAAAATAATTTTGTCTTGTGAACGTATGTTCCAATTGTACGCAGAAGCCATTAAAATTTCATAATAGATATTCGACCTAGGCTCACTGTCTATCGTTGCAGTCTAACAATAGTCTAACACTAAACTTAACCAGTAAAATAAACAATTAACTAAATGATGCACCATTCTTATCGTTGAATTCTTAACTGTGTTCATATTCCTTGGCTGTTTATTTCTCTTTGGGTTGGTTGTCTTCATCTTGTTCATGTTCGTGGTAGCTTGATCTAGAGCGGGGCGAACTAAGGAACAACTGAGATACCACCAGCTGTGTTCACTCGCCACTTATCCCGAGAGAGCACAGCGTGGCACCCGGTCGTTCGATAGTCTTAAAAAGGTTCCGTTCTTCATTTTTTTTTTCAATGTTTTCAACTTAAGCGTTAAGACCATAACCATATTACACCAGTTATTATCCAACGACGTTCTGCTCCTAGTCATTTATTTTTATTTCGAGAACTACGAGTAAATTGACCGACATTAGATTATTTTAAACTTTTATTATTTGAATAATAAAAATCGAGTCATATAAATTGCTCTTGACGTATCAGATACAAATATTAATATACTTTGTTAATATATTAATAAATGTTTTTTAACATCATTCTTAATACACCATGGTATTTACTCGTATTGTTCGTGTAAACTTTACAGCAGTTAGTGGTGTATATATTATGAACATTGCTTTTTTATACTTCAATAATATTTTAATACTATACATTTCACAATTATTCTTATATTAAACAAATAATAATAACATACAATTTTGTAACATAGTAGCGCCATCTGTTTGTATACAAGGTTCAACTGTGTTTTCAGAGCCACCTATGCCATTGCAACAGAACCATGTTAAGATTAACTTTCGCTCTGGGAAGTGTAGATTACATGATATGTTAGAAGATGTCACTACAGATACCAGAAAAGGGCTACCAATTAAGAACAATATTTGTATAGGGAAGAACATTATTGTATTTTATTCGATAAATAATTTCAATCATCACTAACATATTGCAAAATCTAGTGAGATTATTCGATTTCAAATAATAAAAAAACAAAGTTAATTACGTTACCTTTGAGTTAATTTTATACCGTGGTATTATGTATGAAGTGAAGTCAATTATGGGAATATATGTAGATTAAATATTAGAATTTAACTGTATCCCACACTGCCACGACACAAGTGCGATGCAAATTCACAGCCCAATGTGCACAAAACTTATATGTATGAATAGATGTAACCAGTGTTGCGCACCAAATCAATTATGAAACAATATATCTGACGTCAGCATTTGCGTCAAATTAATTTTTGCAGTACATTCACCAGTCTTTGATTAATAAAACAAATACTTATACCAAGAAATAGGCGGAGAGTTCATAATTTTAAAACGGGACTGTACCTTATGTATAGCCAGCGACATACGTAACACACACAATTTATACTTTAGAAAAAGCCTTCTAAATCATTGTCATAATTGTTACAATAAATCATCAACGTGATATTTTTATTCAATGTATACTACTATATAATCAAATCTACACATTTTAATAGGCATATTCAAATTTATAAAACAGATATAAAATTAAAAATAGAAATGTGCAAAACAAGTCGATTTTTATTCCAGCATTGTACAGTTCACTAATAACATACTCAACGTGTCCAAATAACAACATAGGAACAATAAATGCTAACTATTTATACCTATTGTAATTAATATACAATATATAATAACGCACATTGAGTTTACATCTAGAAAATATGTACTTTAATAAACAAATGTATAGTGTGTGAAGACGACAGCTGTAGAGAAAGAAGGGGTGGAAACACGAGGTGGCACGACTTAGGCTGGGGGTCAGCCCGCCCCACGTGCCAACCTTGACCTTGGCGCACGCACACATACTTACTTGCGCTTGTATAAGACACGTGCAAGTCCGACGCTTGTGCATATTGTTATCTTACTTTATCTACGTCATGTAAGTATCAGTTGATGTTCTACCTGTTTGAGAGACGGGCAGAAATAAACCGCGGTTTAAATATTATGCTCATTCTCGTATATTATTAGGTATCTTCGCGACTCTAAATTTAGGGTATAGTTATACTTATAAACATACGTATATATCTATACAAAAATTAATATGAATTTGTAAGTAGCTCAATGCGAATGAATGTATATTTGTAATACAGATATTTTTTTTTCTTAACAAATAGCCGTGACCTATTTCTAAACACTAGTCACTAGTTACAGCAAACAGTGTAAATTTATTTTGTTTATCAAATACATTTTTTTGTATTGATGATGCAATACTGCAACATGTAGTTGTAAAGGTAACATTATATTGTGGCGTAATATTTGTGTCCGAAACGTATTAAGTTGCATGATCCTAATATTTATATGTATACTCGTATACTTTTCGAATTGCCCGGCCTGTCTGTGCTGAACATAATTCAATATTTTTATCTTATCAGTGGAAAATAATGACATCATCGATTATATTGTGTGACACGTGTAGGTGTATCTACGATAACTAAACAATTATTCAAAGTCTGTGGAAGGATACTATATTACACTTAATTTATAATATTTGACTACGAAATAGACTCATTTTGGATTTGATTTCTTTGATGTTTTTTTTTAATATTAAATGTTATTCCTTACTGATTTACTGATATATTAGTATCTTTTTTCTATTTTCTATGCTTAATATTTTAAGGTGAAGAGTTTGTTTGTTTGAACGCGCTAATCTCAGGAACCGTTCGTCCGTATTGAAAAATTATTTCAGTGTTGAATAGTACATTTATCGAGGAAGGCTATAATATATTAAAAAAATAGGGATTCTTAGTAAAAATGCAACAAGTATAAGTATAAAGATTTTACACCTTGGGTAAGTATAAATTACCCAAGGTGTAAAATCGAAATGAACGCGAGCGAAGCTGCTGATAGAAGCTAGTTATTTGAAAAAGTAGTTACAGTTCCTATAAAAGTAAATTGCAGCGTAAAAATAATTGATATTTACGAATAAAATAAACCTGGATTTTTCAAAAATATCAGAATATAAATATTAAACTTTAACTCGACCGGTTTTATTTCTCAAAATTTCATTGTTTTGTTAATTTAGATCTTCAGAAATATTATAATGGTAATACATATTATGATATTTTATAGGAAATTCGTCTTTGAAAATATTGAATCAGTTTTCAATAAAAATCGGCCCTTATAAATATATACAATTTATTTTTATATAAATAATTGTATAGTTTACCGTATTCAGATTTTAAACACTATAAGAGAAATTACTATTTTTATACTTACTTCATTCTTATTTTGGAAGCTGTAGTAGTCCTTGATGAAATCTGAAAAGATATAACTATTATTTACATATATTAAATACCGGGTTACTCTGATCTATTCCCAGGATCTAACATAATAATATCGTCGTAAGCAGGTGATTTATCACCATATGAACTTTTGTATATAAATATTCTATTTTTAAGTTAGAACACGTAAAATGTACCTATTAATGAATTTCATTATAATCACTTCAGCTGTGTAAAAGATTAGGGAAGGAAACGAAATATCACAGCATATTTTTTAAAAAAGTAATGCTCTATGATTTTATATTGAATTGTTAATGCACATTACTGTGAACTATGTGTGTGTGTGTGCCATCGGGGTGTGCATGTGTACATAGGTACTTTTATATGTATTTTGTAACGCTGAAAATATGGCTGAGAAATTGGCAAAGGGAAAGCTGTACCGGAAAAACAAAAATAGAATTTCGTGCTGCATGGATCATCAACGACAACATTGTTGTATTCGGAAATTCATTGCCTGTAATAATAATTATTTGTAATACAAGAATTTTGAAAACAATTGAAACAATGTTACCAGAACTACCATAATTATAAAAATCGTAGTCTTTACTAATTGAGCTATATTTAAAAAAAATCTTTAAATAACATCATTTGTTACTTAAGTCATAGAATAAAATCTTGGAAGGCAATTTTAATCTTTTTACTACTATTTCTTATTGTCCAATTAAAGAAAAACTTGAATTTTGTATCTCGGAGATGAGTTGATTGTTGAAGTGCTAAAATGTGTTTTGTAGTTTTTTTAATTACCATGCTCCACCACCACCATTTTATGGTATACTCGTATTTAGAACATATTCAGTTATGATCACAAATATGGTTTATGCACCTGTTATTCATAAAATAATTAAAAATATTTATCAGAAATAAACCCTAGTAAATCATAGATCGAAATCTGGAGAACAAAAGCATGCTATTATTTATGGCATATCGATAGACAAACGCTAAACCACAGTATATATAAATAACTAATCTATTCTGTGGGTTAGTTGACGGCTTCTGGTATTTGATATTTCATTAATAACCTAGACGGAACCAATAAGAGAATTCCCGTAGTCATTTAATGAGGCAGCCACGTTTCTATATTCATTACTGATTATTTTGTTTCTACCAGAATCAAACCAGAGATGGTTAGAGTCAAACGCTATCTGAAGAACACTGAGTTGAGTTGTAAATTTTTATCGACCTACAGTTATATTATAAGAACTATATAAAAATGATTTCTTCAGCGACAATATCTTTAGGGTTCTTGGAAATGAAATCTTAATTAATCTATCTATACATATAGTCATATCGACATAAAAGATTCTAATTTAATCTTCATTGGAACGTTCGGGCGAGTTAATTGAACCATCGCAAATGGTGAGTACAGCCGAACAGATGCCTGCTTAACTAATTAATTCGTTCTTTAACGATTATATGTATTACTGTTTATATAGATGAATATATCTTACAATTATGGTATGCAAAATAATAGTAAGAGTTTTTAACTTCAAACAAATGCTAATTAACGTATTCACATCTAATCTGCTTTTATTGAGTTTAAAATGTATGGAGATATTACTTACAAAATCGCATTAATCTTTGAAATTTATATAAATTTTGATTTTGCAGGGATTTCCATACCCATATTGCGATTTTCCGAATTATATAACATACAACTTTTGCCAGCGGCTTCGCTAGCATTCATGTTGTTTTGTTGTGAAAGGGCGACACAGACAGTTACTTTCGCATATTATATAGTAAAGGATATATATTATTTATCTATTAATTCATTAGATATGACAAAGTATTTCCAATAATAATTTTTGTACATCACGTCTAAATAAAAATTATATAAACATTAAGTATTGGAGTCCATCAAAATATTCCTTTTTAGTTTTCTATATAAAAAAGTCTCGCACAGTTTAACGTTACGCGTCACCAACAGCTATCGAAAAGTCAAGAGATTGCACAATTTAACATATAAAGTCAAGTCTATATGTTGGTAAGCTATATGTATATAAAGAGCATAATTAAAATAAATTAAAGGGTTGAATCGTGAAGTGAAGAAGATCCTTCCTATTCCTGCGGGAAAGCGGAGTAATGTCGCTACAGCGAAGTCCTTTATATACTCGTAATAAACGCTTAATCGAGTCATTGGAGATAAAGGTCACGGTTACATTAAGCTACACGGGTCGGGAAATCAATTTTGCGCTGCGAGAGTCCTAGAATCCAGGCTCGCCCGGGATCGCCCTTCGACATTTAAGTGTGTGGGCGTATTGACGCTTGCGCAGTACTGTCACCCTACCACCCTTAACACCCGTGGGTGGTAGACGTGGGCAGATGACGCAAAAGCCTAGCTAGTCTATTTATAGTTGCTTTTACTTGTTAATTCGATTGAATATTAATAATATTGCCGTTGTTAGCTGTCGGATTTCTTCTATATTAAAATGATATTTAAAAAGTTCATGGAAGTTTCCTTGGATTATATGAGAAGTACTTGTCCGATTAGATCTTGAGACATACATAATAAAAATTAATAAATAGAAGCACAGTAGTACCTAAAGTTTAAACTCAAGTTGGACAATAAAGGTACAACAATACTTATATTTAGGTTATTAATGCACGAGTATGTCATGATATTAAATTTTTTGGCGATAGCATCTTATAATAAGGATTTTTTCTATTTACACAATATTTGAATTAGGATGTTATGCTAACAAACCTTGTGTAATAGTTATTTACATAACATAAAACACATAAAACGTTTGTATGGTTTATAAAATGATTAAGAAGAGTTGAGGCGAGAAAGAACGCAGGCCGTGATTTTATATTATCTATAGAAATCAGAAAATGAGGCACAAATATAAAATATTTAACTACAAAGTACAAAATAAGGTTACTACTAACCTAATTTGTGGTACTTTAAATATTATAAAGTATTGTTTTCGTAAAATTATATCACTGTTACACCTGGGGGATTAATTGATGGTTGGTTCTTTAACACAGAATGCTTATTCGTCCAATAAACAAACATTTTTGCTGGTCTAGAAAAATCTATCTTTTTATCTGAAGTGCTAATCGTTTACG
This sequence comes from Hebomoia glaucippe, assembly GCA_025727935.1. Lineage (NCBI taxonomy): Eukaryota > Metazoa > Arthropoda > Insecta > Lepidoptera > Pieridae > Hebomoia > Hebomoia glaucippe. The sequence continues at coordinate 9,537,638 of JAOSYY010000003.1, forward strand.
GAATACTTAGGCATTACAGATTCACTGTTCCAGACCTTAAACATACAATATTTAAATAGGTAAAAAACTGTATAAATGTAACCCTAGCTTCAATTAACATACGGGTAGCTTGTTAATTATACTGAACGGCCCTGAGTGCGCTCGCCGGACATCTGATACACTTAGCTGTTGTGGTTAAGCTTGTATATTTAAAAATAAAAATTGCTAAGTGAAAATATAAAAAGTCTGCATCTTAAAATTATTAGAAGTAATTTCCTTTAGCATCGTACAAATTAAATAGTTTAAGATATAAAGCTCAAGCGGTTGTTTTATGGGACACGCTAAATTTAAGAACTACTGCCTCGAAAAATGATTTTAATCTTGGATAGCTCATGTTTCAAACAATAAGAGCAGAGCATCAATGAAATTTTTTGCATAAACAAATCAATTTATTTCTTTCGAAAAGTGTCATTGGGTGCGTTGTGTAAAAGTTGAAAGGTATATAACAATCATGCTTGACTGAAATATTCCCTTTAAAAATTCTGAAAATAAGTCTACAGTGGCACGTTAAATCTTCGCATCTTCCAGATTGCCTTACTTATAATATTCATTAAATTTGTATGTTATCATAGGTGACGCAGACTAAGTGGAGTGGGACAGCTAGTTTTTAAATAAAATAAATTTGCTGTTAAACGATACAGCCTCGTTTCCATGTCTTTATTACACTTTTGTATAAGAGAAATCCAACGAATAGGGGTCTAACCGAATGTAATAAATACAACAAAAAGGGTGGAAAGAAAATGATAATATAAAAATAGCTTGTATTACATGCTATAGCTATTTAAGAGTGATAGTTCCGTAAAAATCAATCCAGCCCTTTTGACAATTAACCGAAACAAACGAAGAATATGTTAATATATGAATATGATATTATGTTTCTATCTCAAGTACATAACCTATATATTTAGATATGCATTGAGAAAAATACTGTTATTTTCAAATTACTCACAGACACTACAATTTTATTTATATGTATAAATTTACTAAATATGCTAAGCTATGGATATATTGCGTAGACTTCATAGATAAACCATTTTGTTCAGTCAAAGAAAACTAAAAAAGCCTATTTGTAGCCACCATGGAACATTCGACTTCAGTGCGCGAATGCTCGAAATTAATTTAAATTTAGATTTCATTATTTTCGTACATTAACGATATAATGCGGTGAAGGCGTACAAAATTTCAAAGGTACTTTTGTATATTTTTCTTTTAATAAAATAAACTGACGTCGTTACGACATGCCCAAATTCTTCTAAACGGGAAGTTTTTTAAACAACTTCAGCTGTAAATGTACTAATAAACAGAATCCTTAGCTCGTACAGTGTGAGTTGTAAAACAATATATAATTATATGTATGACAATAAGAAATCGTGAGCTAACATGACAAACTATCTCAGCATCAATCTTTACCGTGTCTTAAGTATAAGATCTTTAGTCAGCATAATTTACTGTAAAGAAAAAAATTATCCAAGTCTGTTTTGAAAATAGAACTAAAAGTAAATAAACGAACAATTCCTAAAACATATCTCTTTTAACTGTATCAATATTCTAATTTGTGACCAAAATCGCAGGTCCGTAATTAAAGAAGGAACTCAATTTCTAAATAAAAAAGTTTTAGAAAGAATGGAAAAATGAAGACTCAAAATTATGTCAATTAGATTTTCAATTTTGTGTTAGTACTGGCCTACGTGATGACCAACAATTGGCCATTTATATAATTTTGCACCTTTAGCCAAATTGCAATGGGAGAAATTAATGTTATTATAAATGAAGGGGTAGTATATTCAAGATAAAAATGTCAAATCAAAGCAGAATAACTTTATAACTACTAGTGACTCGAAAAGCCGTATCAAAATACACCGAATGGTGTCCTTCCCGTCCTGTTTCATTAGCGACCAAAATTTTGTGCGAAATTAAACTTATATACGGAGGCTCTTAACTCAGAGACGAGTAAAACAAAAATAAATAAATTTAAACAGCCAGCGTTGTTACTAGGCGCGTTCAAGGTCTCGACGGCCCTGGATATGCCCCTCCCAAGCGCGCATGTGCATCGAGCAAGCTGCACTCACTAACACATGCAACACATCACACACAGTAACGCGATATAGCTTAAGAGCTAATTTTAAAAAACGATTGCCTTACTCGGTTACTAAGGCACTAGGTTTTTAAAGTGTCTGTTAATACAATGTCATCATAGAAATAACATGATAAAAATGGTTGACAAAAACGACATGAATTCTACCGAAGCCTTGGGCAAAAGGTAACAGGACAGAGACAAGCTTTTAGTAAGCTCAATTACGTTTGTATTGTACCAAAAATATTGTAGTTTTGATAGTATCTATGCAGAGTACACGTATATTTCAAATGATTTAAGATGTAAAAACGTAGTTATTTTATAAAAATCTAAAATTTCCTTTTTTATTGTATTTTTATATCAATTACAAAAAATGAATATTTTTTTACCTACGTTGCCAATGCCAATAATTAGTGAAAAAAGTAATCTTTACGCGAAATTCGTCACGTATGCAGCAATCCGTTACATTAATTTTCTTTGTGTTGTAAGAAATTTAAATCTAAAATGGTTTAACTCAAATTAATTTCTATTTTTTACCAAGTATCGATTAAAAATGATTCATAATATGGCAATTAACAGTCACATTGCGTATACTCCAGACACATAGTGCATATACAACCCAGTAATATTTCCAAATAAATATTATAAAAACGATTCATCAGTGTTGAGTGTATATTGTCACTAGCTCTTGGACTAGCTTCTTTCTACGTACGAAGGGCTCATATATTTTGTGTGACGGCTGATTAATAAAGCAGGATATTCTTGGTTTCGTGAGCCACCGCTAACTTTGCTCCTGTCGTATCTCTATTGCATTCTGAACAACTATGTGTTTATTTATGTCGGTTTTATCATTAAATTGAGACTTGCCATTTCCGACACCGGGAGCAGTTTGAAGTCCGCGCTGAATATTTGTGAACTAAATATGATTCATGAACAAAAATGTTGGTTTAAATATTTTCTCACCACATTATCTCGCGCATATTTTTTTCCCTTAATCCTAAAAGGCTAGAATATTTTTAAGATTTTTTAAATCAGTTGATTTCTGACGTTAATAATGAGCGATTAGGTTACGTAACAAAATATGTAAAAAATACCTACGAAATAAAATTAAGTGCTAAAACTATCAGTAAAAACTTAACATTTTTTATTTTCTTCTTCTGTAATTTAAAATTTAGTCTTAGTGATAATTACAGATAAGCGTAATTTAAACAATACTTTTCTATCTATTAACGATAGAGGGACTAATGCGTGATAAATCTTGAATCAATTAATACCAATAATTAATTTAATGATAAATTAACCTAATACATCATCATAATGTCAATAACCTAAATAATAAATTTCATAAAAAATGTGATATAAAAAACTGGTCTAGTTTCTTAACCTAGGATCAAATATTATTTATAATTTTATAGCACTAAAAATACTCTTATGTCTTCATACCCCACGGGTACCATTCAAATCATTACATCAATGTTCTCACCCTTTTCAGGCAGAAGATTGGGTAATATTTTAGACCGATTATAAGAAAACGTCCTTTGTTCTCAAATCTGGAAAAATTATGATTAAGCAGTTTGCCAAAATAATTTCTGAAATATGTGCAATGTTCGTTGCCTAAGAAAACGATTAGATATAACTTTACTATCGTTACTTTTATGTTAAAATAATTTTAAATCTCATAAGAGAGGTTTCTTTAAACATTGAACAGTTAAACTGGGATGTAAATTTTTTATGCGTTTTCATAATTTTCTGTGGAACTCTATTATTTTACTAAAATAAAATAACGCGCAATAACATCGGCTACTACCTAACTACCAGTGAATCGTCTCGTCAAAATTGATCTAGCAGTTTCTGACATACACAGGACGAAATACTAAAAGACAAACTATTTTTCATTTTTGATATTTATCAGTAAAGTTTTTTCGTCTTGTAAAGGACTTTGCGTTAGTTAAAAATCATATTTCGTCAATTGTTATTGATATTAGTAATTTAATTTCCTATAGAAGGTAATTAAATTTTGATATTAAAATTAACCTTCGCCAATATTACAAACGAAGTAATATACATGTTTCATTATACAATAAAACACGGTATATAATTGTTCTTCGAAATTGCAATCAATAAGACTTCCAAGATTCCGCTCAACACGTACATATATTATTTACAGCATTATTTTATATTTATGAGCTTCAAGATTACAAGGTACTGTAGAAGAGTATGACAAAACTTCGATGTAAGTAATTAGTATAATTTTATTAACGTATAAAGTATGTAATGCTATATAAATTAAATTTATTAGTCATAATTTGTCTGAAGACACTAAATTTATTGAAATAAAAATCAAAATATAAGAAATTTTTCATATTACAGAAGATTTCCTGTGTCATAACAAATACATAACCTTAAAAACAGCAGATTAGGTTATACGTGACATGTGTATGTATGAAAATAATATAGTATTTAAAATTATATTGTTAACTTTAAAACGTCGTTTTTGTAAGAAATATCCTTTAGTATTTAAAGTTTTTGAAAAGTACGCTAAATTAAAATTAAATGAAATCAAAGTTTATTAAAGAAAATTCTTATGTAGAATTCATCTGACTTTATCATAGGGCATGACACAACTAGCACTGAAAATGTCATAAAAGACGACTTTAATTAGCTTAGGTCAAGTACAAAGTACGATTCCAGCAAAGGTCATAAGAATAAAATATAAGTATGGTTAATGTTAAACATTCATATTACATAATAATGGTAGGTAATGTAAGCATAGAAGGCAGGTATTCAATAAATTACTCATTATAATTAGAAGCATAGTCGCGGGTGGCAACTAGTTTTATATAAATTGTCAATTAATGTATTGTTTTAAAGAAATAATGAATCCGAAATAGATACAATAAAAGGCAACACTATCCTCTTCAATGAAACAAATAATTGCATATAAAATGGAAAATATGTTTCAATATTAAACATATCATCATAATACTTTAAGAATATAATATATGCATTTGGCAATACAACTTATGACTAATACTGGTAAATAAACACATAAGTAGTCGGCCATGTTGTCCGCCATAATTGAACCATACGTCAACGTGACGCGCCGCTCGTCAGCTGATATTGTTGATAGCGATACAACGCAACGCTCGAAATCATGCAAACATGATTTATTTTCCGCGAAGGTTATTCCTTTACTCAATTTTTATGGAGCGGTGGTAATACAAGATCAAAATACAAAAAGCATGAATGATGCCGCTTTTCAAGGCGGATATTGATATTGATACACGAGTATGAAGTTGGGATGTGATGTTGCACTCTCGGAATTTTGCATAATCGCTCGGACGACATGAGCGACATGCTTACCCACCAATTTATTAAATTCTCCACAACTACAAATATCAATTTAAATATGATATATGTTCATGTTTGTTTAATAATCCTTCGAACCACGGATATAATGTAAGTGTTACTACAGTTGAATCAACGTGCCCGTCAAAGTTTATGGTTGATTAATGAACTATAAAACATTCCATATACACAATACAGTAATTGTTTAGGACTGCTGAAGCCAAGACTATTCCTGAATTGTTTCTAAGTTTATTAACGAAATTATGACGATATTAACAATGCTATGTTGTATGCGTGTATTACATTTAAGAAAAAGCCTTTATTATTTATGATTTAACGCTGCATTTTGCCAGTGTAATGTTTTCTTTATATACTGTAGAATGCCTTTATGATAAATTTTTAGCCAGTCAGTTATTGAGTAGCTCTGAAATTTCCTGTTTAGAATGAGACGTTGCGTACATAATGGTAATTATTTGTGACAATTACTGAGGCTTCACTGGCCTAGCCGTGATTCAAGGCAACGCGGTAATGTGGGAAGCCCCAAACTATTATGATATTATGTTATTGTTGTTAAATTTCAATAACGTGTCATTATAGATACAGTTTGAACATTATAGCATACCCTTGATATTGTATTCATATTTTAAATGAATGGCTACGTTCTTTACTGATTATGTAAAATATCAAATGTAAAATGACGTATTTAAAAATAATTGAAACTAAACTAACATTTGAACATCCGTTTCTCTGAACTCAAGTCTCAATTAGAATTTGAGGTAAATAAAATCATTTGCCATAGTAATCGAATGTTGGCATGAAGATATGTTGATGTAAATTATCTTAAACATGATGTTATAATTACCAATGAATGTAGCACATAATATAAGAGGTCTTTGTCGGTTTCAATTACATCAGCAAGAACAACTTAGCCGGAATTTACGTTATATAGCCAATTCCAAAGTAGTCATTATTTAACGTAGGCTACCCAACTAGCGTTGGCTGGAATCACCCGATTGCCTTGAACTTGTGAGATCGACGTTTTTTGCGAACTCGCCAACAGGATACGAGTCAGTGTATCGGTCCCTTTGTGGATTCTTGATGCCCTTGATGAACTAAAGGAATTTTGGCTGCCATTTTCTTTGATGAATTCTTAACGATATTTTCCTTATGCTATTCGCCTGTTAGACGAAAACGATACGCGGTGGGACCAATATACTTTCAGCATTTTAAATTCAAAATAAATTTTAATCATCCTAGAATCCTATTTCCTTTATAAATAATTGTAAGATTAGTAAGATACCAATTATTTAAACGATAGATAAAAGTGATGTAGATAAAATTGGCAAATCTAAAGATTTTCTTCTAATATGTAGTCAGTGAAATAAACGTGAAACGTCATGTTGAGTAATAATGACACGTAACAACTTTTAACTTTACATCGGCCATTTACTTGCCTCAAATAGATGATTTAACTGTTATAATTTATCTACTTCATAATTCTAATATAAGATTGATTCGGGTATGGTGTAGACTGGTCAACATCTAAGATATTAATAAAATGAAAGGAAATGAAAGTTATCAACTTAATTTACAGCTTACCGGCGTTTTCAAGCTATTGCATAACTGGTAGCCGGCTTTGACACGCGCCAGAAAATACACATGAGTGTTCACCGGAGGAATTCTATCACGTCGCCCGGTATCAATAATAAAGCACGACGCAAATGCGATTTCCATATAAGATTCTCGAACCGGTACTAACAAAGTAATGTTCTTTTTAATGTAGTTGAAATATTTGAAAGGCGCTGATGCGGTAGGCAGCGGCGTCGTCGTGGTACTGACGGCGGGCCGCGCTGCTGGCCGCTCCTGCATTGCGGCGCGCAGTCGCACTCGCTCGCGCATGACCTTGGCATTGAACTTGGCAATGGGCCGGCGCGGGTCGAGGGGTAGGTGGGTGCGGGCAGTGCGGGGCCCCGCCCGCATGCTGCTGATGCACCGGCACCTGCACCGCCCCCCTCCACCATCCTTCCGCCTCGCTGAGATCACCTTTGCTCTGCACCTCCGACCAGCCCTTTGCTATTCCTATTATTTCAAACCCACACAGGTTTATGAATCGACCTTTTCACATCACAGTCTAAGCGTTGCTTATATTTTAAACTTGATGTGTCTATTAGCGGGTGTAGTAAAAATGTATTTTTATAAAAAGATTTGAACATATGGTAAACATATGCGTAAGCGTGTGAGGGCTTTGTTCTTATTTTATTGTATTTATAAGATTGCACTTTAAAAATCCACATGAGTTATTCTAACAATTGAATTTTTCGGTAATTTTAATTAAATATTTACAGAACATGCGTGTTATCACAAAATTTTGCAAAACATTACATTAATAATAACGTAACGAGTCTTAGTGTATGTGATTAACGCGAAATGTTTTTTTTCTTTTATTAATAAATTGGTCAATACCTACTTCTATTAAATGCTAAGACGACATATAATAAAAATAATTGAAGCTATAGGTGCAATAGTGTTCGTATTTTCATGTTCCAATTCTCAAATTAAAATTAATTTCTGGCCTTAAAAAGACTTACCAAGAAAAACAAAACCTATATGAAACGATTTCTATAACAAACATGATCTTATATCAAAAACGAAGAAGTGTGAATGATAATTATGAAATTATCATTAAAACGTCTTCCTTTTTATAAATAATTAAACATAATTATAATCGTGCTTTAATTCGCCTGGTATCAGTGCTTTAAAACACAGCAATAGTAATTAATTAAAGAAATATTGAGGTATACTTAAAGAAGAAATCAGAAATAAAATTCGCTATCACCTAAATTTAGAAAAGTTAGAATAAGCTTAAACAAATACTGTTCGAGATTCATCCATCAATCTAGTTTCATTACCGGTTTCCTCCATTGAGTTACGAAATTATTCGTATGATGTGTCTGCCCACGCTGAGAGGGTGTTGAGGGTGTTGGGTGTTGGGGTGTTGGGTATTGGGATCGATGTGGAGCATGCGCGATCTCGACTCGCCCAGGGACTATCGAGCTCCATCGTCACGGAAACCGAAGTAGCGTTTTATTATAAATCAAGGACGCAACTATATATTATGCCTCTGTGAATTAAAGTACTTAGTTATCACACTATTTCATCAGATACAAATAAATTGATACATGATCGAAACTATTTTAAGGAATCAAGAGATTTAAAATTTTAGTAAATCTATATTTCTGTTATACAATTAATTTGGTAAGTATTTGGTCTGTAATAAGGAATATCGTTAAATAGAAGATATAAGATCGACCTGAAGTCAAAAGTGCACCCGTCCTTATTTATTCTAAAATGACTTATTATGTATTACTACTTTTTACGTATTTTATTCATCTCTGAACGGTTTACAGTGAACCAACAGGAGTCTCGATTATCCGTTTACTTTTCGATATAGTCATACTAAAAAATTATTGCTATTATGAATGCATAAACCAGTTAAGAATACATTTCTAGACTGACGATTCTACGTATTCTCGTCACTCTAGAACCAGATCAATGAGACCATAAATATTATATTTGAGCAGTTTATGTTGATCATCAGTATTTTCAAAGATCATATAAACGGTAACAATTTTTAATTTTTAGTTAAGTATTTGTAAATTATTTAATAATTTATAATTTCATAATACATTACTGACATGTTTCACGCTTCAGTAAGAGAACCTTGCATAAAATGCAAATGAAATTGCGCGTGAAATTGTAAGGATTTAAGAGGAACTGTGACGGTTAGAGGGAGACGTGGGTGGCCTTGCCCTTGTACCAATCGATAGGCGCGCGCTGTACCCACTATATACACCCGGCCAGCTCTCAGCTGGGCTTCCTGCACAGACAACAATTGTTTTTAGCACGCATACTTTTTAACTGCAACTTTTCATTCTTAATTTAAAATCTAAGTAATTGACGTTATAACATAATTATTTATCATACCTAAGACTAGTGTTACCTACATTTTTTTTAAGTGCTAAATGTTAAGGAACAAAGTAATAACTGTCATCCGTCGACAGATGTTTTGAGGTTTACTTAGCTACTAGTTTAGCTGAGAGATTTTTAACCAAGAAATATTCATAGCTTCATATTAAAACTCTTATTATGGCGGACGCAAGCAATACAAATAAACAAAATAACTGTGTTTATTAGTATTAAAATAAGCGCTTTTTACCAAATGTATTTACATGTCTACGCGGTATATACCAAAATAACATTTTTGACTATCTGTTTGTTCCGGTTGATCTCTGAAATGGTTAGACCGATATAAGAGATTTGACGGACCAAGTAACTTTATTCATTTTAATAATATGTGATTGGGGTGGGGGGAGGCACGTGTTGATAACACGATCGTTCTGTGCAGACTTATTTATTGAATTACAATTGATTTTAAATTATTGTTAAATAAAAAAAAAAACTATTCCCCACGGCCGAGATCGCGAGCACAGCAAGTTTAAATATAATTATAATTATACATATACTTCTAACCCATTTAATATACGATAGTTTATCAAATGTAGAAACAGCACGCTTATTAGTACAGTATTTAAACTAGAATTCACCTTTACCTATCTCTATATTATGGTGCAAAGTGCTTAAATGAAAGTATGTTAGATAATATATCACGACTGGCTATATAAAAACTTTTTCATCCTTTAAAGATGAGTGAGGGTAGATTCTAATTGGAATTTTAAAGTTATAAAAATCGGAAACCAAACCTGTGGTCCATTGATTTTAGCGGTGGATAAAATAATTTCTTCGACGTTCTGGACGAATATTTAATTGATAAATAATATCTTCATCATCAGATTACATTTCCTTGTAATAAATATAATCAATTCAAACAACTACCAACTAATACTACAATAAGCCGAGGCTTCTTTCAAATAATTTTGATCTGTAGTTCATTGAACAAATTATTTTTTACTTATAACAAAAGATTAGATCAATAAATTCATTATTTAAACTATGTATAAAGCTTATTTCGTTATTGACGGTTCCATTTTTACGTTTTTGTAAGACTGTTTGAAATCTTAAACAATATGCTTACGTCGGTTAACATCTATAAAAACAATACAGTCCAGAAACCTAATTTTCGTTCGAGTCTACTGCATTTTTCGTCAGCCAGCACGTAACGTAAGGCCGTGATTGTCTAATTTTCAGTTGGTTGCAAATTAGTATTCACTACCGCCTTATAAATGGTATTATGTACACATGTAATAATATTTACACAAATGCAAGACAATATCTAATATATGTACTCCGTTTATATAATTAAGTATTATAATATATCCTTATATCTGTCTAATTGGTAATCTAGGTTTATAGAACGTTTGTGAATGAAGTATTTTATCGACGACTCGGAACATATTCCATCAAAAGATTTCAATAAATAAGGACAAGGAGTTGAATAAGGTTAAGATTTTTTGGTACTCTGATCTAATGTCTACTCTCTATTACATTATTAATTAAGGAAACATCTTATAATTTTATTTTAAACCAGAAACTAAATCGTTTGTAATGAAAATTAAAAAAGTGCTTTAATATTTCGCTTCTTCTAATGGATCAAAAACACCTTTCGCATACATAATTATTAACTCGTTTAACAACATTGATAAAGCAAATTTTTTATATATAGTATGTATGTATAATGTATTGAATACAAAGGTAAAGATATCACAGTCCGTTATTTTTAGATCTTTGAACTTCAATCAATAATCGAACAGTCAACTGTTGATTCAATTCCCTTAAAAAGTGTTATATTTAAAAGAATATTAAAGAGTTTTCATGAATACATCTCATAGCAATAAGTTCATTACTAAGGCTAAATAAATAATTATGTTTCAATATCAGCATTTGGTTACATAGGCAGTGACAATTGTGTTAATCACATGAGAGCTGTTAGGTACCACTTATGTAATGAGACTTCCTTTTGCGCATACGGTTCAATTTAAGTTTTAACGAGACGATAGAAGCAAAAAATCAGGCACATGCGGACAAAGCATGAATTCACTATTTCGAGGACACCGTGTTATTTGTGTAATGAATCAATGGTGCTGTTGTCATGCCGGATTTATGTGATTATGAACTTCAACGTAGTAGTTTATAAGTCTTACCATTTTGTTTCCGAGTAAATAGTTTAATCTATATATTTTAAGGTAGAGATGAATCGATGGACTCTTATGTATTTTTGTCTAATATTTTTTTATATTAACATAATCTTTATTTAATAATATGGGTTATCTATCGTTATGGAAAATAAATAATCAGTATGTAATTTTTACTGACTCTTAAATCTGCAATTTTTTTTAATAAAAGTAATTTTATACCTATCAAATGTCTCTTCTATTTATTATGACATTGATTTTACCTAAATAATTAAATGACAGTTTACGAGAAAATATTGTCGATAAAAAGAAAACAGCCATTAATTCCTATTCACTGAACTCATAAACTAAATGGAGATGATAACTAGATCTGTCTTATGTATATACGCAACATCCATATTTTTTTATCTGTGGGTGGATTTGGGTACCCAGGGTGCGGTCGATAGGGACGGGATGTGCCGCCCACGTACCTTAAAACACCCTCCCCCACCACTCGTCCCCTGACCTATATGTACAAGGGGATGGGCTACGCACGCGTATAACGCACACAGATACGTGTCACAATATTTTCTCCCGCAAAATGGCTGTATAGTAAGTTCTGTATATGTTGTAAATATGACTAGGACAAATTATTATAACCCTAGGTGATATGTAGGTTCTTTAACTCTCGCATGTTCATTAATCGAAAATTCTTATTTAAAAAGTGGTAAATTCTAACGTAATTCAATTTATCTTAAAAATAGTCGGATTTATATGATTTTTATTTTAAATAAAAACTATATTAAGCTCAAATTTAAAAGCGATAAAATCAAGTTAAGAAATACATGTATATAAAAATGATTAACATTGCGTTAGTCTCGCAAAAACACAGTAATAGTTGAACTGATTTCTATAATTTCTTTGTTTTGTTCACTTCAACAGTAGAGTGGCTTACTTTAATGGTAATTTAGTTTTATAAAGTTAATCAGATTATACTCTCAATTCTAAAATATGGGTAATTTTACGCTGACAAGAGAAAGGGAGGAAAATGGGATAAGTAACAGTAGTAGATGGCATAGTGCTTTTATTAAAACAGAATAAAAAGAAGGTTTATTAATTGTTATAAATATATCCTGCTGTTAGGAGTTAAAAAAAATCATTATAAAATGAAAATTCTTCTATAACATCTTAAATGATCCCGCTATGGCCTCTCATCCCTAAGTTAAAGTGTCTAAAATACCGTATTATGTAATATGTATCTAAAACAGTTACATCAGGGAATAGAAATATATAATAACATTAACACATGTATAACAGGAGTTTTTTACAGACTCCACTTGTAGAACGTCCTTAGGAAGAGTCTACTCTATCTCAATTACCGGAAAATGTATCTTGTGATATGTTCATGGGAGCGACTAATCCGTGAAATGGTAATTACCTTTGATATTCCATTTCAACAGACAACATATATTAAGAAAAAAACACGATAGCGTGAAAGTGGTAAACAAAAAAATGTACGGAATAGTCAAATCAACCTTAGTCGAGGGCTTTGTAGCCCGGTCGGATAAAGCAACCGCTCCGCCAGTATACCGCATATAAGTCGCAGGTTCCATTTTCAAATTTATGATTCGTGTTCTTACTCTGGTATAGGCTGCCTGTGGCCGATCGAGTGCCAATAAACACAGCCGTTTCGGATATGAAATTGGTGGAAAGAGTTTCTAATAAATTATAACTTCCGTGTGGATCACGTACCATTCTTCATAGATGGAAAGGCCGTGAAGTGCTGTAATACCCGTTCGACATCAGTATGAATTTACGATTGCTTAGACACAGCCATCACTGGGCTGAGCTTTAACTACCATCAAGTAAACCACAGTTTGTCTCTCAATAAGAGATATAGAAAAGAAAGCTAGGACAACAATTCTAGCATCGTTATTACATCAGATTCAGTCAAACTAAATCTATCTACAAAGTTTTATTTTGATATGATAATTAGAAAAGTTAACTTATACATTTCATTTACTTTTAATGTTTGATTACATTGTTGATTAGTTAAGAGATAAGCTACTTAGACCTTGTAAAAAGTTATATTTTATTATCCCTATAGAATGTTCAAAATCTATACAAATAAATTGAGTTGTTTCAAACATATGTAATATCAAAAACTTTTTGTCTGTCTGTACCGGGCTCTGACTAACCTCTGAAAGAGCTGGGCTGCTTTTATCGCGACTTTCACTGGCTGATAGTAAATGTTATACAGTAACTAGAGGTAGGTAGGTGGTGTCATTTTAGAAAATCGTTTAACCCTATAATATTCTGTCCGTCGCTAGATTGCTCTTGATTTTTAAAATAACACAGAAACGATATAAACAAAATTTAATTGTCGACGTCGACTCATCATACAAGTACAAATTTGATAATGTATATACGTGTATAATAAAATAAGCTATATAAAATTTAATTAAATTAGTGTGCTACTCATACAAAACAAGGACTTTAATAGAGAATACCTACATAGTTTAATAATGCCAGAGCTCTTATTTCAAAAGTGGACAGTTACTTTGTAATATAATCTTTTCCATAATGCACAATTTACTTCTTCAAAAGTGCATTTTGCGCACAGAGCTGCAAAAGCGTATCGCAAAAAAATGTAATTTAAGTTGTTACTTGTAAAAAATGAAAATTAATATGATAGAAATAAAAATACATTTAAAGGGTATTGTAACCACGATCACAAAAAACTTGACATAATACAGATATGTTAGATAGAATGGTCATAACCAATGGCGTAGCCATCTTAATTTTCTTAATATCATTATACCTACTAAGTCGAACCAACTTTAACAAATATCTCATATAAAGAACCTGCTTCTAATTATTTTCATAAGTAAATTTCGGCTCGTGTCTGCGCACTATCGACTTTGAAGTATTTTTGCCCGTTTCATATATTAACAAGATTGTAACATTTACCAAGGAATAAATAAAAAATGTAATAATTGTACTTCCCGTACGTATTGCAAAACTGGAAAACAAAATTAGATCGACCTCTTTGTAAATATTATGTAAAGGGACACCCAGATCTTCGACCAAAAATAGCGGACTGGGTAGAAGATCCTATTCAGTAACTTAATTATGAACGAAACGTAACGTACTTTGAATATTTAAAATGATTTTTTTTTATTAATAAACATTTTGAACAATACAGTTTTACTACACTTACTAAAGAAGTGTCTACATTTATTAGAAGTAATAGATAACATAAGGAGGGTCTATCCCATAAACAAACTAAACTTTGTGATGGTATACTGGAGGTAATCCTCTAAAATGAAGGAAGCCGATGCAATATTTCCTATTTATAAACTTCGCGTATAACGTTAGAAGCATCGCATTGGCTCAATCCTATCCGTTAACGTATTTCATAACTCAGGATAGGTATGTACGTAGTATACCTACACATCTAGGCATGAACATAAAACATGATGAATACAAACATTACTCAATCGATAGCTGTGGTGATTTCGTTTGGTGTGGTCAGCTAAGGAATTCGTCATATATATTTTACCTTTTCTATCCATCCGGTTAAGAAACGATGTTCACTCGCGAATTTTGCGCATTAACTCTTAAACACTGCCTCTTAGAATTAGTTTCCAGAAAGAGGGCGCGCAAGTTAGACTGGCCGAGGCGGCGGCGCGCGGCTGAGTCGCACGGCCTCGACCTTGGCCGTCACAGCAGCGTTCAGCGCATGCGCCCCGCGTCGCCCCCCGACGTTCCTCCGCCAATTATGTCATTATGTGTGCTGTTGTTGTGTTGCCAAACACAGTCGCGCTCTGCTGAAGCTGGATCCTGATTTCTAACATGTTTAAAACCATATTGGAAATCTGAACCACATTTGAAGTCGATAATTTTTGGCGTATTATATGTTGTATTGCATTAACTCAACTGTAAACTATGGATAGCCGCCCATATTATGGCAGTTAAACTTAATAAGAACTATTATATCAGATTTTCCTTAACAGTTGAGCATGTCTATTAAAACTTTCTTTGGAAACATTCATACAAATACTGAAATTATACGGTTGATTAGAATATTTATCAGCTGATTTGTTGGTTATGAGTTTTACTCTGTTTTCAAGTAGCTATTTTCACTGCAAATCTTTTTAATGCAAATTCGAGTTTTTAAATTTACAAAGGTCCGCAAAACGCATAATAAGTATTTAAATTAATAACAAATTCAAATGAGCAAGACAATAACTAGAAAAGTATTATATAAGTTTTAATATTGATGTTAAAGTATTTTCGTCATTACCAGCCAGTTTAGCAACGCGCATCAACTTGTTTTACATTAAAAATACAGTTATTTTTTTATGATTGAAGTTGTAACTTCTTAATTTGTTAATATAGTGCCACTCAGACGAATAATTGTATGTCAGGTTATTTGAATATCATCATAAAAATAACATCTCATAGGTATAATGAATATTTTACTGATGTGTATCTTGTGTACTTTACATTCCGTATTGAAAAATCAATAGAAGCCGGAATACTCCTAGACTCTTTGGGTTACAACTCGGTGAAACGATTGAATTTTAGTTTCTTTTTAACATGGCATAGTAGACTAACTTACCTACATGTAAAAAATATAATATGTATTTATAAGTAATGAAAATGTATTATTACATATAAGCGCCATCTATTCATTACACTTTGTATTATTTTGAAATTTGGATGCGTACAAACATATTTCAAAAGTCATAGAAACCAAATACTTAATTCAATAAACTGATAATAGATATCGTTAAAATATTATAAAATTTCAATTAAAGGTAGACACAAATTTCAATATTTTGATTGTTTATATATTTGATCAATTACAAAATATCATAACATTAAAATACTTAATGCTCGTAAAATATAGATTCAAGAGTAAAATATAAAAATATTCTTTTACTCGTCGTAATAACTGTGTCACCCACATCCAAACTAGAAAATATTCAGCTGTCTTCAAAAAAACTTTCAAGATGATGATAGTTTTTGAATAGTCACATTATTTTCTACGACAAAATAATATCCCTATCAATAATTTTTTAACAACTAGCAAACACCCTGCGCTCTACAACAGTTAGCTGTAACTCATTAAATAAAAAGAAAGAGATTTTCACAAACGGACTAAGGTGTTTGTTACCTGGGTCCAGGCCTAAAGCAAAAGCTTTTTAGAACCGCCAAAACCTTTGAGGCTGCTAAAATTGTCTTCTCAGGTTGTTACAATATGAGGATGTTAAAATATACAGAATAGAATTATAATTTATCACGCACATACTTAAAGTTAAAATATGTACAAAAAAATTGTCGAATATATGTTGATATTATGTTAAACAGGAATTTTCCGTCAAATTATAACTTAGGCCTAGGGCGTCACCGACTTTAAATCCGATACTGGGTACTTTAGGCGTCTTGTCCATTTGAATTTTTCTATTTTATATTTTAAATCTTCGAAGAATCTATATTTATAGACGATATTTTGTCCGGAAGATGGCTTATATTTACATTGTGATTTTCTTCGTCTGAACTTTTTTTCCTGAAAGAAATACAAAGTATAGTATTATACCTTTTAACCATCTATTTGGTGTATCAAAACTAAAATGATAGAATAAATCAATTTTAGAATAATTGGAGAGCGTATTTTTTTCTACTAAAGTGTTGACTGTAAACTAGATGAGGTGATGAACACTATCATTAAATTAAAATTTTAAAAAGAAGTTGGTGAGAGCATGATACCTTGGTAAGAGTACAACATTGACAAGTTTGTTGAATGGCGCCTCAGCTAGCACCCATATAAGTAACGAGCCGATATATCCCCATACCATTACACCCGCGCATTCTACAACCTAAAAACATAGAAGTACAAGTGGATTTTTAAAGATTGTAGGCAACATAGAAAAACGAATATATTAAATACCTCCGCTAACCGACATTCAGCTATTCTAAGGATCATTATAAGCATGCATTGTCTTATACGTGGAAATAAATGTAATATTTCGTAGTTGTATCGGATTGTACCTTTTTTCGAAAGGTCATACTAGTTGTGGATCGTGGCTGCCTTTATATTACAACTATCCGGATATTTTAATTTATACTCTAACTTGATAAGAGTCGATGTTTATTACGTGGTTTTCGAAATATATATAAAGATGACTGCCGGTCTGTCGCCATATTTTTAATGAAAGTATGTAAATATCTTAGTAAGTTTTTTAAATGTTTCATCTTTATTTCAAAAACATCGGGTAATGAATATCGAACACTTTATGTTTTACTAAAGAAAAATATTTATTTTATAATTACTAAATAATATCAACTTCTCTATTGTGCACTGTCATAAAATAATATTTATGCTTTTAAATATGATGATACAATTTTGATGAATTTAGTTTAAAGACAAATGGGGTCTCGAAGATTGCTATATGCTACCTAATTTTGCAAAAAGAAAACATAAAGGGGGACGAAAGGATTTTGTATAATTTCTACTTCTCGATAAAAACTGGGTTTCCATCCTGTGGAGTATTTTTAGTAATTAATATTATAATCTAGAAGTTAGGTCATACGTACATGATTTACATAGTCATTATGTTGTGAATTACGGATAACAGATTGCTTCCTTATAATTATGAATGAATGTGTCAAATAAATGCCATAAGATAATCTACTTAGAGGCACCCATGCACTCCAACTTAAGAAACTTTTCACGAACGCTGAAAAATAAGACGGTTATTCATTATACTAATATTAAATAAAAATCGGATCGCATGTAACTTTTACCATTTTAAAAAAATATATTATTACCGTAAATAATTAAAATGACGTACTGTGTGACTATTATTATTAGTATTATTATTTACTTTGCCTATGTACTTTTGTTTCAAACATTTTGAAATTCAAAAGAATTATATTTAAGATTTTTATAATTATGTTTTGAGTTATAGGTTTTTTTTATTTTATTATAACGAGTCGTTTCCGAAGTATTTATTCAACAAAATAGTTACTTACGAACATGACCAAAGGCGCAGCTTAAGACTAAAATCGTTAAACTGCATCCCCACACAGCTCGGTTAAGTACCGCGTACAGAACACTTCCTGTCATAGAATAGCCATACCACAGGAAAAGGGAAGCAGAGAATAAAATTGTCGTCAACACAATCATTCCTCCGACAGCCCCAAACACAGCCCATCTCTGCAATTATTACAAGGGATTAACATAATTACACGCGGGTGAAATTTAAGAAAAGC
Source organism: Hebomoia glaucippe (assembly GCA_025727935.1). Classification (NCBI taxonomy): domain Eukaryota; kingdom Metazoa; phylum Arthropoda; class Insecta; order Lepidoptera; family Pieridae; genus Hebomoia; species Hebomoia glaucippe. The sequence continues at coordinate 9,556,508 of JAOSYY010000003.1, forward strand.
ATGCGGAAATAATTGAATAAAATTAAGTGCAATCTATGTACAAATCTTTCATTATCAAATTATATAAAATTCGGCTCACCTTTTAAAAGTATTCGAATTAACAGACAAATAGGACAAATATTTACTATATATCTGCTATTTAGAGGACGGATTAAAACAGGTAATAAAATACCTATATTAGAACTTGTCATCACATTTATTGTGAAGGTTTTATCGTCTCACTAAGAGCGCAACTATAAATAATGGTTGCATGACATATGTTGAAGCATTAAAGATATATTATGTCGTAAAAAATAATTTAATTAAAACAATAACAATATTTATCTCAACATAAACGCATAATGGAAAAACAAAAAATACGAATATTAAGTACTCATTTATCATAATGATAACCATTAATGAGATTATCATATACTTTCATCTTTCTTAATAATAATATATTTACGTCTCACAAGATGCTTTGTTAGTGAGTAATCTTAAAGGATGCAAACAAAAACTACTGCTAACTTAATAAATTAACATAATTAATTAGCTAATAGAAACGTTTACTTGGCAAGTTTACTGATTATTTCAATGCCCTCAGGCCGCAACTTAATAAAATATGTATAGTATAAACTAACTTATTGAAAATATTGGCCTGTGAAGGAACACTGTCGATGAGATTTTTTCTCTAAACAATATAGATATATTGAGTGAAAAAGAGAAAGGAAAGACGAACTAATAAGTAAACAAAATATGTAACCTTTAAAACAATGTAATATCAGTACAGATGATAAATACTAATTTTATTATCTTTATGTAGTTGGATATTATTTAGAATTTCATCTTCCGTTTGTTACTTAACAGAAATTTTTTTAAAGCTTTTTTTGTGTATGTGGTTAATTATATTAGCTGTATATAAATTACGAAACCGCATATATCTCTACGTGAGTAGGAATCCATTAAATTGATGCGTCTTTTGGATCTGATGTCAAAATTGTGTCTATATTGTGTAAGAAAGAATACGAGTACTCGTATATGGTGCTTATGACGGATATAATTTATATTTTTTTATTTGTCTACCTGTCGTTACTGTTGACCTCCAAAAAAAATTGGACCAGGGTAAGGGGGGGGGGGTTGGTGGTTTCAGAATTTTGTCACTGCTATATAACCTGAATATACGTGAATTTATAGCGCGTAATATAGCTTATTTTTTCCATCACTCAAACAATAGCTTATATGAAATAGACACGGGAGAAATCGCGGGGCACGGTTAGTTCACTATATTACTATACCTGCGGTATCATTCTTTGCTTTCTGTTGATAAGTTTTAGGTAAAAGATGCCGCTGAAAAACCCGATCAGATACGGGAAATAACGAGTATGACTCTTCATGTACGCCTCACGAAATTGCTCGTGCGCACGAGGGTTTACTACAAATCTGTAAGTTAAACGCTTGTTTTATTTTTTATATACATACATTTTATCTGCCTTTGACATACCTACTATCTAAGGTGCATTTGTTGGTATGTTTGCTCGACCAAATAATATCATGAATTTTTTAATGCTGAGTTATCCACTTATTTAGTTTTATTTCGAGTATTCAGAAATTCTTAGACTAAAGTGGAAACGTGCATTTCATTTACGAGCTTTCCTTGACCTGTGTCTAAATCGTGACCCAGTCGAAACTTATAATTTGCTCAAAATTTCGCTCACCCATTTTATACTTAATCGAAAAGTCACGGTCTACAAAGGTTTATACTTAAGTTACATCGTTATTAATAGTATTTATACTATATTTCCAATAATTTTCAGTAAAGTATTCATTTCAAAAGTTAAAGTACTTACTCATAAGTGAATAGTTGAGATGGAGGATATTTATAAATGTAGTTAACAATTCCCGGTGACAGAAAAGAAGCTATTGAGACTATAACGAAACAAATTTTTCCGAATGTTGGGCACCTTTTGTAGATCCAATACATTAGCATCGTTAGAATAAAAAAGTGAAAATCACAAGGGATGTACCAACTGACTAATATACACTGAAATAGAAAGAAAATTTATTAAGTCTTGAATAGGCCGTAATATTAGTAACATAACATAAATTTTATTTTATTGTTTTGTATAATTTTATTAAGATTTATATAATTACTGTTCAAGTGTTTAGAAAAATAATAAACTATGCTCACGCTATGTTGACATTTATGTAGACGAACTTACTATGTTTTCAGTATCGACGTAGTTCCCCAGCATGAGTAGACTGATCCACCAATTTTTTCGGCAAGCATCTCTTTCGAAAATCAAATTCTGCATAAGCGGACCTGAGCCCGTATATGCGAATACAGCAGATGCAAAAAATATCATCGTAGCATATGCTACAAACACCCTGCATAAACATTTTGTATTGTTTTTATAACACAAATTGTTTTAAAAATATGATTTCCATAAACTTTTTATAAATGTATATGTATTTATAAAGAGTTTATGTATGTATAGGTATCTATATACTCAAAACTATTAATAAAATAACTTTCTGTTCGTAATATCAAAATAAAAACAATTTATAAAATGTTTGTCTGTCTGTCCGTTGTCTGGCAGATTCTCAGTTCCATTTTATTTATAGGTATAGATTCTCATTGACTTTATTCAATATATTGCAGCTAAGAATCAAATTTAATAATAGCATTATTATGTCGACACATAAAACGTTTGAAAAATTATAAATTTTTAAATTCATAAATGTATGTTATTTAAAATTCACCTCAGATATCTTTTTAGGAAAACCATGGGTAGACGTGCCATTATTGCTGATGAAGTACAAAAAATTGCTGTTAAAAATCCTGATAACCAGAAAAATGTATCCACTGACACATCTTTATGCACTATGATCATCCCGTATATAGATAATAGATCCTGAAATCAAATTACTAATAAGTTGACTTGATGAATAACATTTAGTGATCATGCCATATAATAGTTTAAAAGTCAAACTTTTTGCACTATTACTCACATTAAGACATATTTGACATAAGAGATTTTATAAACAACCAATTTAATAGTAATTCGACTAAATAATATTTAGCGCGAACGTCCATCTGTGAGTACAATAGTTCAAATTACAAAGATAGACTAGGATAGGATTTTTTACGCAAACCAAGCAAATTAGTAAAGGAGGGATTTCCGACACTGTAAAGTACCATTATATAATATATATTAGCGTCTGCCAGTGACTTCGCATTCATTTCGATTTTTACACCTTGCGTTACATTATTGGACTTTTAGTAAGGAATCCTATATTTTTTGAAGATATATTACAAGCTATAGCCTTCGTCGCTAAATGTACTATCCAACACTGAAAGAATATTTGAAATCGGACTAGCGGTTCCTGAGATGAGCGCGTTCAAAAAGCAAACAAACTCTTCAGCTTCATAATATTCATAATATTCAAAAATAAAATAAACGTCAGTATAGTAAGTAATCTTCAGATTTTGGTTTAACACATAATTTGCATTAGCTGAATCATCTGGTTAAAAATATGACACGCTTGAATGTCAATAACCTATTTTACAATGCTCAAAAACAACTACAAGTCTGCTTATTTTGTCCCTGAATGTGTGACGTATGAATTTTATTCCCTTATATACTTCATGTAACCCCTCCTAGAAACTTCAACCACATGGAGCGGTAATCATATAATACGTTTTTCCTGTTATCCTCTTCTCATATATTTTATTTTAAAAGAATTTACGAGTACATGATGTTATTGGAAACATTACCTTATCAGCTTTAGATCCGTTGCTTACAGCTCCTGAATTGGTCATCCCAATTTGATGACATAGGACTACAACCCATACCGAAAGAAATCTCAAGCCGTAGAGAATGTCAAGTCTTTCCTTTTTCTTTTTTAAAAGACTTTTCATATTATCACTAATGTCGAAAGATTCTGTTACACAGTTCCCTAGAAATTTAATACTTCTTATAATATTTGTTATTTAATTTATTCTATTTTTAGTACACTTTATAGAACGGCGTACTTGAACTAATTCTAAATATAAAACAACTGTTTGTTATCTAAAACTATGTCCGTAAAGGATATATTTATTTATGTAATTATTTAAATTCGTTTATAAATCAGTTCTTGCATAACTCGTGAAAGTTATTGATATTCGAAAGTTACTCAATTATTATTTCTTTAATATAAGTATACTCGTATAGTTACACTTACTGTTATTCGGGTTTCTTGTATTCAAAATTGAGCTCAATAGGACTGCAATAATTAGAATTATCAGGAAAGCCCTGTTCGTAAGTAAAGAAAAAAAAAGTATAATAAATAAGATTATCTGTTAAACAGTTCATTATTAAAAAAAAAATAATCTCAACAAAATAGAAATTGCATCTGTTGCCAGTTAAACTAATTAAAGCGATTGTTAATGCCGTGAATGGTATAAAATCTCAATTTTCGTTGACTGCCATAAAGTTTAAACTAAAGATTTTTGTATAAATTTTTGCAGTTTTTTCAAGTAGCGGTAATAACCATGATTATAATTTGAACTTGAATAAATACTTCCGTAGTATAGATTAATTTGAAATTTTGTATTTATTAATTAAGCTGCCTGCGTTATAATGTACGTTCGGTACTTGTGCCTTATAAACATGCACTACATTACAATTTTATATAAATATTTAAGGAAGCGAATTTTACAATAGGACCAACGTTCTATGTCGTTTGAAAAAGACGAAATATTCTGATTCTCCAAGAAAATATACATTTTGAAATAATGTTATATCTTTAATAAAATGAAGGTATTCTGATTTAATTTATTAATTAATTTAAATCAGTTTAATATCGGCTTACTAACAGATCTAGCAATATTAGAGATTATCCTATATACTCGTACAAGTATACCATCTCTCTGATATAATTAACGACAATAATAAAATTTCATTCATTACTGTATACGCATTTACGTCAATGCTAATTGTCTGAAACCTTTTTTTTATTGAAGTTATAGTCAAAAGCAGTAACGTAATAGAAAAATACAGCAATATAATATTTAATTTTGAATATTCATATTATATTATTATTTTATGTTAGTCGTTGAGAGTCAACAATGAGATGAATTTAAGTTTTGGGGAAATGGGGAAGCCTTCATAGAATCGTGTAGATCGTTTTCTGATTTTAATTTATTAGCAAGTAAGTGGTCATGTCAGGCTTGAGTTATACCCAATCGAAATAATATTGCTAATTTATTTGTACAGCGTCGATTTATTTACTTTAAACTCAAGTGTCTACACTATATTATTATTGTGATAATAAAACTTAATAATTAATAAATTATTAAATTATTACTCTTCTTAGATAATTTTCTGATATCGAATTAAATAAAAATAAACAAATACTAAGTTTGGACTGTTATATTTTAAAAATTATATATTATTTGGAATATATTTACAAATATTTCTATGAGAAGATATTCAACTTACATAAAGGCATAAAATTGGCCATCGAATTCCAATGGTTCATTCGCTTTTTGACAGCTGCCGACTTTAACATTAGCTTTAATTCCAGCATTACCCAGATGACTATGCGCTAGAAGAATTCCCATCAGCCGAGTCACTGACTCTCGTTGGCAGACTGCGGGGACACACAAACCCCAAGTCAACTCATTTATAGGTCGGCTATAGGAAGGTTTATACTGAAAGAATAATTATAGTATAAGGTACCTATATGTTAATAAAGTGCATGTGTATAAATAGTGTTTGTACAGCGGTTGCTACCACATCTCTACTAAATAAAATCGACGTGTCTGTTATATCAAAATTAAAAATAACAGTTTATTCCTCAATAGATATTAATATGTATAGGGTACCTAAAACAAGAACACAATTTATCAAGTTTTTTTGTACTGAACTGTTTGTTGCGGCTAATCTTCGAGGTGCCTAGAATGATTTTGATGGGACATTTTTAACAGATAGCTGAAGTTCTAGCGGGTTACATAGGAATATTTTATTTCATCATCATCGTCAACACAAAGTATATACCTATATAGAATAATAAATCGCGGCGAACTGCTAGTATCTAATAGATTAACTAAAAATATTACCCTTTCCTGGAAAAACAAGTAAATATATCTTATTACCTCAAGTACGTTTAGGGCTGATTGATAAGGATTATTTGGGTCAGATTTAATTTTTTTTGTCGTTTTTTGTCTTTTTTCCAGAACAATATTAGCTAAACAGTACTGAGTTCTCAATTCTTCGTGTTCCTCATACCATGGTGCGTCCATGCATTCATCGTAGTTTCCCAATTGGAAGCGACTTCCATAGAAAATCCCTTGAGCCTCTGAAGGTATAGAATCCCAATCTACAACACAATAAGACTAGAATATTATATAAAATATTTATTTTTTAAAAGAACTCATAGTACATTCGTCTACAAATTTCCATTTATTTTTCGTAATGCTTCTTTTTCTTTTAACTGTTTCGTATTAGTGTTGGACTTATTTCTCAACTTTTTATACTCATATAGCGAAACTAAAATCAGTATTAAACTAATGCTTTTATTAAGGGAGCGTTTGTTATTATACTTCCTTGGAGTCATAACTTGGAGATTAAGGAACTCAAAATACACAAAAGAATACCGTGTTTTATTAAGTCTCACAGTGCCTAATTATATATAATTGCATAGTCTTATGCAGTTTTAATAATATGTTACAATTCATGAGTTGTTTGAATAATACCAGAAATCCGTATCAGAACGTTAATCATAATCAGTTACTACAAAATTTGCTTAATTAATAGGTTATAAAATTAAAAAAAATAGTTATTTTTAAAAGTTACATGGTATTACAGAAACTAAAATTAAACTAATGAGGTAGTTATTATAAAAACCAATGAGCTGTTTTTGTTAGGTTATTATTTACTTTAGTTATAAAACTGAATCTAACTGATTCTGTCATTTTGAATTTTCCTTACTTTATTACGTATTAAAACTTTATTAAGGGCTGGTTACTAGGTTTTGAATTTGTAAGGTGTAATTTGTGTAAAACAAAGTTCATTGAAGTTGTGTTTAGAGAGACAACCATTGGAATCAATAGTAGAAAGTAGTCATTTTATATCTTGAATTATTACCTAAATAAGAATGAAATGAAAAGATTATAATCCCAAAATAACCAGCAGAAAAGTTGGGCCGACTACCGACTTCCGGCCAAAATCGTAAAATCGACATATTGTCTTATTATTTAGTGTTACTTGTAAACTGTCTTAAAATGTCTTACGTATTGCTAGAATTTGTAGAAAATCTCAGATTTAAACGAACAAGAACAAAGATAGCATTTTTTCTATTTAAGGATATTAAAATTTCAGAAATCTTAATTTTGACATAAAATCTTAAATGAGAATACAGTAATTTTGTATCTTGGAACTGACCTGATTATAAAGTCAGGACCATTTCTGTCATTTATTTATTTGTAAAACTACCTACATAAGTTACCTTACGTCATTATAAATATCTAGGTTTTTGTGACATTCTTCAAGACTCATTTGAATCGTCGAACAATAAAGCTTATTGAATGGAATCAATGCATTGTGTGCAAAACATTAAGTGAATCAGGTCATGGGTTTCAACAGGAAGTCTTCTAATATTAATTTTAAAGATTGTTACTCCTTGCACTTAAATATTATTATGTTCTCAAGTTATGTATGGATGAAGCAATATTTAATATTACAGTTTTCAGTAAACAGTCAAGTAACGGTATCTTTTATATTAAAGACACTAACAGTAATTTCCGAGATTTTTTGTTACAGTTTCTACTTGTACGATGTAGCGTATGATATCATATACAACAATTTTTATTATAATTTTCTATCCTTGTATTTTTCTCCTTGTATCTTTTAGTAGAAATACAATATTTGTTGTTATATTATTTTATTGCACTTACCCCAAACCGCCCACAGAGTAAAATTCTGCAGATTCCGTAAGAACGACAAAGTACGCTCATAGCAAGGTTGCTCTTCTTCAGTCCAATTTTGATTTTTCAAAACAAACAACACGTCCTCGAGATACACATAACTGCCATTAAAGAGAAATGTTTTTGGTAAATTGCTTGTTCTACTCGTTTCATTATTTCGCTGCGTAAGTTTATTTATCTGCAATAAAGAGCTGTCCACGTTTTTAACAGGCACTAACACTGAACTGTCGGTTTTAATAAAATTAATAGATATAATGAAAATTAAAAGTGCGCGCTTCATACTGCTAGCATGTCACGATGTCTTTAAAGTGAGGCTCAGTTGCCAAGATCTTTCATTATAAAAGGAGTACATTGCATAATTAATTATTCTGAGGTTAATTACTTCTACGTTTTTCTTTTTGTTTAGATAATATTTTATCATTGTATTTTCAAGGGGTTTGCATGTCATGAAACAGTACATAAATCGTTCTAATAGCGGAAATGCTGATTTTTTAACTTTTAGTTCTTTCTATAATCTGTCATCCGTAGCAAAATAAACGTATAGAGTTGAAAATGAAACTACGTAATTGAATTTAAGAAGTAAACTATTAGAGAATTCTCTAGAACATTGTAGAGAAGTTTCTTATATTTTTAAATAAAAATAACATTATAGTTAATCTATCTTTGAAAGAAAGAACTTGTTCTATAATCAGAACAATTTAAAGATATAAAAAATTAGGATAAATTCCTGAAGTATTTATTTCTTAGTTTTACAAATTAACTAATATAGTCTAGCTAAAACAGCTTTCATTCTTATATATAAGCTTAAAAAAAGTTGGTCGTCAGGTTTTGGGTGTTCTAAAAACAGTACCCATATCTCTCTTACTTATTTATAATAAACTTATAGAATTATTTTAGTGATTGTATTATATTTTGTTTTAATATTTTATTGATAGTAAAAATCAATGTTTTCATTTCCTCGACATTTATCGAGAAGCGCCATCTATGAAGATCATAGCATGTACTTAAACTACATCAGTAATCGAATAGAGGACAAAAGTAGGAAGAAAGGGACATTTCGACAACCCATAACCATCGAAACCCCTAAAACGTTAGTAGTTTCACCTCTGCTATATAGATGATGTTATATCGAGGAAACGTATTACATATATAAAATTATTTTTTCTTTTAAAAGTTTTAAAAGCTGTGAAATCGTGACGCTAAGTGACCAACTCAATGTCAAGTCCTGCTGAATTATTCTTCTTTTCTGAACGCTAATCGCGAAGTGTTTGCCCATTTTCCTACTTCCTCCAACATTTTTTATACGATAGGAAGGTAAATAAGCATACAGTTTATCTATATTAAGGGATTCCTCTCGGCTATGGACATCTCCAAGTCGTTAAAGCCTTAGATATATTACATTATTTGTCATTTATAGTGACGCTCTACTGTCGGTCTTATTTATTTTTATTTCGAGTATCCGGAAATTAGTAGAGTATATAGCTTACTGCTGAGCATAATATTTGGAAAATGTCATACAAAAGATTAATATATATCCTGTCATGATGTTACCGAGTAATGATTAAGATATTGTATTAAATCGAATATCAAACACTTCAAAATTATTATTTATTAAAATATATGGGTAGTAGAAATAAGTTTAAATAAAACGGATTATTTTAAGGTAACTACTATTTATTCAGTAAAGATATCTACATAATATTTATTCTACTATATAATTAATATACTACAGCTATAAAACAAAAATATGTGGCTTAATATTAAACTAGTTTTAAACAGTGCAAGATCGATACTTAAAGTGAAAACACACATTTTGATATTTTAAAATTTACACACAGACGATAGACTATTATTATAGATTATTATGGGCTGCACAGAGCCCATTTTCAATAAACTATCTTGATAGATTTTTACAATTAAACAAATTCTACGGTTATTTTTTAAACAACTACTATGAAAAGTTATTGTAAATTTGCATCAATTATAATATTATGACATAGGTTTATATTGTATGGTAATTATAAAATTTTGGATAATGTTTATAAAGCAAAGATTATTTTATAATTTATCATTGTTTGTAGGAAAACGCAAATTTACACTATTTATGTTAAATAATTAAAATCGTGATCCTTTAAGACATTGATGGGTTGTTGAAATCTTGTCTTTTGGGAATTATTCTGTAAATTGTATCTACATTTTTACTAAATAATTATATTTTATTACGTTGGTATTATTTTATATTTTCACTTAATGTAATATTTTTAAACGCAGAATTATACTTTTCTGTGTTCTTATAAAATTTTGTCAAACAATTTTTGTCGTTTGAGTAGAAGTCACGAGATACCTATTTGTTTTCCGTTACACAGATAAAATATATATATCAATGCTTAGTAGAATATTATTCTAATTAAATATATGAAAGCTATACAATTTTCAATTACGTAGCATAAATATAAATTGTTTAAATTTATATTTATGCTTTATATTTCTGTACATAGCTTTTATTGACACTTATAATTATATTAATTTAAAAGCTTCCGTATTAAAATAACTTTAAAATAAATAGATCTAAAACGTATATACTATTTAGTGTATTTAATTGAAAAAGAAAATATAATCTTATTTAAAAAAAATAGCGCCATTTTTATGTACATTCTTTGGAACGCGTTGCACAAACACACTGACTAGATTCCACTCAACTTTTCCTCTTATAAATATATTATGACGTGAATATTTGAAATTATACTCGTCACCATTATACAAATAAATAATATAAATTATAAATAAACGTCATACGCTTTTGCCTTCAATTCCAATATTCTAGGTACCCTACGAATTTAACGTGGTGAGATAGTTTATAAATCTGCTTTCATTTTTGTTTGGATAGATTAAATAAATTTTGATAAAATAAACTGTGAATTCTTTCATATTTATCTTAATACTTTCATAATATTATTGTAGTTTGCAATATAAAACTAATATACTCGTAAACACAAAATGAACCCTAAAAAATTCCAAATTTTATTATCTTGAATGTGCCTTAAATCTTAGGAAAAATATAATTTGTCTACAACAAATCTGTTGACTAGAATTTATAAGATAATATTTTCTAATTTTAATTAAGTTAGTGACTAGATTATATTTACAATACATATAGCAATTTATTTATGTTTTATTTGACGCAATGAACAACGTGAAGTTTATTCCTTTTCTTTTTATTACCCTACACCTAAAAATGACTAGAACGAATATTTTGACTAGAAAATAAGATCAAATGTGTAATAACATTTTTTAATAAATAAAAGACTAGATTAATTCGATGTAATGATAAATATAGCTTATAAAAGAGTAAATAAATGTATTCTATTATATGAGATCTCGATTATTAATCTTAATTTAAATCGACTAGACTTTATATAGATATTGAGAATAATTTTCATTACTTAGTTAAGCTTTAAGTAGGACGCTACCTACTAAGAATTTCCACGTAGGGTTCTGAAAGAATTATGAGGACTGCTGTGTAAACGGTGCATCTAAAAATATGCACAACGCTATTGATTTCGATGACCTTAGCATATCGATAGAAATATTCATTCCATTGTTTTTAATTCAAAATATGATATATTAATAAGACTAATTTATGACTAATTTATTACTGTGAAATTAAATAATAGGATTTGAAATATATTTCTCGTTGTGGATAATTGTTGTACCTTTATGAATAAATACTATTTATTTTACTTATTTACATGTAAAGCAGATTTTAAACTATCTCATGATCGATTGTTTCTCAATTGTGATTTATTTCTACAAGTAATTGTAAACAATTAAGTATTTACATAATGAGACATGTTTTACATTGCCTCAATAAAAAAATTTTGGAATGTTGCTGTAGGAGATCGATATATACAGTCCAACTTAAGCTAAAATGTACAAATTATATCTATAGTGCTCGTTTTACCAAACAAATTATTAGGAGAAATAAAATGCGTCATGTCCATACGGTCTTGAGTATGTGTACATAGAGTGAAGGCTGTACGGGAATCGCGGCACAGGCCGCAGTATATGCCGTCAGCCATCCGCCCCTCCACCGCCTTCATCCTCAGAGCCCGTGACATCGAGGCTTCGGGAGTCTTCGGAAGAACAATTTGAAGGACACCGAACACGATCTTTGTCCCAATTAATTTCGTGTTGTGGATGTGGGATTTTATTCCAAAAACTGTTGTAGCTTTCCGGAATCGATTCCTATTAATAATAATGATAAATTTATTGTTTGAAAATCACGTTATCAATTTAATTAAGTGATAAATTAACTCTAGTAATTAAACTTTCGAAGGTTGTATAAATTACTAGTAGTATTAATATAGTGAAATGGAAGATTTTTTATATTTAAAATTTTCTACGTCAATACTTTTTGCACAATAATCAACGAACGTAGTAATGTATAAAAGCAATATATAATATCATATATAATATAAGATATGAGTAAAAGTAATTCTTTTAGTAATTTAATTAAATTATAAACATGAGTAATGTATACTTTTTAGGACAAGATAGAGACTAGCGTTAATATCTAGGTTGTAGGTAAAAATATTTTTTCTTCTACCAGAATCATAAATAAAAATACGTACTGGTTGATACGGGTTGTAGTCTACATGGACTTGGCGAAAAGCAGATGGCTCCTTATCAACGTCGTTGACTGGTTGTTCGTGAGCTTGAAGGTGTTTACGTAAATACGCCTGTCTTCGGAAAAGCTTTCCACATTTTTCGCAAGAAAATCGTCCCGACTCTGTGTTTGAGGACTCCCGACGCTTGGTAGCTCCAGGTACTCGGGGCTTATGCCAACGACGGTGTGACGCTAAATTGGCTGGGCAGTTGAAAACCTGCAATCAAGTACACATCTTAAATAATTGGCAAAAAGATCGTAATAAATATTTAATTGATCACATTACAATTCAAAAAAAGTAGTTACTTCGAAGAATTTTCATTTTTCTGATAAATTTTATTTATAAGACTTCATTTTATTCTGTATTTTTTCACGTGAGCTAAATAATAATATAATATTTAACTTGACAAAACTACAAATCACAAATGAATGTATTCATGAATTAATTTAATCATTCGCTTTTCAGATTTATGGAATATTCTGTCACTTATTATGGAATGTTTAATGTATCTGAGATACTACGCATTACTTATGTTCAAGGAAGCCAAGACCTATTTGTTGCATAATTAAGTATTCATAATTGCTTCAGTGAGTTGTTACACCATCAAATAAGATGAATGCTAATGAATAGCGTCACGCACTGTACTGTGTCAATTAAAAGGTGAATAAACATTTGCAAATGTGGCTACAGTAGATTCCCATGGAAATAAGCCAAGTGTTTACAATCATACCTCCCCTCAGACAATTTGTTCCCACGCACGGGATATCTACTGTAGTCAATAAAACAATCAATTAATAATTGAATGATGTTGCATTATCAGAATTATTATAATATTTAACTGATATTTAAAGGCTTTTTAAATTGATGATATTAGAAAAGTATTATATGTTGTTGGAGTTCAATAGAACATTATTTGTGTGGAGGGAAAAAATAAAATCGTATTTTTTTGTTTCATACGTGAACATATTCCATTACTTTCAGGACTAAGAAGAATTAATTGAGTATGTAATTATAATTTACCTTATCGCATTCTGGACATCGGTATTCAATATGCACGATTCTTGAGCATCTATGCTGGGCGAGTGCAAACGCATCGCTATATAGACGCCGGCAAAGCCGGCAAATATATCTACCAAGGCGATTTTCAATTGTTGCTATTAGGGCCTTCGCCTCGTCTGTCACTTCAACCACATTGAAAGCTGGATCAATATCGCCCTAAAAAAACTAGTGATTGTAACGAATTATTTAAATATATGTTTTATTACTTTAGAAATTGCTAAACTCGTAAACTTAAATTAAATATGAATGTTTTACTCTTAAACATTAATGTGTATAAAAACTATTCAGTCCATTGCCGTATTTAAAATAAATACCTTAATAACTTTCTTGATTTTATCAGATTAAATTTTCCCATGTAGCAACACATAAAATATCTTAAAATAATACCTTTTGAGGTAAGCGGAACATAATTGACACAAGTGCGATAAAAATGTTCACGATAAATCTAAAGCCAACGATTTATTTCATTTCAAAAGTCTCTAAAACTACTTCAGCTGTAAATGGGGCGACTCCGTCGGAAGTGTTATTAGCACAAAACACAACACAATACGCGATTTCATAGCGTTTAATTGCAGACACGATAAGAAAAGTCGCCCTCCGACCCACAGTAATACCATGGCGAGGGCTATTAATTAATAGTTCCTGTGATTTCGTCATTTATTTTGCTATTTTTTTTTCTTATTATTAATGTAATATTTTTTATAAATATACAATTAATACTTTCCAAAGTACATAAATGTAGTATATAATAAATTAGCAGATGAGCAGTATTTAATTTAAATTTCATTGTTCAATTACCTTTCTCACTACCAAAGTTTCGTCTTCAGCAAGATCTCGAATAATGGTTCCTGAAACGGGTGAAGTTTTATCTTCATCGAACATAAGTCGCCTCACAGCTTTACTTTTCTTTAATGGCTGCTGTGGTTTTGGAGATTTTCTGGGACGCTCCTCCACATTTTTAATTTCAAGTATTTCAGGAGATGAACTTCTATCACTTTTTGTAGCGTCCCCATTATTTGGTAAACAAATTCGTAATTCATCAAAAAACTGTTTTGTGAATTTTAATTTTTTAGCTTCAGGGCTATCGCTGTCGTTAGAATTTTCTTCATCAATTTTCTTTTTTTTATTTTTGTCGTCAGTTTCTTCTTTAGCATCATCATCTTCGAAATGACGAAATATTTTCGGAGGTTTGCATACTTTAAGGTCTTCTGTTGGTTTTCTTTTTTGAGCAGGAGGAGGAGTGCAAGGTGGCGTAATGGGAGTTGTTTGTTTAAGAGACAGGTCAAGGGGAAGAGATGGCTCATGGTAATAAGCAAAGTATTGTTGAAGAAGAGTCGGGTGTTGCTGGGGAATAAGTTCGTGAACATAATTATTGGAAACATGAACCGGAGGCGCTACATATTGTTGATAAAATCTTGAAGAAGCTAAGCGTTGAAAATGTGGCAACGCCGCTTCCATACTTATTTTCGTTCGTTTTTTGTTATTGAAAGACAATCATTGTTTATATTTGGTGAAAACTTTTCTTACAATCATTTTATCTGTAACAAATAAAATATATATTGGACAAAAGAAAATTTATAAATGAATGGTCAGAAATCTTCCCTTGTTCAATCACTGAAGTGGACCATTTCACTGATTGTAACAACCTCCTTCAGTGCGAAATCCTAACTACTTTTATAACGATATTATAAGCTCGATGTAGAAAAATATTTATAGGAGAGTATTTCGAAAAACACATTGAAGTTTCAGTGTGAAAAACGGGATTGGTTGAAAAATCTATATTATTTTAATTAATCAATGTTGGACCATTTGACTAAACATTTTACTTGTATTCAAAAAATATTAAACTCAAGGTACATTTAACTAGATTTTTATACGATTCTTTTATTATAATTAATAAATAAACTAACTTCTTACTGACTGTTCTTACGAAATGAAAGTATGCACGAGTATATTGTAATCAACAAGACCGAAGTTAATTCTATGAAATGTGTATTGAAGAGATGTTTTGGGTTATTAATTAAAAAAAACTACCTATCATTCGTAAAGCTTTTAAATTAATGTTTTATCAATTATGTATATCAGTTTATATTTGTTGTTTAAGAACTTAGTAAATAAAATTTGAACGGTTTGAGCGGTCTAATAGTGCTTTAAATTTTAACTATCATGTGAAACAAATCGACTGTCCGTTTATTAAACCACAAATAATATATAAACCAATAATAATCACTAAATAGATATACTTCAGACAAATAGTTTAACTAAATTGTTGTCACCGCGATACTAGCTCTCACGGTCACCCCATTTTTGCCACCCTCAGCCATATAGACCCTTTCTACGCAGAATTTTTTATTTTGGTTTAGAGCAAACAATATGAATAAGTTATATTTTAATGGTCGCATTACAGCTACTTTGTTATCATAAAAATAAATACATCCTTTGGGAATTAGCTTTACATGTTTTAGATAAGAAATTATGAAACAATACATAAATACCCAAGTTTTACTTTTAAAGATATTCTCATCGCATTTTGTGTTGTAAAACCGTATTGAAAAAAAACTTAAAAACTAACGAAAAGGTATTTAAAGTCTTTAAAAGTTAACATATATTCTCGTCTGATTCCTGACAGTTAAAGATTTAGAATATTTAAACTTTTGTCCCAATGTCTTATAGTTTATTTAATAAATTCTTTCATTTAATCGTAGTAGAAAATAGGTTTAGATAATTATTCTATAAGACTGTAAATTTTAATGTATTTGTCAGTGGAGATTAAAGTAATTAAAAGCACTTTCGTGTCTAATTATAGTTTTAAATTCTTAAGTGTTACTGAAGCAAATAAAAAAAATATTTAACAAGCTTTGTTGCTACAGGGTTAATTGTAGATGGTAGTGACAAAAATAAAAAAAAATATTTGGCTGGGCGGGTCTGGGTAGAGGGCGGATGGATTGGGCGGCACCAAATCCCAAATGAATGAAATATTTACGACTTGAATATACCCATATAACAATCATCCATATTTCGTATTTGAGATCCATGATTTTAATTTTTTGTAAAAATTCCCTGGCATAAACAGAGATTTCTGAAAAGATGCTAATTTACTAACATATTGTCGTTTTATCATAATAAATTTTAAGTGATAAAAACAATGAAAATAAATAATTTTACGAACTAAAATAAAATATGCCTTTGAAAAACAATATTATGTGTTTTAGTTTGTTAATAATAAGACTGGCAGACTACCTGTTATAAATAATTAAAGTGGACAATCGTGGAACTAAGTCAATTTACAATAATAGCTGGTATAACCTACTGTACCCTGTCATTATCACCTTTAGTGAAAAGCGATCGTTACACAGAATAATGTATTAAGGAGAGGAATAGGTAATCATAGCGCACATAACCTATATTAATAATTGTGACGTGGAACAGTATTTATTTTTAATTGACGTCTCAAGTGTAGTCAAATTATCTTTTTGTATTAAAATTTATAATTTTATGGCTTTACTATTCTCCCAAGAACCGTGGAATTGTTTAACTATAATAAAGACGTATAGATAAAAATAACGTGTTAATAGTCATAGAGTTTATTTTTAATTTTATAAAATAAGTTAAATAAGATCAATAATTTTTTTTCTGTTTTCAATGAATCTTTTTATTAGTTGCCGTAATCGTGTACTAGTAATGTTCTTAATAAAAAAAATTAACTTTTCGTACACTAAATTGATTAAGCAAATAAATTATTTCTTATATTATAACCATTAGTATTGTCATTATTTTGTTATTAGCAATAATGAATGAATGTGCATCGCCATAGCGCTTTTATTTTCTGGCTAGTCTTACTAAAGAACATCTTTAAGTTGATAACAAGTGTTTAATAAAGGCATCAATTAGAATATTCAAACATAAAAAGTTATTGGAATTTTAGATTACAACAAATACATCTCCACTCAATTTACTTTAAAAACCTGTGATCTAACTTTAGAAATATGAGCTATCTATGATTTTAAAAGATTTCTAATGACTTTATACAATTTCATCATGAATATATTCTCACGATTAAACTTTAATAAAGTTTCACATCGCTAGTGAAGTTTGAAGTACTATAAGTTGCTAGCTGAGTAAAAGATATTGTATGCACACAATCTTAAGACAAACTTCTACGTCCACAATTTACCCAAGTTAAATTTTAGAACAAATAAGCCGTATAAGTTTCAATATTCCTAGACTATAAACACATTGTCTACAATTTGATATCTTCTATATTTTTTAAATATATTACTATATGTACGTGACGAATACCAAGAAATTCATGTTTAAAAAAAAACAAAAGAAAACCGTACAAACTAAAGAAGCTGAAATACCTCCAATTTTTTTTATTTACTGAGGAGTCCTTAATGATCTTGAAAACTAAGTTAATCATTTAAAAGCTCTGTGTTAAATATCTACAAAGTTATTTAAGTTTAAAAACGAAATTAATCTAAGTCCCATAAAAAAATATATATATTAACACAATCGATCACGTTGACCCCTACAATGTTAAGATATTTCGTAAAATATTGATAAGCTTCTGCCAAAGTCATCAATATTCAGCGGAGTATACATGATAATACAACAAAATTCTATTATATTTTTTTGCTTTTGATTTTTTATTAATTTATTTTAGTTATACTTACATTTCACGCAAATAATATGAAAACGCAACAGTTTTTTTTTTATATTAATTTCATATCTTTCGTTGCTAACACAATTTTTTTTAATAGTTTCATGCCAAAATTTTTAAATCAACTGGTTGAGTTAGCCAGTACCGTTACTAGTAGAAGCTCGGTATTATTACTTTATAATACTTTGAGTAACTTAATTGCTTAATAACCGTAAACGATTAGAACTTTTACAAGCTCGATTACGTTAATTAAATGGGTATCGCGGCAAGATTTAAAAAGGTCAAAATTTTATAACGCCTTCTACATATATTTAGTCACATATTATATACATATAATTAATGAGATTTACAAACACAAGTAATACTAATAGTATATAAGTGATATCAAAAAAGGAAACTTCAAGTGTCTACGAAGCGCTACGAACTAATAGCTACGCGAAGATTGATGGTAAACATCTTATACTAGTGAAGATTTAGATATTTCTTTCTCGTGTGGGTATAGTATGGAACAACTGCGATAAGAAACATAAATAGTTTTTCCTAAATATGGAATCATATTTAAAGTCGGTTCTTTGTTAGCAATACATTTAAAAATACCACGATGATAGGCCCATCCATATGCAAAGGGTATATTCGCGGAAAACGCAGGTGCGTGAGGGTGTTACTATGGCGAAAAAGTTATGTGACTCATACCTGTTCCTGGTCCTTTGCTGACTCAGCCGGCACCCCTTGGAAATCACTAATTTATAATAATGCAGATATTATGTCAATAATTGAATCTCTAAACTTATTAAAATGTAATCTATTTTATTTTAAATTTTCATAAATTTTTAAGTTTTCAATAGGCTAAGATCGTATTTGTTATTGATTAGGGGTGCGCGACGTCCGCACTGGGGCGCGTTTGAAATAGGACTGCCAACTGGTTGCAGGGTGCTTACCTCGGCGCGTGCGGTTGGCACGGGTTTCAACCCTCATACAGGTTGGTCTATTTCGGTATAACATGAATAATGCCTGTACAGTTTGTTTTATAAAAAAATATTTTTAAAACAACGAATATTGATCTGCGACACACACATATGTAT
>JAOSYY010000003.1:9577329-9607566 GCA_025727935.1 Hebomoia glaucippe
CGTGCGCCGGTGTGAAAGCCGCTCCAAGAGTGTTTAATCGCTGGCTTTGTGTCAACTCTAATGTCGACAAAGATCTGTACGTCTACTGGAAGGTATATTATTTCACTGTACATTATAATGTATAAAATTGATTATCTTAAATCGAAATTTACCTAACATAAATAGCATTTCTTACAATTATTATAATGCTTCCGCATCACCCTGTAGTTACCACTGAAGCATGTTGTCGTCAGTGCTATACCCTCATAATAATGTTTACCAAGTTTTTTAACCCGTGCGCACAAGATAAGACCCGCATCTTGCATCACCTACTTGCCACTTGTTAGTTCACTGTCATTCAAGTATGTTTTGTCCCTTTCTGATTATATACATTAAACAAGAATGTCATTAGATTCTTTTTTGAACTTGAATTAATTCAAGGTGAGCTTCATCAGTGATATTGACAATTTAAGGTACAACATACGGTATAGCAAGTAAACAATGTTTTGTGGGCTAGATAAAAATTAAATGGTATACATTTATCATGTAGCCATTCGAACAGAAGACATCCCTTGATATGAAATAAAAGATAAATCTCTGGTTGGGCGGATCCGCCCGCCCAGGAACCGCCCAATTGATGCTCCGCCCTAACACCGCCCAAAGCATGAAAATAATTGAATGTAATTGAATCAACATTCAATTAATAAAGCTGGTTGCTGTAATCATAGCTATTGTTTGAATTTACTGAATGACGACATTATTCCTCACTTCACAGACTATCTAAATTGCTTAGCTGTTTGTTTATATATGAGTAATAACTCCTGTATTCATTTTTGCCAAATAAATACATCTTCTTTTTTTTACGTCTTCGTAAGCTTCAAGTAATTTTGGCTAACCGAAGAAGGCTAAAGAATAATTATTACAAATATTATAAAATTTTATTAAATAAAGTTAACATAGCTTAAAATAGACTATGAATGTCCGAAATATTTCATGTTAGTCTTGGATAAATAATTAAATTTCTGTATTTTAAAATTTATTTAATAAAACCCGTTGTTTAACGTTGAAGTGTTAGTTGGCGATAAAAGACAGCTGGGTGTAATCAAATTTTTGCCAAAATTACAATTGGACAGGTATTATTAATCGTGTGGATTTTATTGTTTGTATGTTCATTAAATGTATTCGACTATTTAAATGTCAGCGCCCGACGGTTCATACAGCATAATTAGAAAGATTTTGTCAGCGCCTGATGATTAGTCGTTGTGAGAAAACGTAACATTTTGAAGTGTTTGTACGTTCAGTAAATATACTTAACAACTTAAAAATGAGTAATATCTAAAATATACAAGGGCACATTCACATAAATCTTGATTTATAATGTCATGTCCCTTTATTAATACTTAAGGATAAATATTTTTAAGTCGTACTAATGAAAAATAAATCAAAGCAGCGTGGGACCTGTGAAGTATTTTTGATTATTAACTATAAAAGCTAATAATCAATATTATTCCGACATTTAAAATACGTACCCCTCGCAGTACGTGACCTCTCGATGCGTGTGCGCCGGACGTCGGAACTCCGAAGCCCTTCGAATACAGGAAGCACTGCGCCGGCGCATACCACTCACTCTTGGTGTCACTTACCGGTAATAGAACTTGTATTATGATATGTTTAAAAAACACCAAATGCATAACTAAACGCATATAACGCCAATTCTTGTTCAGTAGTAGCCCATACTATCGATAATAATTGTGTAAATGTAAAAATTGTATAAAATTAAATTGTGTGCTATATTTTATTAAGTGTGGAGAACTCCTTAAGTATCCAGTTCAGGCTATAAACATTTGTAATGTTTTCGTAAAGTCTTTCCAATATTTTGTTATAGAACACATATCTACACGACAACGACTTGTAAAAATTTTTATTATAATCAAATTCCACCTAAATGCTGATAAATGGATCAAATATAATTATATCATCACTAAAGTGAATTAGGATTGGAATGTATTTTTGAATTTAGTCTAAAGATTATTATTTTTTATCTAGTCATATTTTATTACCTCTAGATTTTCGCCTTATCTTGTCCTCTGAAATGTATACTTCAGAGCTTGAAATAATCAAATTCTCATACCGTGAACAAAGAGAGATAATGCAGTCCGATGTAATGTAAAGAGCCCCGTCACGAGCTCACTTATGTGAGAACATTCCCAAAGCGCACATGTGCTCTTCACACCAGTTATCATATTAAATACTAATTAATTTGGAATGCGTAGTTTTATTACTTTATTTAGTGAGAATATAAAATTTAATGCATTAGATACAAACTAAAAGAATTCTACAACTCTCTTGAGATCAAAATCATCAAAGATCTCAACATATATTTCTATAGTAAGCTTAGGCCACAAGTTACTCAAAGGAATCTCGAGTCCGATTTTGAAGAAAATTAAAAATACATAATTGGCTTTTTAAAAAATCAATATTCCTAGCCAAGAATCGAACTAGTTGCTTTAAAAAAAACCATTGCGCCATTTAGTGTGACCAATAAGCAACATTCTGGACCGTTATGAAATAAGTGATAGTGTCACAAATAACTAATCGCATTCATAATTTTAGTTAGGAATCATACTTTTTATATTAGTATTTTCGAATTATGTTATGTTTAAATGCAGGAAAGTGTACCGGCTGGTTGTAATAATGATTCTAGTTCAACAAAAGGTGTCGTGTGGTCGTGGGAATCTGACGCCAATCGGAAGGATGTATGCTATTGACAGCGGCGCTGTCACGTAGCCAGAGCTTTTTATTATTATTTATTCCCGCCTAGAACTACTGACGGCTATTTTTAATTATAAATTGAACAATATAAAATTACCATCATTTAATGACATTTGACTAGTTCGACCTTACAAGCCAATTTTAGCCCAGGTCTAAATTAGACCTAATTATATATTGCCATATCAAAAGGAAATTTTGTGACTGTACGAGTAATAATATAAATTAATTAGGTATCTAGATTTGATCTGATAATGAAGCCAGGAGCCAAATAATATTTTAAGTTCTCCAGACAATCACAATGAATAAGCTTAATGTAATTTACTTTACAAGCATTCGATGGAATTTTTATTCTAGTGAAGCTATTACTTTTGGATAGCATTTTCGGCACGTTTGATTTTTACCGTTACGTCGTTGTAGTGGAAATCAGTGGTTAGGGGTAAATTCGACCAATCCCAACACAGCGTCAGGCAGATGCGCGTGCGCTATTGTTCTGCGTAGTATTGTTACGCAGAGGGTGGCGTGAGAGGTAACATGTGTATTGTGTATGGATATTTCAACGCATCTAGATGCTAGCATATCTCGTTTGATTTTTTATTGATGATAAAATAATTGTTAAAAACCGAAAATAGACGTTCAGAACGCTACCTCTAACTACATATAACCTAATTACTATAAATTTAATAATCGTACTTCTAGATAATTTATCCCACTTATTTTATCAAATAATACAATGGTAATGCGAAGAAGAAGAATATCTTAAATTGAAGGGGCGCCTTTCCTTCATCTACTTTTATAATTTTTCTATATAAGTTGTGGACGTGTGAATAAAGAGACAATATAATATGAATCTACAATATAATACAATATAATATGAAACTTCATATTTTGTTCAAGAACAAGCTCGTCTTTATCTTTTCTGAGATGATTACTATTTATTTACTAGTGTAGTAAATTTACGTATGTATAAGAGTAAATTGTGTAACCTATTGATAATTAATATTAATTTTATTCCATTTTCATATTCTGGACAGCAATATTGAAATTTCCAAGAGTAATTGAAGGTTATGTTGTTCATTCACTGGGTCTTCGGGAGCCCTTAGAAAATATTTATATTATTTACTAAGCTTTATTCAAACTCTGTACTGCTTAAAACTTATGAAACGAACAAAGTTATACCTAAACTAGAACTATTTTTCCAAGGTTTATGGTAGGCGGCTTTGTTACTAGTTTTTTCTGATACGTTGCTATTATCACGCAGCAGCTGATTTACATGTTTTAATATTTTTAATTTCAAACCTAAAGCGTAGTATTGGAACAAAGTTTTGAGCTGAAGCTAGTTAAAATTTTTCATTACTGGACAGGCGTTAAAAATGTTTATTACCGGTGTTGCCAGGCTACGCTCCCCGTGCATCCCGCAGGTGTGCTCCTGGATTTAATCAACTGATTGTAACTGACAGACAGAACCCCTATTACAACTGCATAGTATTGTGTGTGGGATGAAATTTTTTCGAGCAGAAGAGAATATATTTTTATGAACGATTATCTTGATAAGGTTTCAAGTACATGTATGTATAACTTATTAATAATGAAAACTCATAATAATCATAGTAAAATTAATAAAATAGAAACAAGAGTTAGGTATAAAACAAATATATAATGAACTTTAAAAATATAATACTACATATTTAACTAATGACTAAGGCCTTAAGGATGGCAACGCATCTCCTAGATCTAGTCTTGGAGGTGTCTATAGCCTACAGAAATCGCTACCTATAGTTGAACTGTTCGCTTGCTTACCTTCCATTCATATAAAAAATGTATAGGTACTGATATTACAAATTTAAAATACTTATGAATAATGGATGTGGATTTAATTTGATAATGACACAGTTTCTATGCTGGATTAATATATTTTATTTCAGTCATACTTTTATGCTTGAAGTTCCGGGAATCGTTAGTTTATCTTAAATTTGTAATTTGCAAAAGTATTTTACCCTATAAAGATGAATACATATTCTACGTATAAATTCTTTTATCCCTATTTCTTTTGAGGAGAATAATAGTGACGTAATTTAGAGAATTCATAGTCGATTGGTTGGTGCACAATACAGTCAGTACCTGAAAACATCGGTCATGACAGCGCAGAAATTGAGCGCGTGTGCGCACGCGCCTGCCACGCGCTGCGCACGCTCGCTATGCACCTTACTACTGACTGCAAAAAAATTAAACAAATGTTAATATTCATAGTTTTTACCCTGAACTATCCCTATATCATTACACGAGCTGATTTTTAGGTTTTTAATAGCCTCAACGAACCGCTGTATAAACTTGAATCATTGGACTGCTGACATAATCAAGGACAGTGTGTCGCCATATAAAAACGGCATGGAAAACCAAATTAAAAAGAGTAATTGTTTTCAGTAATTGTTGCCGGTCTACTACTACCCTATTACTGGAGCGAGTGTACCGCATATTGCTAGCTCAAATCAAATTCCCATCCACAAGGACACAATTGCCGTCACCTTAGAGATAAGAAATCGTATTTAGATGACCTTAGTGATGCTTAACTAGAACCAGATTTTATAATTCCAGCAGGCTGAGTCCTGAGTCGACTATCGCGTTTGTTTATATTTATATATATTGCTAAAAAAATAAGCTGAAATATGTTAAAAATTAGGAATAACGATATTGCTGACAGTACTGTAACGAAACTTCACACAATACAGGATTAATTTATTGTGTTTTCGGCGTATGCTCCGAAAGGAGGGTTCAAGGAACACCTACATGTGCACGGACGAATACATAGACCGTTATTATGAGATTTGATTGAGGTAATTGCACATTTCAATCGGTCGTTTGCAAACAAATAACTCTGCGATATTCGTAATATTATTGCATAATATTATATATTAAAATTGACATATAATACAGTGTTATTCAAGTTGTCTTTTTAATTTTTTACACCGATGATGTTAACCCGTTTTATAATATTTTCCGTGAAACTACTGACTTTACTTTCTGCACTACTTTTCAATCTCAAACTAGTTTCTATGTTTACTTAAGAGTCCCTCTTCAATTCACGTACAGATATTGCAACTATGAATAAATTTGATCAAAAGCCACCTCTTCAAAAGGTAGCAAGATGTGGGCATTCATGATTGTCAGCCAAACAATTGGAGCTGAACCGAATGGCACGGGTGCATTATCTAAATAATAATAAGCTGTTTATCTCACCCGTATGAACTGCCTGATAGCTGTTGCTCGTGGGCATTGCAGCTGTACGATTTTATATTAAAAGCAGGTGTATGTTACGGTAAGGGTGAACTTTGGGTTTCATTATATATGAAAACTATATTGTAATTAAATTTCGAATTTGCGAATATGAAATACTTTTTATGTCCCATATCAACGGGTTTAAGTCTTTTTAAACGATGAACTGTCTCAGACTAAAATTAAACTCCATTGTACGCTGTCGTTTAGTCATTTAAAGCATTGAGAAATTCACGGACTGGCATTCTCACAGCTTTCTTTTCATCAATAGCGTTCAAACTTAATCAAATTTAAGTTTTTCACATGTCTCAAGGATACAAAAAAAATATTTTGGTTGTTATAGGAGCGATTTTTTTTTAACACAACATTTTCTTATAAATTATGACAAGCATAATCAAATTGAAATGTAGACTAATACTAATTAAATACATAAATTATACACGACAATATCTTTATTCAAAAAGGCGAATAAAAACACGTTGTTTTAGACGTTAATAGGGTATCAAAATCATCATTCATACCATTCATTAAATCTTTAATATAGTTCTGTAGTTCAATTTTTACAATAGACGAATAATGATTTATTATTTTTTCTTTTGAAGTATGCCTTTTTACAAATTTGAATCTTATGCAATCGGATTTAAATTTGAAACGTAATATCATTCATAGTTTTCGGTTACAGTTTATACGATTCTAGAGCGGTGCTTAACTCAAGTTTAACTATAACCTATAGGTATTTAGTGAAGTACTAATAAGTACTGCTTATCAACAGTGGCAGTCTGAGTATGCGGGTTCTTTCCATTCAATTGGGTGTGAACAATGCGTCCTCTTTTACGTCTAAAGATTTTAATGGTATTGAGTATGTGATACCTTTTGGGTTTAAAAACAGGTAACGGTTAAGTCATTGATTTTGGCTGTTTTACTACGTTGTGGATAAAAAGCTTTGTCACACTTTGATCTTTTTCGATCCTAGTTAATCATTGCAAAATAAATGAAAAATTCAATAATTTATTGTTTTGGCTGCTGAAGAAATATTTCTCAGTTCCTAATTAATAAAGTTCAATTGAAACGATGAATACGAAATATTTTCTATCATATGTACACTTATTTCCATGATGTAACTATCAGATCTAGTTTTAAGACTTCCAATATTTATAATTTATTTATTTATAAAATACTATTTGATTACATTTACAAATCTTAAATAGTAAAAGTAAGAAAACTTTGAACTCAAAATATTTTTTTATAACATAACTCACTAAATTTCGCTAAATGCTTTTGTAGAAAAAATTATGATAATTTGTCTTAAGATAAAATCTTATTTAAAACCATCTTATACTATACTATATCGAAGTACGATACTTCGAGAACATAAAGTATATTCACTATCTACATATAAGTAAACCATAATTATATGGTAAACCAATATTACGAGCTTCGTAGACAATCCCAGTGACGTTACTAATGATGGTTGGGACTGCGTCAAGCGTATCACGTTTCAGTTACAGATAAATGCAACAAAGCTTTTACGTACAGCAAAGGACTTAATGCAGCAAATAAGCTTCGAGATAACTACCATATATAATACATTGCAACTGAACTAAGGGATTACTAATTATTTTATTTTACAAACCCTTCAAATATTTTTAACACCAAATGTAAATATCATTTCTATATGCCCACGTAACTGAAATAAATTAAAGATATACATTAAAATATGTTATCTTCATTGTTTTAATGAATAAATGAATAGCCAATTTATAATTGTGAAACACGTCCAATCGCTTGAGGTATTGGAGTTTAACAAAACAAATAGTTTATAAGAATTAAAACCCTACCCTGTTAGTTTTTCTGTAGTCGGGTAAAAAGCCCTTCAATTAATGGTCACCTCGAGTAAGAACAGATTCAATTAAGAACGTTCCCCTAATATCCTTATGCCGAAGTTCACAGCAACAGGTGATATCGTGACCTGTTTCTTGCACCTTGGGGTGGCGTGCGTTACGTCTTGGGGTTATGAATGAAGTACGTCCTGTTTGTAATATTATACTATTATTTGTAATGCCACCCATAATTAAAATATCTGTGTGACAATTTTTTTGTGTTTAAAAAAATACTCATGTACGGCTAAGACATTTGATAGACTTGTTAATTTAAATGATAGGTGATGTTCGAATCCCGGTCTCAAATAGTTGCATTTTCAAATTTGTGATTGGGTCCTGCCTCGCGAATTCTGTATTAAAAATAGAGGCATTTAATCATTAAATGTAGTGAGAGGAACTCCAAATAAATTATAAGTTCCGTCCGGGTCACGAAACACCGTTCAGAGGTGCAAAACTCGTTTCGATTTCAGTCTATAAATTTCAGAATACTCGAAATAAAAATAAATAAAGCCAGCAGCAAAACGTCACTAAACATATAATATGGCTATCATATAAAAAAAAATGATTATAATATTAAAGGAAATTTGATTTTTTTCAGTATCACGACAGATGATGGATCTTTAGAAATAATGAATGTTAAATACTGATTATTTTGTCTAAGACATACCTACATGTAGAACGCTTTATACTATTTTCTTTATACCTTAGCCTGAGCTTGTGAATAATTATCCAATGTTCGGGTGTTTTCTGTTTTTATTTTTATTTGGGACACTCGACCATAAATCGTATCCTATATTGCTGCACTTTTAGACGAGTTAAGACAAAGTTATCAATATTCGCTAAACTTTTCAAATAAGACGATATCGCCATATAGGTACTTTAGAAAGTCTTCTACAAGTATGTTGCAAACACTACACTGTAAAGAACACTCGTAGCAAATAAAGTATGAAGACTCCGTAGTGTATTTGAACTGCTGCTATAAATTATCATACTACTCATAATATGTTTTTGAGCATACTCTAACACGCATTAATTATGTTAAAAAAATTCAAATTCGTAATAATTTCCCTAATCATAAGCACTAATCATTACTTTATACATTAATTATAATGTTTTAAAGATGCCATGTGTTGAAAATTTTGTACAACCATAAAGTATTAGCACCCACCAACAATAGATTATGCTATGCGTCATTGTTTGAATTTACATTTATTTAGCTTTTAGTGTTAGAGATCAAGAAAATTTACAAAAACTAGTATTTAAGGCACTGATAGTTCCGGAATTATTACTTATTATGCCTGTTAAGATAGATACATATTATATCCGTGCAATAAGGGTTTGAAGGGAATGGCGAAAATACCGGCCGAGTTACCAACTAGCTTTTATGATTTATGGATAAAAAGTTCTTGAAGTTGTGTTAAACAAATAATAATATATACAGTACCAACCAATAATGGAAAATTTATTAATCAATGATTTCAACTGCCTGATGCATGATTAGCATCGCCTAAGCTTATTATTTGTTATAGGAAAAAGTTTAAGAAACACAAAACATAACTAATAATTAAAAAACAATAGTTTTAACATTAAATATATACACACAATACTACGAATTGTATGTTAATTTATTATAATTGTTAGTTATTATAATTGTCTCCTTTTTTATTATCGTTGACATTAAATCAAATTTAGGAAAAAAATATTTTTTCCCGTAAAATACCTAACTTCCTATCGAGACCCCCGAAAATTTGCCCCATTGAACATCTGACGAGGTGAATGAATTCTTTACATTAGGGTGCTTAGCGAATGATATAAAATGTACTCCGTTTGTAAAGTTACGGCCAAACAATTACATTCCGGCACACATCTGTCAGGGTTTAGACAATCACGATACGTCACGCGATATAGAATGTGTACGTGATGTGTTTTGATACTTTTTTAAATAATATACTTCGATGAATTTAGTCATGTAAGCTAAAATATTGAATCGTGTTGCTTTTTTGTTCGCCTGTTCGTCTCTATGTCTGTAATGTGTCACGAAATCTCAGAACTAATTTAATAAATAAAATTAAAATTCTGCAAACGTGCACCAATTGCGTCCCTTGGGACTGGCTATTAGATATCTGTGCTTTTTGTTGGCCGTACTGTTAGTGATGTAAATTTGTACTTGTACTTGTAAATTTGTTATTTTTAATATTTACAAAAAATGCAGAATAGCAAATGTATAAAGTTCAAATGTTGAATTATTTTTATAACAAAATTCTCATGATCAACATTCTTCTAAACAATTAATCTATATAATAATATTTCCAGTATCAATAAACATCGTCACAGTATTACAGCGACAGCTGCGGCGCGCGCGCACCCGTCGCTCGCGTATTCATACACTAATGTGGCACGTTTTAATTATGCGCTGATAAATCTGCGCACGCGCGTGCCATAGCGTTCGTGTGTACACTGCCTTGTATTATTAACTTAATGGTTTTTAGGGACAGATTATTATTATTATATGACTTTTGGAAATAAAATTGTTTTATCGATAAATAAAAATTTGTTTCACTGAAAACAAAATTCTAAAGCTGTCTGCTCAAAAAGTTTACGCAGACCATTGGAATATATTCAAGGATGGAAATAATATGAAATTTGTATATATAAATAGAATTGAAATGTCGATTTCTGTACCTATAACATAACCATAATGTTTAAGTAACTTAATGTTAAATACATGCAGGTGAAACTACGGGGATTGTTAGTCTATGTCAGTGATTCTCAACCTTTTTTTTGTTGCGGCACATATTTAACGATTTCAAAATTTGGCGGCACATTGGTTGAGAATCATTAGTCTATGTATAATTATAAAAATGGATGTATTCTATGTGCGTTAAAACAGTTAAACAGGGTAATAGAAAAACATTTAGGTATTTTACTGCGAATATTTCAACTAATACTAATTAGACGTAAATCATGTGGCAAGTACCGCTATTAGTATTAGCTATTTTATCTGACAATACACAGGTGCAGTAATTTCAATAACCACGATTGCATGCTGTGTTATAAACGAAAACTAGTTTATTTAGTTTGTTAATTAGTTATTTCACGCAACCTACAACGATGTATTTTTTTCCTTGACCAACTAAGAAACTCGTAAAGAGATAAGGACATAATATTTGATTTACGAATTGCAAAACGTGGACAAAAACTAGTTCTTTATATATTCCCGCGGTGATTCACCTGCATCAATACTACTTAATTACCTGTATTATTTACTATAAATTATTTTTAATATCATTAACCACATACACTGGCTAACAACTTCTTATAAACTACTCCTTGTAATAATATATTATTAGCTATGAGTAAAAGTCACGTTATAATCCACCCAGCTGTTTTGGAAATTAGCTCAAGCAGGCAAATGGCCAATGTTTCTATCATGCTAATATTATATTTCATGGATTACTTATTTTAAATTTCCATTAGGAATCTATATTTCTAAGTAAAAATGTATCAGACCACAATTATTAATGTTACCCGATTTGAAGCATCTGTTATTAATTAACTTAATAAATGCACTATTTCCATCATGTTAAAGGGAGAGAAAAAAAATATGGAAACTTGAACGTCATGTAAAATTATTCTCTCAAATTCATATTTTATTACATATCTTAGTAACTAACCAACAATGTAATCGAAAGTTGCAAGACAAGTTTATTACGCATAGATGGATAAAAATAATTACAGACACGTAATTTCTCATTGATTTTATATTATAACAGCATTTATTAGTTTAATGGCAGTAATTATTCGATTCGATCTATCTACAAGAAATGGTTTGAAATTTCAATGAGATATTATAGTTAAGACATAAATTCGGGTGGTGAATATTATTATTAAATACTAGCGGTGTCATTCGTGTTAGTTGTATATATAAACTAATTTTAGTGAAAAGACTAACCTGATAGGTTTAAACAAATTCAGTTGCTACAAAACTGATCAACAGAATGTCTTGGGTTTATTTCGATTATGTACCGGACAGTTTGATATCACTTGCGTGGGTATGACAATTGATAAAATTGAAGCATTCTATTTCTGTCACGATAATATATCAACACAGGTACTAAATATATTTAAAATAACAAAATATTTTTTTCTTACTGAACCTCTTCATCTGATAAAGAGATAACTAAGAAACAATTTTATATAACAATTCTATCAAAATATCAACAACGTGATGGATATTTGAAAAAGAACGACCTCATGCTGAGATTAAAAATAAGTATAGGAAATTGTGCAAAGGTAGCTGATATTGCAAAGTCAACGAAGAAAGAGCATCCCCTTGAATGGTATTTGAAAAGTGACCAAAGACAAGTAGTCCGGTGACCCCAAGGGACATCAGCGTCAACTAGGATCTATATGATTGAATAAATTCTAGGATAAAGTTAATTATATCATTAAAAAAATTGTTAACAAAAAATATATGATGTTTTAATCATTATAATTATTATCGGCAAGCTGTACGTATAATTAATCAGACGGATTTTAGTAAGACTTTCACTGATTTATAGCTAACGCTATAAGGCTATTTAAATCTTGGAAAATATAATAAGAGGTGGGCACTAAATGATTTATTTTTACTTATATAATTTACATATAAAATTATCAGCATTTCCGTGAAAACCAGGCGAAAGCGCGAGGCACTGCTTGTGGGTAATGAATTAAAACAAACACTTAGACTTTATTAAGTTAATATCTTTAAATAAAGAATGTTACATATTTCCAAATTTGGCGGGATTGATTTTTTAACCATAAAAATTCATATGCAACCAAATCCGGAAATAAGATTGTCAACAATGGCGGAAGTATCGGTAAGTCGCTGCCACTCTCCTTTCAATGACATTAGGTAAACAGAACGTATAATAATAATATTGTAAATATATACATGATAAATATTCGTGATGTACCAGTTTTATAAAAATTCTTTGTAGTAACAAGTCAACTCTATGTTCAACTACTCAAAACGTTAATATTTTTCTCTGCGATTTATCCGTGGTTATTTTACATATAAACGATAATGATGTTGAAAAATCTTAATTGCTCTTTCTATAATTAGCTGCCAGTCAGTGAACAAGCAGTCAAAGTCGGTCTAGCCATTTCCGAGATAAGCAATAACAAATATACACACAGACAAAAACTTTATTTAAGGTGCATTGTTGTAAATACCATTATACGTACTATCTTATCTATTTAGAAATAAGTTGTTATTTATTACAAACAGACATTTCAGGATTTTTTACATATTTATATTAGATTAGTAAAATCGTGGTCAACAGTTCGTTGTGTGTTATAAGGTTTTATTAGTATTTTTATTGTAATATTTGCTTTGGTGTTTTTCGGTGCAGACACTAACAGGCAATAAAATTTTCGAACTCAACTAATAATTGCCAGCCTTACAATATCAAATTAATAAGAGAACTCGTAGTAGCATTAGTAAATCCCTGTGAAAAAGAATAGATGATATATTATTTGAAGTAACAACCAATACAGAACTGTAGTATACCTTTCAATTAAGTAACAAATATGAATATCAGGCTGTGTTACTGTCAAACGCCACTTTAGTTACTCTTCAGCAAAACCGAAAACCGTTAATTTGGCGCCCATTTCGAATGAGAATTGACTATGAATTTCCGAATATATCAAGTAAGAATGAATAGATCGACAGTGGCAAATTGAATAATGTCATCATATGAAGTATCGTTAAGTTGACTTTATACTGGTGTTTCTACAACTGTCTTAAAAAAAATGGTAGGAAAAAATACGTCGACATTTTATATCGTATTGTCATGATATACGTATTATCATTCCTTTACACGTGACTGGTATTTTCCACTAAACTATTAAAAGAGAAACAATACGAAGACGACGTATCTTAGCTATAAATCAGAACAGTATAATGGTATAGAATAGTTGATTATATATCTATGTCATCCACTTAATGTTTTGTTGCATATTATATGTTTATTTTTATGAATCTAATGATGGACCTTACTTTTTTTTATAACTGATTGTTTAGATGTTAAGTAGTACTCACGTTTACTTATAGCGTTTGCCGTTGACAATGCGATTATATTAGGCTCACCCTATACAGGTCCTTCGCTACCGAAACAAGTACGTATATAGCTCATAACCGGAGAATATCACCTCTTCTTTTGTTCAAGTCATTTGTGTGATGAAATCGTATGAATATACAAAGTGAAGTTTTTCAAGTAGTCGTGCATTACCAATTCCATTTCTTAGGAAAGGCGAAGAGTAATAGAGTCTCGAGTCCGATTTTTATCAAATAGTTGTTGCACATATTCAAATATTATGGATAAGATGTATAATTAAATTTCATCCGAGTTATAAACTGTCGTTCTTAAACCGAAAAGTTGTGAAATAAAATACTACTCATTTTGATTTCAGTCTACGAAACAACAGAAATAATAAAAACATTTTATTATACGAATATACCTGAACAATGGTGCGGAAAGATTCGAAATTTGGAATAAAGTGAAAAAATTCGAATTTTGGAATGAATTGTATTGGCTGCAAAAGATAAAACCTTCATAAATTATAAGTAACTTAATAAAACACATAGTTAATCAAAAAATACGATTAACATGACATAAACAAAATTATTCAAACTCTGAAAATGTTTAAAACCATTCTATGCATAGCCATATATACAACCAGCAAGGTGTCAGGGTTCACACGCGGCCGGAAACATTACAAGCTGCAAAATTGCCCTTCGTCCTATAAAATAATATTATACCGCATTTACGGAAGCCACTAAATGTATGTAGCTAACAGTTCCGAACTACGTGTTACGTGATTATATACTATATACTAGTATATTAAGGTGGAATTTGATTTAGCAGACAATTTTCTAGGCGACGTTTTAGTGAAGTTCCGTCAACTTTGTTTACAATATTGGATGTTATGATAGTAAATATTACGATCAAAACTTTTTATTTTATTTTATGAAATATTATGTCAACTATTAGAATGTTTATCTGTGCGAGTAGACAATGATCTTTTAAAAATGAGTAGAATCGTGATAGTCTTGTAAATCCGTGAAATTCCGTCCATAAATGACACATATAAGATCAATAGAATTTCATATGTGTTAATGTTATGTGCAGAACACTAATTAGTTAGAACAAACTAACGGATCGATAGAGGGACAACAATTAAAAAAAAATAAAAACATTTAGAAAAAAATTATGGTATCAAAATAAATATATTCTTCGTATTTGTCAGCCCTGATATAACCAGTGCGCTTACGGCGAACATTATAGTGTTATATTACTTGAGTTATTACGGATTCGCCTGCAGCCTTCAATTAATATTGATTTCATCAAATATTGTATCTCGTATCTTATAAACTTTAGATAGGAAACTTGGAAGTACTATTTAGAATACATTTTATTTTAGAATATACAGAATTTATGGTGTTTTTTTAATACTGGAGGCCGACGTAAGAATTAATGTTTTAGAAGAGCATGTACTTCACAAAAAGTTGAAATATGTATTTTTATTTTGGATACGTCCTTTCCAAAATAAAAATA
The DNA here is from genome assembly GCA_025727935.1 of Hebomoia glaucippe. Classification (NCBI taxonomy): domain Eukaryota; kingdom Metazoa; phylum Arthropoda; class Insecta; order Lepidoptera; family Pieridae; genus Hebomoia; species Hebomoia glaucippe. The sequence continues at coordinate 9,592,832 of JAOSYY010000003.1, forward strand.
CATATTTCGTTGTTGACAGTAATAGCCAGATATTTTGTGCCACGATAGCACTCGCCCTTTGTCTGTCACAAGACCAAGGGTACCCCATGAGGGGAGGAAGTCCACAAAAATGCAATCGATAATCTTAACTTAGTTTCAATAATCTTTCATTTGTTTATTTTTCAAGAATTACTCTCTTTACTATAGTAAATTGTTCGGCAATTGCTCCTGTTTCTAATTTTAAAAATGATTTGTAAGCCAATGTTATCTTAATAAAAGTTTTCGATGACAATAGTAGTTTATAAAATCTAGGCGGAAAAAGTGGTTAATACTGAATACTAGTTGAATGAATATTCTTTGTACCGGTTCGTAGATTTCAAATATTTCATAATTTCTAAAATAGATTAAACTGGGGCCGGTAAAGTTCAAGTTGTCGTTTATAATAAAATGTTGTTTTATAGATACTTTTCTAAAATTAATTATGAACAAATTAAATACAAGACAAGGCGAGAAGCTAATTGATATTACCTGTTAGAGTAGCCCAGTTTATTATTAAAGAACGAACATAATTAAATTAAGCAACCTTCTTTGACGCCTTCTCAAATAATATTTTTATGAAACTGGTAAAAAAAGTAAAGAGATGTCTACGCATCGATAGTTGTGACGATAAATGTGTTTAATTAAAAAAAAAGAAGCAAAATTAAAAAAAAATAAACTACCAGATTCTAGAAATTGATTTAAGATTTCCCTCTTCTTTTTTCTAATATAATTACTGATTTTGGAAAACACAAATATCTAGTAGTGCCATTAATTGAAGATTACTTTTATATGTTAGGCAATGTCAGTTATATACAACGTTTACTAGACCTCTTTTTCGTACACAAAAGAAGATGAAACCCATCTATGGCGTTTTTAAAAATATCAACAACTTTATTTTGCTAATAAAAATGTTAACAATTTTATCGATATATTGTTACAGCACTGCCAACAACAAGGTAGTAATTAGTAAGTTTGAAGTTGGTAGCGCCGCGCCGCCGACGGACCCGTCATAATCGAGCCAATTATGCGGAACCAATAAACAAGGGACAATTAACCCGGCTATTTAAGATATGCTCGACAAAGAGCTGCTAAAATAATTCGCTTTATAATCGACCTTTTTAATAATTTGCTGTAAATATTAATTTTGGAAGGTATGTATTTATGAGTTCAAGTCTTATCTATATCTTGCATTAAATCCTGAAGTGTTGTATTCAACTCCGGTGAACTAAAAAACTATTTGTTAAAATACAAAGATTATTTGTTTGTGAAAATCAATAAGTAAATAATTAGTGAATGACACAGATCTAGCTTCTCCTTCCTCCATAATACAGTTATCTTCTTAACCCAGTTATTTTTAAAGACGCGAATTTTTGTCGACCCTGGTTTGGCTGAGGTGGTTTATAGGTATTTATAAAATCTTATTATTATCTTATATCTGCCATTTATTGTAAAAAAAACTCAATAACTACGTTACAATTTAGATAACAGATCTAAGTTGGAAAAGATTATTTTTTTACATTGTATGACACAAACAATAGGTCAAATTTAATTTATTTTACCTTAATAATGATTTATAATTGCCATATTTTAAAACACGCCAATTTTCCATGTGGAGGCACTCACGTCACGTGGTGCAATCTAGCGTAAAAAATTACAATGCTCCTTGTATATTGTAATTACGAAGCATTGTTTATTTTTATTCTAAAACATTCTAGATATTATTATTGCAACATTCAAACTAAGAAGCATTAATATCGATATAACGTAGTTTTAATTAGAAAAAGTTGATATAGAATAATCTCTGTAAGTTGGCAATCATAGAGATCTATGCATAGTCAGTCCAATTGATTTTACGTGTTATGAAAAGTGTATTAAAAAAAATATATTAATTATTATTAAATAAATTAATTATACATACAGAATATACATTTTAAAAAAAAAATTTGAAGATTTTTTATAAATCAAAATTTTTGTAAAATTTTGATTTATAAAAAAGTCCGAACTTCAATATACTTAACACAAATCGGGGCTGCTTCCTTGCGACACACGCCTGCCAAATTGGAAGCTAAATGCTGAATAAAGTTATTTGCAATGAATGCCTCCGGGCACAAATTTCAATTATTGTAGCATCCGAATAGTTACGTTAGGGTTCTATGTACAGTCCCTTACAGAAGTCGTTTCGATCAATATAACAGACGTTCTTAGCACCGATACAATCTTAATACGCTTTTTATATACCATTTTTTATTACATTAGTTACAGCCTCTTAAATGCTATTTTAGGATCTGATATGATAAATAAAATGCACTAGGTAACAGAGATTAGGATCATGGCCGATAGACATAACTAGTGCAGAATAATTATTTTGTATCTATATGGATATGTATCTACACAATCTTTTAAATACTTATATGTTTTACGATACCTCTAGACAGCTGTCGCACAGAAATCTTGACGAATAAATAATAATATACATGTGTCGTAGATCACAACTGTACTATAAAGTGGGCGTATTCCTTTAGTAAAAGGGTCAAAATATTTTATTAGCCTTGCGATTTTAACAGAGTTGAGAGGGCGACAACGAGATTACATCCCCGAGGCTGACAAATCGAGTGTTACTCCAACAAATCGGGACCCTTTGAAGCCATTTCACTCTCACGGTAAACATAAGTCCATGATTCAACGAATTAAAGTTCATTTAGAACTAGATATAATTGTATTCTATGGTATTTTTTTGTTTATAATCTCATGGCCACATTAAAATTTTTATTATAACAGTAATACCTATTATATATTTATAATAGAAATATATAATGAAATCAAACATTTTCTACTGATTTACATAAAGGGATAAAAACAACCCAACTTCTCTGCACAAAACTAACAAAATAAACGTTTGATAGGTTAGCATGTTCGAAATTTGTGTTCTCACTTAAATAATATATTATATACAATGGAAAAAGTTAACAATTATACCATATCTTCTAGCGTTTACAAAGACATAGACATCCCAGACGTTGTGGCATTTGCAAGAATCATCTATTAATAGACAAACAATATTTATTAATTTATAGGACGTTTAGTACATATAATATATAAATAAATTTATTATAAACTTCGTTCAAAAGTAGATGAACTAGTACGGAAATCTGTGTATTTCCTAATAATTTAATAAAAAAAACAACTTATACCTATTATTGTTAAACAATGGTAAGAATAAAAAAACTGTCATATATTATTTATTTACGTTTTATAACAACAGATAAAGTATCATAAAAAAGAACATTATTTTTATCAGACATCTATTTTATTATTATTTAAACTTTTCAATACGTTAATAAATTACTTATAAATCGATTAAACTCCTATTTTAGGGTACTAAATGTGGGTAAAATATTCATGAACAGTTTCCCCATGTTTGAAGAGGTTCGACCCTTCCCTAAACATCTTACGTTACCTCAGTGAAGATTTTTTGATACTTAGAAACGATTAATAATTTCTGATCTTTGATTTTACAAATACACACATTAAAGTATTGTCGTAACTCATGTTAAATTACTTAACATGTTTGCAACAATCAGTTAGCAAGTAATCTCAGAACAAATAATATTTATTTTTTAAATACTGCCTCACCCAAAATTTATTCAATAGGGACAAATAATACTAATGAAATTTATATACTGTTTCTTATCTCTACAGCTTAAATATCTACACATTTTACATATTTACAACAATAAATTTCGTACTGAAAACATCTTTTTTCAGTTACATTTACCATACCGTACATTTTATCAACTGACTCTAACATTAATTTAATTCAATTTGTTCTCAGCCATATTTCACTTATCGTAAGAAGTTTAATTTGATAGATATCGATTTTTGCCATCAACACTTCTTATAAGGTATTTTCAAATATAAAAAAGTTTATTTAAAATAAGCATTTATATCAACACAGGCATCATTAAGAATAATTATAAGGTTGAAACGCCAATAAAAGTGAAGCATGTCAAAAGCACGCCAGCGCACTCGTAGCTGCTAATGATCGTACTTACCGCGATAAGTTGTTTTAATAATTTGAAAAAAGTTTTATCTGGATATTTATTATCTAGATGCCTTTAAGGTAATAGATGAGAAAATAGCATTACGATGGTACTGATTGATTAAATATTAAGATTATCAGCTAATATGTACATACAATAAAATTGTGTTATTATCGTTATATTACAAAAGATCTACTAACAGAGACTTTTTAAATTTTTTTTGGTTGTCTCTTTGAAGTCATGTTACTATTGTTATTTGTAGTGTTGGTTAGAAGAAACATCCACGGTGTATCCTCGTAATTTTATTTTCAATTTTTTTTTACCGAAAAATGAAGTAAATGTATAGTCCCAGACTCAATCAGCTGATGCGTTGAGAAGCTTAGCTTCGACGGTGTTCGCTCCGGCATCCTCTGGGATTCCAGCTCTTTCCTTTCAACGTTACTTGAGAAATTCAATGAAGACTTCACGCATTGACTGGGCTTTAACACCTCGAATGTGATACATTATTACACATCCGACGTTTGAAAGGATTGCTTTTGATGAATTCCAACAGGTGATTTTTTAGAAGAGCATACTTCGTAGAGTATTTTTTATCACGATTGACATTTTCATTGTGTCAGCACCAAGAATTCTTAAGATTTAAAATGCACACTGAATACACAATTGCCCTTAATAATCTGAAAACTTTAAAATTAGTCATTTATAAAAACATAATAAATAATTTTGGTTACATACATCAATATTAATTATTAACTGACTATAAATTACGAATTGATTTACTATAATCTATCTATCTTTTTCATATCGACGTTAAAAAGCAGAAACGTAGTCGACAAATTCTGAATTATTCATAAGGGCTAAAAAGTTTCTATTTATTCTTAAAAATTATAACTACCATATTTATCTCCCTAAATTTTATATGCCAAAATGTTTTCTCTCCAAGGGATATAGCATTACTAATTTAAAAATAATATGTATGTATATATATATATATATATATATATGTGTGTGTGTGTGTGTGTGTGTGTATATATATATATATACACATACATGTGTGTTTGTGTGTGCGTATGTAGACTCATTTTTATCCTTTTTTTATTAACTTTTCTTATAGATTATATCCAAACACTAGGACATTCAAAACTTAACAATAAAAATAAATTTAGAAATCTGTAAGTATTATTTTTTAGGGTCGCGTCGTTCAAAGTAAACAGGGGACTTAAACGAAATATTTCGATGGTATAGAGCAGTATCACGAGGTCCCCTGATAGTTATTTGATATGATTTATTCATATGAGCACATCTCGTGTACGTCATGGAAGTTTATTTAATAGAAAATACTTTGCGAAATCTATTTATAAAGCCATTATGGTCGTGTTTTTATTTTAAATCTGTTGCTGACGCGCGCTTGTTATGCTAATGAGGCTGGGGTTGGGAAATGTTGATCCAACTAACTACAACATTTAACCACTCCTTATATTTCAATCGGTTTTCCGATGATTTATAAAATATTCCTAGAGAGTAATAAAAAATTAAAAACAAAAACGTGGTGAGTTTCTTTAAAATATAAATAATCTTTTGTTGCGTAAGCTGAAACGAAATGTACTCTTATTCCAATAGCGTCAATAAACATCCATCTAAGACGACACTTCAATTAATATAGACTTATCTAGAATGTTTTACAGTATCATTAAAATTTTAAATAATGAATATCACTGAAAGTAAGCAAAGTTATTAAATACATATTGTTTATTAGAAATTTTATATATTATTTATATTAAAGTACATATTCCTGAAAAGTAAGAATAAAAATCTAACGCAGTTCAAATCCCCCCTTTATGTCTGACGTTCACGACGCTTTATAATATGGCACCGTAATATCTAATGAAAATTATTTTTATATCATTCTTTGTTTTTAATGCATACAATACTTTTCAATAATTTGAACTACCTCATTCGATGTTGCTAATGCTGTATATCAGATCTGTACAATGTATAGGCACACCATAGTTAGTCTTAAGTTGACAGATGTGGTATACTATTTTGGTACCAGATTCGTCTTGATACCTAACAAGAGAGATCAATGACTCTTTTTATTTTATTTCCAATAGACTCATCATAAGTGAAACTTTGATCATAATTCATCTTTCGTGTGATTATTGTAATAAATTCGTTCGTTATTCAATCTTCAATTAAAAATTCTACATTCTTTTCTTTAAAGTTGTTGCTTCAATAATTTGTAGTCATCTGCAGGACGATTATTGTCCTTACGTATTACATTCAGCTTGATAGTAGTCACTTCATAGTAAATCAATGTTACGCTGACGTCTTATTACGTTTAGTAAATACTAGGTCACATTTCCTAAATACATATTATATAATGCAATCTTTCAAACAAACTTCAGTAGTGTTAATATAGATTTTTCGTCTATATTCCATGTATGTGATTTCTGTGGTCAAAAGAGGTCCATTAAGCGCAGGTACAAAAGACCTGATCAAATATGCACAAAACGCCCCAGTAATATCTCAGTGGTGGATTGTGGATTCGCCCCGCCCATTACCACAATCCGCTTAACTTGTAATATTAATCATTAATCATCGTTATCTGTCATATGTAATTATCGATATTTGTCTATATTACTTTTCGCCATTGATCTAGACTTACATTTTAGGCGAGCACCATGATTGTGTATTTGTGTGAAAGTAATATCACTTTTAAATATTTTTTATCCAGCGACCAACTAGTATGACATCCACTTATTGGCAAGCGATATCGCAGCCATTTGACATCTTTAATTATTCAATCATAATCAGTCGACCCTTTTATATTTATTATTAGCATTCGGAAACTCATAGACTAAAGTCTAAACGCGTCTGGCAACACTTTTATGATCGTCATATACATATAACTAACAAAGTCACAAGGACAAACGTTATAACTAATCTAATTGCCTTATATTTATTAGTTTTTCGAAACGACTCGAGTATTGTTGATATATCTCATCTATAACAGCAGAATTATTGCTTGTGAATGCATTTTCATATAGTTCTATGAAATACGTAATACTTGGTTAGGGATGTATGTGACTGATGGAGCATGAATATTTTATACAGTGCTTAATGCTTTGCAGACATAAGCGGATTGCGGTGACGTTAAATGCTGCCGTTCCTTTGTTACCTCGCTAATAACTCGGTAGACCGCTATGGTTCACATAGATATTTTACATTTTTGTACATAATTTAGTACGCATATTACTACTCCATTCAAAGTTTTGCAGTCAAATACTTTTTTAACAACTATATTTGAGAGTTTTAGTGTCTATTAGACGGATTAGTGCGCGTGCGAATATCCGAATAAATAGTAATTTATAAGTATAAAATATAAAATGTTAATATTATCTGTACACTTGTTCGTTTATCCAAAAGTAAAATTAGCTCAGACGCGATCTCTCCAAAGAATGTTCTGCTTTATTAGATTCCATAAGCTCTATTCATCATTTTTTCGCCCTATCGAGAGGGCTCCTTTGAGGCATTACGTATTAGTGAATAATAGGACAGAATCATTCGATCTTTCGTATTAGCTCCGCGCTCGCCTGTGATGTGCCCAATAAGCAATGAGTATTGAGCTATTATAGATCAACGTGGTCGTAATACTGTTGAGCTTTGTAAACTATTTTCATACTAAGCAAATTGTATTCTATTATTCAATTAATCTATTATTTTTTGTTAAGACTTTTGTCAACGATCAAAAACGTTGTTTATACTTTAGAATTTAATATATGTATATACTCATGTTAGCCTTATAATCGAAAATCGGTCATAATAATTGAAAATGCGAAAACGTAATATTATTTTTCTAATTTCGTACAATGTGTTTGGCGCCTGAAGACTCGGATTCCAGTACTGGGACATAATAAAAAAGCAAACCTACCTGTAAAGAAAAATTATCTGTGAAACCTACGTAGAAAAATATCTGTCCCTCGTTACAAGAGGACGTAGAATGTCACACATTTGTTTATTAGTATTATGTTTTAAGTATTAAGTAAAAAACATGATTCGCTACCTGTACTTCTGTTATTGTACGGATCAAAAGAGATGGACTAAAGTAAAGCCTTAAATGTTGTAGTTCTTTCCAATAAGCCAGTCTTTGTGTGACGTAATCTTATAAGGTCCGGAACTCATTCAGTCTGTGGCCAACAGGGATTCTCGGTTTTAAGCTGGCTTTGTATGGGCATTTCTAATATCACTGTGAATCAAGGTGCCTTTGTCTGAAAATGTTAGAGTATTTTCTTGAGATTTTCGCAGCTAATACAAATTGTCATTGTAAGGTTTTTTCATCGCTCTATTAGTATAAAAATAAATTATTGCGTAGTAAAAAAAATACTATATAACTATGTATTGTGAAGTATATAACGGAAGTATATTAAAAACACCCTTCACTTTTTGAGTTATAAAAATCAAAGAACTTACAGTATACATAGAACTCTTATTTAAATACATATAAATATATTTTATAGTTCTTGTAACAGTAATTTTATGTAATATTTAAAGTTATACGAACTTATATAAATAGATATTACCTGTGAAACAAGCTGGAACCTACAGGAAAATTGCAATGGCGCAAAAGCAACTTCTATATAGTCAAAACAGTAACTCACTGTCCTGTTTCTATACCGCCTGTGCTGTGGTAGTTATTTCCTATTACGATTTATTCTATTCATAATTTTAATGTGTATAATATAATTTAAAATAACAATCATGGCAGCAGCCTTAAATATTAATTTGTACGTTTCGGAGTGTCTCGGCTGAGACGCCTTTTAGGATTCAGATATTCGTGAAGCACAAAACTTTAAATTAATATTCGTCAATTATATTACCTACGAGTAGCGATTATATCAAATTTTACGCTTTTCGTAGTACCTTAACTCAAAAGAGTTACTGTGGGAGAATTTTTAAAACTACTGTGGTGCTACGGTAAGGCGCGCCGACCGATTTCCATGGAATTTTTCCATTACGCGGACAAATTGCACCCTCGCTTCCGTAATGCAGACTCTTGCTGTGTGCTTATTATTTATAAGGTCCTTGCAAATCTTTGATAGGACGATTTTCAATTCATATATGTTGTATTTGTCTGACTTTTTGGTTGATAAACGCAATTTAAATAAACATAATTGGGCAAAAATGTTTAAAGACATTACTAACAAAACAATAAATAGCTTTATAATATAATAAAATAAAATAGTTTGAAAAAGTTTGAATGCATTATACTATCCACATATAAAAATTTCTTGACGAAACATTTGACGGATATTGGCTGATAGAGAGCTAATGAAATCTAGAGCTAAGCTACGTTTATTTTATGGTGATCATCATCTACATAAATGTAATGCTGATGAAACTAAGGGGCATTGCTATTATTACATGTACTCATACATATACAGGGCGTTTTAGGGACTGCTCCCGAAAACGAAGACAAGTAATAGTACTAATACTATATACCTTTGAAGAAAGGACGGAATAAAAGTGGAACCTGACTAAAAAAAATCATATTTTAAAACGTTTTATTAGCGTTATTTCACTCCATCATGTTAGTCCAGCTGTTATGGTTATCATGCTTCATTGCTGGTTCTTTTTTTCAGTAATGTATTTTTTATGAAACTATCGTTTCATTTAGCTATATTTACACGTGGAGTGTATATATTACTAATAAAAAGTGTTAAAAATATATCTTTTTTTAGTCAGGATCGATTTTTGTTACGTCCTTTCATCAAAGGTGTTATTAGTGCTATCACCCATCTTCGTTTTCGGGAGCAGTCCCCTAACACCTTGTATATCGAATGTCCAGACAGTGTTGTTTTGCAATTTAATATTCACGCCTCGACTGTCTTAAGCAAAGTATTTTACGCCTGTTAATGTAGATATTTCACAAATATGAAGTTCTCCTTTAGTTAGAACTGCAAGCGGTCAACAGGATTCACAAAGGGTTTGTCGTTGTGGTTAGTTCACAGTTTCACTTGTGGTACGCATGACCGTCACCATTTTAATGGCCTGCTTGTTACATCTTTGTTATGGGAGCCATTGTTCATATTTTTATTAAAGTTGCAGTCCACGTGTTAAGTAGATTGGTAGCTTGGATAGTCTTTGGGGTAAGTACCTACATAATACGTACTATTCTTATCAATTTTTTATCATTCAAATCTTTCAAAAATTTCATATCAATATACATAACTATATTAATTATAATAACTATATTAAGCAACCGCGACGCCAAAGCACCAGATTCGAGTCCCGATCGGAACGCAGTTATATTTTCACATTAGCGATTTGTATTCTGCTTCGGGTACATGTTGACTGTGGCCGGACAACTATTAAAAATTCAGGCATTTCGAGTATTAAATGTGATGGTAAATATAGTGTGTGAAACTGGGGTAGCAAAGTTTAAATGGAAATACCAATATACCCATAGCCAGAGATCAATAATTAAAATAAAAATAGATTTCATGTTGATAACTTCTGTATTGATCGACAACTAAAATTCTTAGATAAAATCGACATTCAAACGAGCGGTGCCACGGGTACAAACTAGTAATGTTATAATTTCATGCCTCAATTTCATAAAGGAACAGTGTATGAACATTCGATTACACACGCCAGTGGTCAAGTATTTATCAATTAACAGGAAATTTAATAGAGCAAGCATCCAGCCGTCGGTGTTGGGGCGAATTCCCAATTTATTACTTCCAGAATGCGAATATAACCTAGTCAAAGTACTCATCTCAATTGACAATTCACTTTTTATTATTATTTTACTACAAACCTCGTCACGAAAAAACTGCATACACAGCTAAATTTAACTTATAATTTCGTTTAAATGTTTCGTCTGATACCAATAACTCTTAGCAGGTCACCTTTAGCCACAGGACATTCAATCATTCCTTGATGTATGATGTACTTATAATAATATGTAATGTTGCCAACGTATTTGTATTTTTTTACTTTTACGACAAGCACTCGTTAAGAGTTCTAAACCGGGATACAATTGTTTAAATATGGCCACTATATTTTTCATTAATCTCTATCGTATTTGTAGAAAAACTGTTGAAACCTTTTTAGAAGCCATTAAGGGTATTGAAGTTTAATTAAAAATATCATTCATAAAGGTAAGTAATGACGTCTTCGTAGCTGCTACACGAATTAAAGCAAAAAAAGAAATGTAACGAAAAATTTAACTATTTATAGACAAATAAATGTAGCCTACGCATTATAGTTTTTCAAAAGTAATTTACTCTAACGCAACCAATAAACAAGATTACATGTGAATATACAAATAATGTAAAATCAAATCGACAATTAAAATTGATAACAATTGGAAGTCAAAAGAAAAGAAATAATCGGTTAAAAATAATAATCCTAACAGACTAAAAAGATTTATCATTAGGATATTTAACGCCTCTTGACTAAACAATTTCAAAAAACATAACCTTACACAAAATAGACGTGTTACTAATAGTGTTAATACATCTTTATATATTTTTAAATAATATAAAATTTAAATGTGCTTTGGTTTCTATTCGCACGACTGAATAGGTGGCGATTCGATTGACCCTCAAGTTCAACTGGCTAATCTATGAGGGAGAGTAAAGTATATGATTTTTTTAGACAAAACCATGTATATAATTTTTTATACGAAATTCTGTTTTATTATAACTTATATTTAGTATTATTTGCGTATATGAAATAAATCTTCACTAAGGAACTAATTTTATCGCTCTACCTGCGAGTTTGTTAAAAACTAAATAAAACTTCTTATACCTCTTTATAAACTCATCTATCATAATAAGGTATCAGGTACGATGTTGATAAAAACAATTGAAGTTGAGTATATTTTTCTGAAGATTTCAGTTTATTAAGATCTCAGTTGGTACAAAGTGAAATTACGTATTTAATGATTAACGTTAAAATAGTCACAGGTATTTATCTCATTGTCTGCCATATACACACCTTATGCGCTCTTCAATTCTCTCTTTTACATGGTCAATTTAAAATATAATTTAGTTGTCGTACTGAATGTCCCCTTGAAAATCTAATTTTCACCTCCATACCGATCAACCCTACTATGACTTTGAATACCTCAGTTTATTCGTTTGTATGAGACTGCTAAACGAAATCATTTTACATTTTTGTTAAAAGTCATTTGACTACGTATAATGCATATTTTTAAGCGACTTCAAAAATAGAAGATTTATTTTCGAATTAATATCTTTTTATGTATTTTCATCGACTTCTCCCCCATTTTTGGACCGAGTCTTAAAATTATTCTTATTGATAATGCATTAATAGGAAGTTAAAAAAATTTACAATAATATATTTAATGTTAGTAAAAGAACTAGATAATTATTAAAGGTCACTTATCTCTGTAAACTAATTGCGACGCCAGGGACACTCATTAAGCAAGTTAATGATATTATACCGAAATTATAAATACGTACATATTAGTATGACCATCTATAATGATGGCTTCCTTACGCGAGATACAAGTGTTCGTGTTGTTAGTTACTAGTGACCTCATAAGGTGCCATATTTTTGATCGGGTGAGTAACTACTGATTCGTGTAGCTATTATATTTCATCATTGTTATTTCAAGTCAACTTTAAAAGCATTAAAATGGAGTAATTAATTAATATGTAGGCTAGAAGGTATAGTGTTCATTTTTTATATTGACGTGAAATTCTAGGTGAATACTTATTAAGATACGTAACTAAATCGTATTCGATATTCACCATAATATATATCAAAGCTACTAAATAATTATTTTGATTAATGACAAACTTAACTTTACAGTTCAGAGGGTCATACACGCAGTTTTGTATTTGCCGGAATAAAAGTAACCCAAATAAGATTGTAGGTAAACATTCTAAATTTAATTCAAACCTGTTACAGCGTCTTATCGTCAAGATGTAACAAACATTTACATAAGTTTTGTCCTTTCTTATATTGATGGTAATTCCAAAATCTATTTACTCTAAATTATACTGTATTAATATTAAAATAATCTTAAAAACATTGTATTATATAAGTTACAAGAGAACTGTTTTATAGATCCACAGTCATCTTATGATACAACAATTGTAATGATAAGAATTCACAATATATTGAATAAGTTGGCGATAACATAAATCGGAAATATCAAGGTCATATTCAGGATTGAAAAAAATATTCGACTTTAAAATACTATTACGAATAAATATTAAAGAGAAACAGACACAGAATCTAATTTGTGGTAATTTAAATTGTTTTTGGAATCAGTAATAAAGTAAATTTTGTGCTCGTTCGCTGCATTATTCCTAGGGGGCGAACGAAAAATATTATAGAGTTCGATTTAAACCATGCATTTTAATACGATCTTTAGTGTTATAGAGTTAAGATGTCGAAAGTCCTTGAGATGTCTGACTTATTTCTTTTTGATTTTTAATCTATAATGTTAGACACAACTATCCAATACTATATATATACTGATAACCGAGACTAGAACACTCTGTATACATAATTCCATATTTAAACGATTGTCCTTATGACATATTTTGTTTGATATTAGATAGTGAAATACTTGCGCCAGTCACCTCCGAGAACAAAAGAGCTGTGTGTGTGTGATCTGTGTTTAATATTTTATCAAGATTATTTATGCTTAAAAAGTGTTGTCAAAGTTTGCTTCGTACTCTTTCAAAGGAACACTTTAAAACAATAATGGTATGATTATTGATTATAATAATTATTATCTTAATTTTATAGATAACCTTAAAACACTATTACAATTAACGATGTATATAGTGTGAGTGGGTTAAACTTATTGAAATTTGTTATAAGTATTGCTACTGAAGTGTTATTTAGTTGTTAACTACTAAATTATTAACTACGTTGATTATTTTTACTTCATCTAATAGCTTTTTGGCATTTGACAATTTACAACTCCAATGATGACATTTTCACGACCGCGTTCACAAAATACAAAGTCATAATTTGGCGAAAACCTATTTAACAACAATTTAAAAAATTGAACGCTATATTATTTTATTTTTTCAATATTTGGCAAAATAATTTTTAAAACATCAAAAATATACAGCCACAGATAATCAATCCTCGAGTTTGCATTATCGGAGCTGGAATTGCGGGATTAACAACGGGCAAGAATTTACTAGATGAGGGTCTCAACTTTACCATTTTGGAAGCTACTACTAATTTTGGTGGAACTTGGAGATATGAACCTCGTGTTGGTTTCTATGAAAACGGTCTACCTGTTTTCTCAAGCATGTATAAACATTTAAGGTATATAGTTTTATTTATATGAAAGAGCTTTATGTTTATTACAATTTATCAATTTATTCTTCAAGTCACTCTGCCGAAGTATAAATAGTCTCATTAAATGTTATGATTATCACTAAATGACTTGATTACAACATAAATTAAATGTCGTAAAACGCCCTCTAGTTCAAAATAGCTAAACTCGGTAACTCGGTGTCTGCTGTTTCCAAGTAACACTTTTATTATTGTTACTACACATATACATAGGTATATATAGGTTTTGTAACTCAAACTAAAACATCACTTCCGATATTCCCAAGTCCCCTAATACCCATCTGGCCCTATTCGCCGACGACACGGCGCTTTTCTCGACGCACC